>CAUYUJ010004226.1:0-10000 GCA_963575745.1 Prorocentrum cordatum
AGGGGCCCATCCCTCGACACATGGCCGCCTCCGGCGCATGGGAAAGTCAGCGACGCGAGCTGATTCTCCCCCCCCCCCCCCCTTGGCTATTCCCCCCTTTCGCCCGACCCCATTTTTCTGGCGTGCGCCCAGTCTAACAGATGCTTCAAACATGTTCTAAATATGTAAAAAAGCATGTTTGAAACAGTTTTATAACATCTTTTACACATGTTAAGTAATTCAATTATCGGATTGTTAGAGTGTCCATTGTCATGGCATCTACAAGCCCAGACATCGCCGGAGCTGCCCCCCCGTCCCCCCTTTCGGCAGCTCGCACTGATTTGCACAACCTGTGAGTCCTCCTCCTCCTCCTCCAGCTCCTCCTCATCCCTCTCCCCCTCTTCCTCAAGGGGACGCTGGGGTGCATGTGGGGCTGTCAGGATATGGGTGGAGGTGCTCTGGACCATTGCGTGGTGTGCCCGATGATCGTGCCCGCAGTGAGTGCCCTCCTCCCTCTCTTGAATCCTGGCTGGGGTTGCGGTCCACTTTTCGAGGAGCTCTTCACGGGAGCCGTCCTCCAGAAACGCTGTCTGTTCTTATGGTTTTGTTAGTTGATCGTATGACAAGGACGAGTCGTTCTTGTGATACGAGCGGGTGGTTCGTTTGATACGAGAGAGTTGTTCTTGCGACAGCTGTTCTGAGGACAGCGCGAGTTGTTCTTGTGATACGTTTGGGCCCCTCCTGTGTCAGAGAATTGGGCCCCCCATGTGACAGGGAATTGAGCATCTCCTATGACAGGGAAGTGGTTTGCGATTCGGGCAGCACGTCACCTTTCTTTGCTGGGGCGGAGCCTCGCGGTGGAGCCTTGGCGAGAGCGACGGTGCTGTGGAGGCCATGAGCGCAGTAGGTGTATAGACGCAGTTCCACAACACATCCATACATCCGAACAACCTTCCTTGATGGCGGGATGTGATTCGCGGAGCCGCGGTGAGATGAATGGGAGGAGTTGGACTCAGCAGAAGTTCCCAACCATCCTGTGGTGCTGGGTCCTCGTTCCGAAAAGACAGGTCCCATATGCGGATGCGGAGGGAGGCCATGCGATACCTCCTGTTGGAGCTGGTGGTGGAGCTCCTTATGGGGCGCGATCCGTGTGAGGGGTTTGCCGAAATGGGCGTGAAGACGCCATGCGAACCTTCTCTCTCTGGGGACGTAGGTGGAGTTCCCTTTGGGCCACGATCCCTGCCAGGGCGGTGGAGAACAGCTGCTCATATGTTCTCGGAGACCTCTCCGGGAACATTCGGGAGAAGGATAAGGAGGAAGAGTTTGAGGAGGAGGAGGAGGAGGAGAAGGAGGAGGAGGCAGAGGAGTAGCTTCAAACGGAGGACAGGAGGTGGGTGAGCAGCAGGGGATGGGACAAAAAGAAAAGGCGGCGAAGGATGACGAAACACAGGAGGAAGATGACGAGGAGGAGGACGAAGAGGAGTGAACATGGAGTAACGAGGAGGAGGAGGGAATGAGGAGGGAATGAGGAGGGAGAGCAGGAGCAGGAGCAGGAGCACGGGGAGGAGGAGGAGGAGGACGAGGAGGAGGAGGAGGAGGAGGAGGAGGAGGAAGAGGGCGAGGGAGGGGGAGGGGGAGGGGTCCGAGGCGGACGGCTACTCTGCAACGACCACATGCAGCGGACTGCGCAGTGCCGCCGATCAGACGAGCGAAAGCGAGAGCCGTAACGCGTAGCGCAGCTGCGGCTAGAATTAAATCGGGCCTGTCCCTCTACAGGGGGAATATTCAAAAATAGTCACAAAATAGTCAGGGGACGATTTTTGGATTATGCTGGAGCGTTTTTGGAGTTTTTTTCATTGCGACGGCTCCCCGGGGTCATCATTTTATCCAGCCGATCAGCTGATCGGCTGATCGGCTGGCTGGCGCCTGACCAATTGATCGGCTGATCGGCTGATCGGCTGGCTGGCGCCTGATCGGCTGCTCGGCTGATCGGCTGGCTGGCGCCTGATCGGCTGCTCGGCCGATCGGCTGATCGGCTGGCTGGCGCCTGATCGGCTGATCGGCTGATCCCCTGGGGGCATCCGTGGTCCTCGTCTCCTGGGGGCTCGGGGGGCAGGCTCGGGCGCCATGCTGCGACGGGGGGGCCGAATCGTACAACCCCCGGCAAAATTAACTTCCTAAACGATCAAACGTATATTGACCGTAACCCAAAACGCCGGGCGCGTAAGCTCACCCGCCTGCATCCTCGCCCCCGAAGGCGTGCTCACTATCGTGTTGATCCCCCGGGTTGCGTTTATCACCCCCCGTTCGCCTACGCTGCGTTCGCCATTCAAGGGGGTAGGCGGATTGAGAACCTCAGAGCTCCCGGAGCATTTTTCACGGCATTGCCAATCGAGAAGACTACCAGGCGCGCGGGGGGAGGAGGGCGGGGAAGGAGGAGGGCGGGGGAGGAGGAGGAGGAGGAGGAGGAGGAGGAGGAGGAGGAGGAGGAGGAGGAGGAGGAGGAGGCGGAGGAGGAGGAGGTGGAGGAGGAGGAGGAGGAGGAGGAGGTGGAGGAGGAGGAGGAGGAGGGGGAGGAGAGGGAACCCAGGATACATCAACGATGCTGCTATACACCCTCCCGTCCCACGCCTCTTCTGCATAGGGCCAGAACGCTCGATTTCGGTATTCCGTTATTCCGTAGTTATTCAGGCGTCCGTCGAGGGTGCATTTATGAAGTGTCGGCGCCAGAGCTGGAGCCGGAGCCAGAACCATCTTGGGCTATCATCGTCCGCCGTTCTTGCCGAGGGAGGGCTGCATAGCGGCAGCAGACGCTGAAGCCGGAGCCATCTCGGGCCATCTTTTCCCGCTCTCCCTGACGAGAGGGACAGGGAAGCGGACGTTGAAGCCATCTTGGGTCATCCTCCCTCCTCCCTCCTCCCTCCTCCCTCCCTCCTCCCTCGCTTGCCTCCTTCCGTCCTCCGTCCTTCGTTGTTCTTCTCATTAGTTTGTTTCGTCTTCTTGTTCTTCTTCTGCATCATCTTGTTCTTACCTCCTCCTTCTGCACTCAGCTCCCCCCTGTGCCTTCCCTCGTTCATAGTTTGCCTCTTGTCCATCCACTCTGTTCCACCCCTCCTTCCCCACGTCTGTTCCCCCTCCTTCCTTCGTCGTTCGTCTATCCCCGTCTCCCTCCTTCACCCTTCGTCATTCCCGCCCTCTCTCTCCTTCCTTCTCTTCCTCCCTCATCGCTCGTACCTCGACCCTCCCACTACCCACGTCCTACTCCCTCCTCCCTCTTCGTTCGTCCATCCCCGTCTCCCTCCTTCATCCTTCGTCATTCCCACCCTCTCTCTTCTTCCTTCCCTTCCTCCCTCATCGCTCGTACCTCTACCCTCCCACTACCTTCAAGAGACCCTCGAAGAACTCGCGGTCCCCCAGTGCTGAAGAACAACGGGTTGACGCAAGGCCATCTGTTTGTTTATCAGCATTGGGGGGCCGATGAGTCCGTCGAGGGTGCATTTGTGAAGCAGCGGCTCAATCTTTACTATACCACTGTGTTCGGTATTTGGGGTCAGCATGGGAGGGCACCCTGTTAGACACGTCGCAGGTCACCTGGCGGCCACCCTGAGCCTGAGCGCCGATTTGTTCCAGGGCTGGAGCGGTCTCCGTGGTGGGCGGCCCCAGGCCATGGGGCGCGCTGTTCGAGGGAGCCTCGCCCGCCGCAGTCCTGACGCCTCCTGTGCTGCGACCTGCGGGGCAGGTCGCGTCGGGCTGCGGCGACCTGCGGGGCCGTCTGGGGGCGATCTTGGGGGCCTCTAGGGCCGTCTTGGAGCGTCGGGGACCGCGCGGGCGAGAGGTCCCCATACTTCCCCACCGAGAAAAGTAATACTAATAATAATACTAATAATATTACTATTAATGCTATCAATACGGATAGAGAGAGAGAGAGAGAGAGAGAAACGATGGAACATCAATGTTTGTTGTTTGTATTCGTAAGGGCTTCGCCCCTTGCCGCCGGCCCGCTCTCTCGGATTATGGGCTATGCAAGAGCTAAATCATGAGGCCTCGGCGCCGCCGTGAAGCAGCACCCGGCAAGGAATATTGATATTCTGATGATATTGTTGAACTCAGTTTTGCATTTTGAACCTGCCCCTGCATGCTGTGCGCTGAGGTTTTTCACAGAATTTCGGACATGTGGCAAATCCCATTGGTTTTTCGACCCTAACCTCGCCGATCTGCGTGAGGGGTGCCGCCTAATTTTAGACATGTGGCAAATCCCATTGTATTTTCGACCCTGGCTCCGCCGATCTGCGTGAGGGGTGCCGCCGAATTTCAGAAATGTTTCAAATCCTATAGGTTTTTCGATCCTGACTCCGCCGATCTGCGTGAGGGGTGCCGCCGAATTCCAGACATGTGGCAAATCCCATTGGTTTTTCAACCCTGACCCCGCCGATCTGCGTGAGGGGTGCCACCGAATTTCAGAAATGTAGCAAATCCGATGTTTTTTTGGACTCTGACCTCGCCGATCTGCGTGAGGGGTGCAGCCTAATTTTAGATTTTAGACATGTGGCAAATCCCATTGGTTTTTCAACCCTGCCCCCGCCGATCTGCGTAGGGTGCCACCGAATTTCAGAAATGTAGCAAATCCCATTGTTTTTTCGACCCTGACTCCGCGATCCCTCGTAAATTACACTACACCCGCGCTCCCAGGGCCACGATCCCTTGTAAATTACGCTACGTCAGCGCTCCCAGGGCCACGATCCCTCGTAAGGGCTCCTGGGCCCTCCTGGGTCTTCCTTGGACCTCTTGGGCCCTCCTGGGCTCTCCTGGAGCCTCCTGGAGCTTCTCCTGGGCCCTCCTTGGGCCCCCTGGTGCCTCTTGGAGCCTCCTGGGTCCTCCTGGGCCCTCCTGGGCTCTCCTGGGCCCTCCTGGGCTCTCCTGGGCTCTCCTGGAGCCTCCTGGGCCCTCCTGGGCGAAGTCAAGGTCCGAAAACACATGGGACTTGCCACATTTCTGAAATTCGGTGCCACCCCTCACGCAGGTCGGCGGGGTCAGGATCCGAAAACACAGGGGATTTGCAACATTTCTGGAATTCCGTGCCACCCCTCACGCAGATCGGCGGGGTCAGGGTAAAAAAACACAGGGGATTTGCCACATTTCTGGAATTCCGCGCCACCCCTCACGCAGATCGGCGGGGTCAGGGTCCAAAAACACAGGGGATTTGTGTTATTTCCGAACTTACGCAACTTCAAGAATCCAAAACTCCGTTCCCAGCGCCGTTCCGGAGGCCGCGGTACCTCGTTATTTATCGAGCGAACGCGTTTACCTTGTTTGTTTTATCGTTTAAAGTCGATGTCGGAAAAAAGTGGACTTCACCTGTGAGGTATCGAGGTTACCTTAAAGGCAGTAAAATTCCAAGAGCACGATCTGCGTGAGGGGTGGCGAAAAATGGCCTTCGTCCTCACAATTGAAATCCGCCGGCCCCCTTCGACTTCGTAATTTATCGCGCAAGAATTCCGCTGGCCCCCTTCAAGTAAAAACCGGGGGTAAACCAACTAAAAGAGAACCCTGGGCCCATGCCCTTTCCGGGAAAAACATCGGATTTGCGACATTTCTCAAATTCGGTGGCACCCCTCACGCAGATCCCCTGGGAGCGCGGACGCAGTGTAATTTGCAAGGGATCGCGGCCCTGGGAGCGCGGGCGCAGCGTAATTTACGAGGGATCGTGGCCCTGGGAGCGCGGGCGCAGGTAATTTACGAGGGATCGTGGCCCTGCCAGCGCGGGCGCAGCGTAATTTAGAAGGGATCGCGGCCCTGCGAGCGCTGACGTAGTGAGGAAGCGGCGGAGGCGGAGAAGGAGGAGGCGCCCGAGGCGTTCCTGATCCGCGCCGACGCCTTGAGCTCCCTCGTCTCGTGGGCATGTCCCCTGACTTGCGCTTCCCCTGGCACGTTTGCGACTCGACCCCTGGCACGTGCCGTGGCGGATCATTTGGGATCGTGGCCCTCGGAGCGTGGACCCAGCGGAGACGTCTAACAGAGCAAGGCAATGTGTCCCCAGGTGCGTTTCGACTGCAGCCAGCTTGAGCTATGCGTTCAGGCAGCTCGAGCTTAATATTCACATCAGTTCGGCCAGGATTCTGACGCTGAGGGCGACCTGACCCGTTGCGCAGTACAGCACAGCACAGTTCAACGCAGCATGGCGCATTTCAGCTCGTCACAGCATAGCACAGCCCCTGGCACGGCACATCAGCACCGTTACTTTGAGCATAGCAGTTGCTTGTCGCCCAAGCTTGTCGTCACGAATACGTCCCCATGCTTACATTTCTATATCCCTTTCCGGGTTCGTGGGTCGATCATGTTTTGGACTCTGACCCCGCCGATCTGCGTGAGGGGTGTCAACTCCGACCGCCCCAGAAATTCTGAGACCCCTCCCGGGAGGTGCTAACCAGGGCGGTTTTCGGCCCCCCCCTTCAAGGAACAGTCAGCAGCAAGAAACATCATTGTAGCAGTGGAAACTGGAAGCTGGAACTGGTGCAGGGAACAGCAAACCCTCGTCCTACAGCCTGGTGGCCCCACAAGGGGGCCGGCGGATTAGAGCCCTCTTGGGACGCCTGTTGGAAGTTTTTCGAGGCGTCCTGAGGGCCTCTTGAGCTGTCTTGGAGCGATATTTGGGAGTCTCGGGGCCATCTTGGACCGTCTCGGGGGCCTCTTGGGGTCCCCATGGCCCGTCTTGGCGCCCCGTGGGGCCCGCCAAATCCATGCGACAAAACGCGACGCTGCGCAGGAGGACAGCGACACAGCCATGAAACATCTTTTCTAAGGGATCGGGGCCCTTTCAGGCCTCAGGATCGAGGACTGGGGCTCCGGGGAAAGCCAAGGGAGCTGAGGACACGCCCACTCCGTGCAGGAGCACGGTGGCGGATCGCCACTACGGCACGGGCTGCTTGCCCGCGTGGGCAGAGCGGGATTCGCTCCTGGCCCAGCGTCTGGGAACTGTCATGATGCTTGGGGCTGAGCTTGACGACGCGACGTATGGCGTCTCCCTTGACCATCTTAGGCATCTGTTTGCCCCGTTCCTGTGAACAGCCGTCCCCCATCATCCCCCATCCACGTCAATTCGTTGATGGAGTCGTGTTTCCCTCTCCTGCTACTGCCTCCCCTTGTCGTCGTCGTCGTCGTCGTCGTCGTCGTCGTCGTCGTCGTCGTCGCCGTCATTGCGATCGCACGCGTTCTTTTGGAATTGGCGTGCCAGCTGGTGGGCACTCTCGGACGACGCGCAGGAAACACTTGAAAATGCATGGTTTTCACTGTGCATCATCACCCAAACCTTCAAACACCAACTCCTAACGCTTCGCGTATCCCCACCAGCCCATCCAGAACCGATGCCCAGGCGAGCTGCTGTGTTGTTGTGACAGGTTCTCGGATGTCTTTTGGAGCCATGTTTGGGGGGTCCTCTCGGGGTCCTCTTGGGGCCCTCTTGAGGCTCTTTTGATGCCGTCTTGGGGTTCTTCTGGGGGGTCTGGGACGTCTTGGAGTTGTCTTGGCCCCGTGGTTCAAACAGATTCGGGTAGTATAGCAAATACATCCCCCCGTTTGAGGTTCAACATTTGCGTATTGGGGCGCTCTTGGGGCACTCCTGGGCGCTTCTTGGGCGTTCTTGGGGCCGTCTTGAAGCCTTGTAGGGCCCCTCATGGAGCTTTCTTGGACTATCTTGGGGCCGCCTTGCGGCCTCAAAAAAACAATCGGAATCGAAGAGGCGAGAAGGTAAACAACATAGATTGTCTTCAGGCTTTTGAAGGATGTTGGCATCTTGGGGGGGTCCTGAGGCCTGAGGGGGTTCCGAGAGAACATGGTGCCGTCTTCGAACGGCTTTGGGGCCTCTTGCAAGTCCGTCGGGCCGCGGGGGGTGAGGAGGCCCTGCCGCTGCTCTGGCAAGATAGCGTAATTTCTGCCGCAGCCTGGCGCGCAACCGTGAAGCGGTATTGCGACGCATTGTAAGGCCACGGCATTTGTGCTCATGTGCTTTGCACTCAGCTTTGTCTCTCTCTCTCTCTCTGCAAGTCCGTCGGAGGCTGTCTTGACCCACTTCGGAGTTTCTTGAGCCATATTGGAGGCCATCTCGGGCTAACCAGGGCTCTCTTGGAGCCATCTTGGACGGAAGAGGACCCTCTGACACCTCGCAGCCCCCCCCCTCCCAGGCCCTGGGGAGAGGTTTTACCCCTTCCCCAGAGCAAGGGTAGGAGGGATTGTGGAAAGAAGACAAGAGTTCGTTAACCACCTACGCCCGGAGGGCTGGTGGGATTGTTGATTCAACATTTTCGTGCGTGGGTGCTCTTGTCGAGACTTGTTCGGCGCTCTGGCCCGCGCCTGATATGAATGCAAGACGTCCCAAGCATTGAGGTCTCAGGGCAGACGGGGGGTGATGCTTGGAAACATATCGTGCAGTATGGAGCCGTTTGTGCAGGGGGCCCCCAGAAACAGTGGAAGGAGGAGGATGAGGGAGGAGGAAGCGAAGGACGACGACGACGCGAGAACGAGGACGACTTGGCGGCGGGGCATGGGGCGAGAACTAGGAGAGAAAGGACAAGGGCGAGAAGGAGGAGGAGGAGGAGGAGGAGGAGAAGGAGGCGGAGGAGGAGGAGGGGGAGGAGGATGAGTAGGAGGAGGAGGGAGGAGGCGGAGGAGAGGAGGAGAACTAGGAGAGAAGGAAAAGGGCGAGAGAGGAGGAGGAGGAGGCGAGGCGGAGGAGAGGACGAGGAGGAGGAGGAGGAGGAGAACTAGGAGAGAAAGGAAAGGGCGAGAAGGAGGAGGAGGAGGAGGAGGAGGAGGAGGAGGAGGAGGAGGAGGAGGAGGAGGAGGAGGGGAAGGAGGAGGAAGGAGGAGGGGGAAGAGAGGAAGTTAGAAGTGCATTAAGGTGGTCGAGCAGCCGAGGAGCCGATTAGCCGATACGCCGATCAGCCGATAAGCTGCCGATCAGCCGATCAGCCGATCAGCCGATCAGCCGAATAGCCGATCGGCTGGGCTCGAATACAACCCTGGGTTGCCGTCGTCCTGGTATGTTCTGGGTATTTTTTGTTTTTCGTCCAACATTCGCTTATAGGTAGGAGGACATGCCCGACCTAAGACTAGAACCTAAGCGCGCGCGGAAGCGCACGCGTGTTTCTAGTATTCCCTTTTCTATATTTTTACACTCTGGGGGGTGGGGACCCCCCACCGGGAAACCAGACTCCCTGGACTCCCCGATTCGGAAATCCTGGACTCCATGGATTCCCTCATCTGTTTCGTGTCTGCGGCCCCTGGGCGCCGTTCCCAAAGGTCCCACGAGACTTCCAGGCCTCTGGACGCCCCTGACGTCCATGCGAAGCCGTGGCAGCGGGCCAGCGGGAGGCTCCCAAAACGTCCCAAGAGGCCTCCACGAGCACTCCTAAGAGAGGCAACAACCATTGATTTGTTGTAGGTTTTTGGTGAATTTTGGGGTTCTCCTCTTTTCGGCTTCCCGACGCTCCAAGGTCTCCTGAGCGTCCGAAGCCGCCTGGGGGCTCCCAAATCGCCCCGCAACCATCAGAAAGGGCTTCCAGGCAGTCCAATACAGCCCCAGAGCTGCGCAACAGGGGTCCAAGATGGCCCTAAGAGAGCCCCATGGCGGCCCAGGATGGTCCCACGACACCCTCCGAACCCTCCGAAGCATTCCAAATCGTGACCTGGTCGTTCAGGGACACTGCGGTTGGAGGCAGGGTGGCCCGAGGAGGCCCCCAGAGGCCCTTTAGAACACGCCCAGGAGGCCTCCAGAAGGCCTTGATATTTGAGAGAGCCTGAAGCACTTTTGTGAGGCCACCCGACACGCTCCCCGGAGGAGCCTCCGCAGAAAAGCTGGGGAGGATGGGGAGAATGTAGGGGGCCACATGCGAACCCTGCCCCTACCCCCCACGATTTCTGAGCGGGAGGGTGGGGTTCACTTCGCCTCAGAAATCGTGGGGGGTAGGGGTAGGGTTCACATGTGGCCCCCTAGAATGCGCAGGGTATGGCGAGAAGGAGAAAACAT
>CAUYUJ010004226.1:15000-28338 GCA_963575745.1 Prorocentrum cordatum
TGAAACTGTCGCCACTTTCGAGGCCTGCTGGGGGGGGCCAGCACAGTGGGTACGTACTCACGGCAGACTCAAATGGGACCTCGCCATCCCCGGGGGGCTGCGATCTGTGAAACTGTCGCCACTTTCGAGGCCTGCTGGGGGGCCCAGCACAGTGGGTACCCACGGCGGACTCAAATGGGACCTCGCCATCCGTAGGGTGCTGCGATCTGCGAAACTGTCACCACTTTCGAGGCCTGCTGGGGGGCCCAGCACAGTGGGTACCCACGGCGGATTCAAGTTAGACCTCGCCATCCCTGGGGGGCTGCGATCTGCGAAACTGTCACCACTTTCGCGGCCTGCTGGGGGGCCCAGCACAGTGATGCCACACGCAGATTCAAATTAAACCTCGCCGTCCATGGGGGGTTGCGATCTGCGAAACTGTCGCCACTTTCGAGGCCTGCTGGCGGGGCCCAGCACAGTGACGCCTCCCAAGTAGCTTACACATCAAGTTGATTGTCCATACAAGTTTCGGCCAACTCCTCGTTTCCATTGATACAAATGGGCCGGGTACGTCACATGGTAATTTTCCCAACCCTCCTTGGTTGGGTATTCGTTTTGAATAAGAGACTGTGGTCTCCACCGTCCTTCCTCCCGCCTCCCTCCCTCCTGCGTCGTGCTCCCTGCTTTATTCCCAACCCTCCTTGGTTGGGTAATCGGTTTGAATAGAGCACTGCTCGCGCGTCTCCTCCCGCCTCCCTCCTGCCTCCTGCCTGCCTCCTCCTGTCTTGCCTGCGGGGAGCTGCGATCTGTGAAACTGTCGCTACTTTCGAGGCCTGCTGGGGGGCCCAGCACAGTGACGCCACGCGCGGACCCAAATTAGACCTCGCCATCCCTGGGGGGCTGCGATCTGTGAAACTGTCGCCACTTTCGAGGCCTGCTGGGGGGCCCAGCACAGTGACGCCACGGGCGGACCCAAATTAGACCTCGCCATCCCTGGGGGGCTGCGATCTGTGAAATTGTCGCCACTTTCGAGGCCTGCTGGGGGGGCCAGCACAGTGACGCCACGGGCGGACCCAAATTAGACCTCGCCATCCCTGGGGGGCTGCGATCTGTGAAACTGTCGCCACTTTCGAGGCCTGCTGGGGGGCCCAGCACAGTGACGCCACGGGCGGACCCAAATTAGACCTCGCCATCCCTGAGGGGCTGCGATCTGTGAAACTGTCGCCACTTTCGAGGCCTGCTGGGGGGGCCCAGCACAGTGACGCCACGCGCGGACCCAAATTAGACCTCGCCATCCCTGGTGGGCTGCGCTCTGTGCAACTGTCGCCACTTTCGAGGCCTGCTGGGGGGCCCAGCACAGTGACGCCACGCGCGGACCCAAATTAGACCTCGCCATCCCTGGGGGGCTGCGATCTGTGAAACTGTCGCCACTTTCGAGGTCTGCTGGGGGGCCCAGCACAGTGAGGGCCACGGGCAGATTCAAATTAGACCTCGCCATCCCTGGGGGGCTGCGATCTGTGAAACTGTCGCCACTTTCGAGGCCTGCTGGGGGGCCCAGCACAGTGAGGGCCACGCGCGGATTCAAATTAGACCTCGCCATCCCTGGGGGGCTGCGATCTGTGAAACTGTCGCCACTTTCGAGGCCTGCTGGGGGGCCCAGCACAGTGTCGCCACGCGCGGATTCAAATTAGACCTCGCCTCCCTGGGGGCTGCGATCTGTGAAACTGTCGCCAACTTTCGAGGTCTGCTGGGGGCCCAGCACCTTCAGACCTCGCCATCCCTGGGGGGCTGCGATCTGTGAATCTGTCGCCACTTTCGAGGCCTGCTGGGGGGCCCAGCACAGTGACGCCACGCGCGGACCCAAATTAGACCTCGCCATCCCTGGGGGGCTGCGATCTGTGAAACTGTCGCCACTTTCGAGGCCTGCTGGGGGGCGCAGCACAGTGACGCGTGACGCCACGCGCGGACCCAAATTAGACCTGGCCATCCCTGGGGGGCTGCGATCTGTGAAACTGTCGCCACTTTCGAGGTCTGCTGGGGGGCCCAGCACAGTGACGCCACACGCAGATTCAAGTTAGACCTCGCCATCCCTGGGGGGGCTGCGATCTGTGAAACTGTCGCCACTTTCGAGGCCTGCTGGGGTGCCCAGCACAGTGAGGCCACACGCAGACCCAAGTTAGACCTCGCCATCCCTGGGGGGCTGCGATCTGTGAAACTGTCGCCACTTTCGAGGCCTGCTGGGGGGCCCAGCACAGTGACGCGCTACGCGGATCCACAATAGACCTCCGTATTCTTGGGCCGGAGGGGCTGCAGGTCAGGAGGAGGCGGCGGAGTCGGAGGAGGAGGAGGAGGCGAATGAGGAGCAGGACGTTCGCCGCTTGCCTGGGACGTCGTCGGCGTCGTCGCCGCCGTCGGTCATCGTCGTCGTCATCGCCCCGCGTTTGCGCAGGGGTTGGGTACGTCGCCAGGGTAATTTGTTCTCTCTACCTCTCTCTTTCTCAATCTCGCCCTCGCTCTCTCTCTCTCTCTCTTTCATTCTTTGCAAGCGGCACGTGCGTGCCCAGGCTCGTGCAGAAAGCCAGGGGGGGTCACCGATAGGATTCCCACAGCTCCTCTCTCATTATTTGCAAGTGTTACGTGCGTGCCCAGGCTCGTGCAGAAAGCCAGGGGGGGCACCGATGGGGTTCACACAGCTTACGATCGTTCGAAGTGTTGATGCGTACCCATGTGGGCAAGACAGGAAGCACAGGTCAGAGCAACGTTGGAGAACAACACTAAGAATTAACTAATAGCCAATGCTTCCCGGACAGCTATGCGCAACCTCTATGGACACCGTATTTCTCGAAGGCTTTATTATGCAGTGCTGAAGCAGTGCGCAGTAAACGATGGAACAACCAGTTGTGCTTAAAAGCAAATATCTGCAACCTCGCTTGTGTGTTTTACAGGCTTCCTGCGAACATGTTTAACGACCGTGGTGTTTTTTGGACTGGCGTCGCGATCTCCTTGAGGGGTCCTGTTGGCTGTCGACATCTTTCAAATTCTGAACCCTGGCGGGTTTCGCAGGAGTCTCACCTGCGGGGGTAGGGCGGTTGCCTACTGTCTGCGCCGCCGCCACTACTGGCGGGCTTAGCTGCCTCGATGCGCCCGTCTTTCTGGACGCCCGAGATGGGCACGGAAGGAATGGGTACGATGCCCGACAGCAGTTCCTGTCCACTTTGAACAGGACTCGCTGTCCGCGCCGCCGCGGCCTGTGTCCATTCGAGACAGAAGGCCGCCTGCCCAACAGCGGCCGCTGTTGCTTTGGGACAACATTCGCTGTCGGGCATTGTACCCATTTTTTCCGTACCCATTTCGGGCGTCCAAAGTCTTGAGACGCAGCACGCAGCGTGCCCAAAACGCCCGTGCCAATACGTTGCGTGTTGGTCCGCCACGGGTTGGCCCACGTCTCCGGCGAACGTGCCGCGCCAGGCGTGCACGCTTTCAGCCCGCGCGTGGAGCTCCGTGTCGGCGCGCTGCGTGCCGCGTGTTGCGTCTCGGGGCAGCCACGCTGGCTGGTGGACCGACGGCTCACCCGTGCCCTGCACAGGGCCGAGCAGCGGGGGCAGGACTGCTCGGGCGGCTCGCTCGCCCTCCCGCTCGCCGCAGCCTCGGCCTGTCCAGATCAGGGGCGCGCCGGGCCTCTGCGGGCCGCCCGAGCCCCGCCAGCGGCGAGCTGCTGGAGCCATGGCAGCGTCTCGGGCGCTCGCCACGCTCGTCGTCGTCGTCGTCGTCGTCGTCGTCGTCGTCGTCGCCGTCGCCGTCGCCGTCGTCGGCACCTCTAGTGTCCCCGGGCGCGTGCGTCTCTCGCTCGTCTCTGGCCTGCATTGTGTGGCTTGCTTTCGCCCCTCCTTTGCCATGAGGAGAAGGTCCAGCATCTTGGGCATGCTCCAGTCCTCTCCTCCTCCTTTTCCTCCTCCTCCTCCTCCCCCCCCTCCTCCTTCTACTCCTCCTCCTCCTCCTTCTACTCATCCTCCTCCCCTTCCTCCTCCTCCTCCTCCTCCTCCTCCCCCTCCCTCCTCCTCCTCCTCCTCCTCCTCTCCCTCCTCCTCCTCCTCCTCCTCCTCCTCCTCCTCCCTCCTCCTCCCTCCTCCTCCTCCTCCTCCTCCTCCTCCTCTCCTCCTCTCCCCTCTCCTCCCTCCTCCTCCTCCTCCTCCTCCTCTCCTCCTCCTCCTCTTCGTCGTCCACCTCCTCCTCCTCCTCCTCCTCCTTCTCCGCCTCCTCCTCCTCCTCCTCCTCCTCCTCCTCCTCCTCCTCCTCCTCCTCCTCCTCCTCCTCCTCCTCCTCCTCCCCCTCCTCCTCCTCCCCCTCCCCTCCTCCTCCTCCTCCTCCTCCACCTCCTCCTCCTCCCCCTCCCGCTCCTCCTCCTCCTGCTCCCCCTCGCCGGAGGCAGAGGAATGCCAAGAGAAGGTCGGCGCAGGGGGAGGGGGGGGAGGAGCGCTCAGGGAGGGTCGGAAGAAGGCCGGAGCCCAGATCGGACTTCCGGCAATTATGGTTCACCAGTCCTCGGTTGCTGAGTCGTGTTGGACCCGCTTTCCTCCTCCTCCTCATCCTCCTCCTCTTCCCCCTCCTCCTCCTCTTCCTCCTCACGAGCGGCGAGCGGGTCGGGTCCAGCAGCCCGCGCCTCCACGCTGCCCATCACGAGCTCCGCGCGCAGGCGGAGGAGCGGGGCCGCAGAGCGGAGCGGCGGCGAAGCAAGCCCAGCAGCGCTGAGGCTGCTGGCGGCCCCAGGCGGCGCCTCCCGTCAAGCAGTGGCGAAGCGTCTCGGCTCGCCTGTAGGCCCGCCGAAGGATGTTCTCATAACCGTTTGTAGAGTGCACGAAATGTTCTCATAACGTTTCTGGCTGAGATTGTCTTGTTTGAACACATCGGGTTTATGCTCTGGACCTTGTTTTTGTTCTTAGGACATTTTTGAGTTCTCGGAGGGTCCGAGCGAAGTCCCGTGCCGCCCCTCGCGCGCCAGGCGCGCGCCAGGCATGGGGTGCCCGCGGTCAGCGTCTGCCCACGATTTCCGCGCGGACCTCCCGCACTCTACGTTTGCCAGGCTGTCTGTCGTGCTGCAGTGGAAACCCGTGCCAAGAAGCACCCCGCTTGCCCCCAGGGTGCCCCAGGTTTCTTGGGCCTCGGTGGCTGTGCCATGGAAGGCGCGGCCTTCCCCCCACACAGACAGAACGAGGGACGTCCTGGGGCCTCTGGGTTGGGCTTCCTGTGGAAGGGCGCTTGTGGTCGAGCTTCTACTGTAGACCTACAGTGCCGTTTTTAATACATGCTCCGCGTGCGGATCATGTATTACAAATGCAGAGATTCAGTATTTAAAACAACGATGAATGGATGCATACATTTATACATAAATTAATTATGTATTTTTTTATATTCTAAAACCTATGTATTAAAAACTGCCCTGTAGGGGCAACTCCCGAGCCCTGCTCCTGGCCCTCGTGGGCATCTGGAGCGCGCCGGTGGCATTTGCTCCGCACGCCGCGCTGCAGCTGAGGCCTCGCTGGCGCGAGAGCGACGGGCTGACGCCCGGCGTGGCGGACGCCCGGCGGGCCAGGGCAGCTCTGCAGCGTGCTGGCTGGCTTTGCCCCGGGGGCAGGAATAAAGACGTGGCCCCCAGGACGTTTCGATCCACTCATTCTCTTCGAAGAAGAAGAATAATAATAAGAAGAAGACGAATAATAATAAGAATAATAAGACGAATAATAATAATAATACGAATAATAACAATAATAATAATAAGAAGAAGAATAATAAGAATAATAATAAGAATAAGAAGAATAATAAGACGAATAAGAATAATAATATTAATAATAATAATAATAAGAAGAATAAAATAATAATAATAATATTAATATTAATAATAATAATAAGCATAAGAAGAATACTACTAAGAAGAAGAATAATAATAAGAAGAATAAGAAGAAACATAAGAATAATAACATCGGGCCACAACCATAAACGTTTGGCGCTCCGCGCGGCTTTCTCGGTGCCGCGCTGGGCCCCCCGGCGGCGCCTCCGGCGTCGCCCCTGGCGGGCTCCGCGCGCCAGGGAGGGGGGTCCAGCGCAGATCCAAGAAAGATCAAAGAAATCCGTGCAGAGCGCCAACAGTTTTTTTTTTTGTTGTTGTTGTTGTTTTGTTTCTTCTGCTTCTATCTCTGTCGGGCTTGGTAGCAAATCACGGGAGCCTTGAGTACCCTCGCAGTTCTGTCTTTGGAGTGCACTATCGTCGATTGGCGTCTGGTTATCGATGAGACAGTGTCGATTTAGCCTCGATGAGCGTCGATGAGTGTCGACTAGCGTGGACTCAGCGTTGATTAGCGTCGATTGGCGTCGATTTAGCATCGACTAGTGTCGATTCGCAAGAGTCAACAAGATGGTATGGGAGGCTCCCATGAGTTGCCGCCGAAGTCGGGGCTCAGGAGACGGGGGTCCATGCAAACGGGGGTCAGCCAGAGCGCCAGATCTTGCAGGATCCTGCAGAGCCAGGGCTGCACTGACCCTGGCTCGTGTTCAGGATCCTGTAGGACCCTTCAGTATCTTCTTCCTCCTCCTCCTCTTTTTCTTCCGCCTTCTTTTCCTTCTCTTCCTCCTTATCCTCCTCCTCCTCTTCCTCCTCCTTTTCCTCCTCTTCCTCCTCCTCCTCCTCCGCGACTCTGGGACCGTTTTTATCCCGAGTCGTAATTGGACGGTCCCTTGGCCCGGCGAGGGCCCTCCCCCGAGGTCGACAACGACGAAGACTCTCCAAACCTTATTCTGATGTTCCAACCTACTTTTAGCTTTGACCACCAGAAAGAATTTCGAGCAGCAGAGAACGTACCGAAACTCGATGTTTTTCACGTGTCGGGCCCTGGGAGACGCTCGTCCAGCACTGTTTCGACACTGTTTCGACACTCTCGAAATCAAACGCACGTTCTTGATGCTGATCGACGCGCGAAAAATACGCGGCCATCGGGGTCCGAGTGTCGACTTTGCAGTCGCCAGCCTCGGCGCGAGTATCGAAAGTCGGGTCCTGGGGCGCCGCCACGTCGCGGGAAAAACTTGCGCTTGATCTCGAGGAGGGGTGCACAGTGGAGGCCCATGCCAAGAAGCACCCTGCTTGCCTCCAGGGTGCCCTGGATCTCTTGGGGCCCGACGGCTCTGCTGTGGAAGGCGTGACGTTCCTGCACCAAACACCCGATGGACGTCTTGGGGTCTCAGGGTGGGCTTTCTACAGTCGAGGTCGATTAGTAGGTCGACCCTGCCAATCAAGGGTACCCTTGTGCCCTGTGTGTCGCGACACGTGCCTCCTGCATTCCTATGGCAATGTGGCCTTCGGAAGGGTCCTGCGTCCTATCGCGTGTCCTATCCAATCAATCCCGACTGTAGTGGACGGCTCCTCGTGGATTGGCCTCCCTTGCAGCGACGCGCCGCGCCGAGCCTCGTCGAAAAACGCCGCGCGCCTCCTCCGGTTGGCCGAGCCGCGCGCGCCGCGGCCGCCCTGCCGGCTCCCAGGGGCGCGCCGCCGCTCCCGGCGCGCGCGCGCCGCCCCGCGGGCCGCTCGCGGGGGGGCCAATGCCGCAGGGCGGCGCGGGAGCCGACGACGACAGCCCCGCGCGCACGCCGCGCGCGCACCGCGGCGTGCCGGAGGACCATTTTTTATGTTATATATTTATATATTTATCCATCTATATATATATATATATATATGTATGTATGTATGTATGTATGTATGTATATATTTGTATACATATATATATATACAGATATATATATATATATATAAACTTGTTTCTCTTCAGTCGTCGGGTGTTGCCAGAGCCAGGCTCCCCTCGAGTCGCGATGAGCAGCACGGCGGGGGGTCTTCCGCCGTGTGCGGCCTTTGGGGGCCCTTGCCGGGCCTCGGGGCCTGGTGAAGTCAGGGCTCAGGGCGGAAAACTGGTCCCGCGGAACGGGTCGCGACCTCTGGGGGCCGACTTTATGAAAGAATCATGACGTCGGGGGTCTGGGCAGGTACCCCTGGCCCAAGGTGCCCCCTGGGATCCCCAAGGAGGTCCCCACGGCTTCCAGGGCACCCCTCAAGAGGCCCTCAGGGCCCCAGGGGCTCCGAAAGTGAGCGAAAAGCTGGGGGCACCTTGGGAGTCTCGGCGGCAAGCGGGGGGGGGGGGGAAATGAGGAGGAGAAGGCTCAGAAGGCGGAGGGACTTCTCGGTAGCCCTCGTGCTTTCTGAGAGGTTGTCTGAGCTTTTGGGGACGGCTCAGAAAACTGACCAGAAGGCCAGGGGACTTCCGAGCCTTCTCAGAAAGCCTTCTCCTTCTCGCTTCCCCCCAGGGCTCGTCGCCGATACGCGGTGAGCCCGTCATTCGGCGACCACGAAGGGTGCGGTTACGCCGGGGTGTGGTAAGTTTGCGATCTGCGTCGGGCGGCTGGGGCCTGGAGGCCACCACGCTGCCCCCGTCGGGCCCCCTCGGGGCGTGGCGGAGGACCCTGTCGAGACCCTCTCACCCCGCCCCCGGGGTGCGGGTTGCAAGCCACACCCCTCTGCGTCCTTTTGCACCCCTTTTGCACCCCTCGGAGTTGCCGAGCAGCGTCCGTTGCGGGGGGGTCGCCCCCTTCTCCCGCCTATCCTCAGGAGGAAAAGAAACACACAGACACAATTAATCCTCGATTTCCTAGAAAATATGGGAAAATATGGGAAGTGGGGGGGAAGACAAAAACCCAGAAAATATGGGAAAATATGGGGGTTATTTTTATTTGTGTGTATTTATTTGTGTGTCCCAGGGCCCCTTCGTATCCGTCCCCCTTTCCGCCCCTCCTCCCCGTAACGGAACCGAGCGTACGCGGAGGGGGGGAGCGCCTCGATCCCCCTTCGAGGGGCGGGCCCGTCGGCCTCTCGGCCCCGCGGCCCCAGGACCTCGGCATCGCTCGGGCGTGCGCCTTTTGTGCCCGGCGAGGGCCCTCGAGGAGCACCCCTGGGGGGGCCCAGGCATGTACACCACCACCACCTCCCTCCCCACCTTCCTCCCGCGGGAAGGAGGAGAGAGGAGGAATATCGACGTGGTGGTGGTGTATACTCTTTGGGCCCTCAGCCCTGGATCATCGGGCAGCGACGAAAGGCACTCATGACGCTGACAAAGACACGGGGACGGGACGCCCGAGCGATGGCAAGGGACAGGTTTTTCATCCCGAGCAGCTCTTTCACGGCCCCGAGGCGCGGCAGGGGCCGCGAGAGGCCAACAACGCTGAAAAACCTTCGCCTCGATTTTTGTCGAGACGCTGCATGTCTGGGCCCCCCTCTCCCCCGTCACGGGCGTTGATGCCGGCACGATTAGTATCCATACCCACTGCTTCTGGGAGCTTCGCGGACTCCCTGAGAAACCCGAGGCACTGTGGACATGGACAGAGATCTGGCCCCTAGAGGCCAGATCCTTGTCCATATCCACTGCGCCTCGGCCTTCTGACGCCCCCTCCAGAGAGTCGTCCTCTCATTGTCATCGTCATCGTCGTCGTCGACCATCGTCATCGTCATCGTCACCGTCGTCATCGTCTTCGTCATCGTCATCGTCATCGTCATCGTCATCGTCATCGTCATCGACATCGTCATCGTCATCGTCATCGTCATCGTCATCAGCATCGTCATCGTCATCGTCATCAGCATCGTCGTCGTGGTCGTCGACGTGGTGGATGTTGCCAGAAGTAGTGTCCGCAGTCACGGGTGGGGGGGCAGAAGCACGATCTCTAGGCGCCGGGGGCGGCCCTGGCGGAGCTTCGCCGTCGGTCCGAGGAGTTCCAGCGGAGCCTGGAGGCTCGGGGGGAGGAGGCCGGAGGACGAGATGCCGCCGGCGCTGCCCCCTCTCGGGCAGGCCTCGGAAGAGGAGTGCTGGACGCTTCGCGTGGCCCCGCCGGCCCGTGCAGAAAGGATGCTCGGGCGAGGTTGCCCTAATCAGGCATGTGGGGGAGCCACGCAGTGGAAGACCGGCCGGGAGGCCGTCATGCCCCAAGAGGGGGAGGATGGAGGAGGAACCAGAGGAGGAGGAGGAGGAGGAGGAGGAGGAGGTAGAGGAGGAGGAGGGTAGGAGGAGGATGATGAGGAGGATGAGGAGGAGGGAAGGAGGAGGAGGAGGATGAGGATGAGGAGAGGGGGGGGGGGGGGATGATGGAGGAGGATGAGGAGGAGGAAGATGAGGAGGAGGATGAGGAGAGGAGGAGGATAGGATGAGGAGGAGTGAGGAGATGAGGAGGAGGAGGAGGAGGAGGGGTATGGGAGGGGTGAGGAGGAGTAGGAGGGAGGAGGGAGGATGAGGATGAGGAGGAGGAGGAGGAGGGGGAGGAGGAGGAGTGAGGAGGAGGGGAGGGGAGGAGGAGGGGAGGCGGGGGAGGATGAGGGGAGGCGGAGGCGGAGAGGAAGAGGATGAGGAAGGAGGAGGTACAGAGGAGGAGGAGGAGTAGGAGGAGGAGGAGGAGGGGAGGAGGCTGAGGAAGGAGGAAAAGGAGGAAGGAGGAGGAGGGAAGGAGGGAGACGGGAGTACGGGAGACGGAGACGGGAGACGGGAGCCTGGAGGCGGGAGGAGGGAGGAGGGGGAGGGAGAGGGAAAGGGAGGAGGATGAGGAGGAGGGAGGAGGGAGGAGGAGCAGGAAGAGGGGAGGGAGGGAAGGAAGGGAGGAGGGAGGAGGGAGGAGGGAGGAAAGGCAGGGAGGAGTGAGGAGGGAGAGGGAGGGAGGGAGGGAGGGAGGGAGGGAGGGAGGGAGGTGAGGGGGGGAGGGAGGGAGGAGGAGGGAGGATGGAGTAGGAGCAGGAGGAGGATGAGAGGTATAGGAATAGGAGCAGGAGATGGATGAAGAGGAGGAGGCGGAGGAATAGGGGGAGGAGGAGGGCAGGGGATGAGGAGGAGGAAGAGGAGGAGGAGGAGGAGGAGGAGGAGCAGGATGAGGATAATTAGGCGGAGGAGGAGGAGGAGGAGGAGGAGGAGGAGGAGGAGGAGGGAGGCGAGGCCCCTTGGATGCTTTTCAGAGTCTCGTCGGATGTCTCTTGAGAGCTTCTTGTAGGCCTGTTGGGTCGTCTTCGGGGCCTCTTGGTGGTCCCCTCGGCATCTTGAAATGTCTTGGGGCTCCCACGGGAGCCTCTTCGGGCCTCTTGGGGGTCTCTTGGGAGCCTCTTGGGGGCATCCTGGGGGCATCTAGGGGGCCTCTTGGGGGCCTCCTGGGGTCTCCTGGGCGTCTCTTAGGGCCCTCTTGGGGCACTCTTGGGAGCCTCGGGGGCCATCTTGGAGGGGATCGACCAAAGAAGGGTACTCGATTAGGGATTCCCCCTTCAGGAGGCCGAAATTGGGCGAAAACCGTGGTACAATCAATGATATTGGCCTTCTCGGTCGAGACCATCTTGGACTTTCTAACCTCTCGCGGGCCCCCCGTCCAGGTCCAGGGGGAGGGGATCCGTAGGAGGAGGGATAACCCCCTCCCCGACGAGAAGAAGGGGGGTCGGACGAGGGAACGCTCTGAATCACTCACGCCCTAAAGGGCTGGTAGGATTAGCGAACACTCATGCCACATTCAAAGTTGTTGGTGGGTTGAATGAGTTGCATCCCCAGTCTTCCCCGCGCGTGTCAACTTTGAAATCGGGGGAGATGGGGAGAGTCCACTTATTGCTTCTCTCTGCTGGAGACCCTCGTTGCCACCCTCCGAATTCACCTCGAGCTTCTGGGCAGCACGCGGTCAGGGAGTGGCGGTACTGGTATCCTGGGGTTTCCCCAGAGGCAGGGACACGTTGGACTCGAGCACAACCAGAACTCGGAGCTGCCGACGCTTCTTGACGGGCCCGTCCGGTTGTCGTGGGGTGCTTGCAGCGGGAGCTCGCACCTAATTTCAGAATTATCTTTATGTCGGGCCTGTCCCTCTACAGGGGAAACATTCAAAAATAGTCAAAACATAGCCTGGGGACGATCTTTTGAGTATTTTTGACCATTCTGGAATATTTCGGGAGTATTTTTTATTTTTCGTCGAAAGTCCCCCTGTAGGGGGACACGCCCGACTTAAGATTATCTTGACGGCCCCGTCGGGTCAACCCGTGTAGTCTTGCGCCTCCCCGGCGTACTCGGTAGCAGCTCGTGGGAGCCCCGTGCGTCTTCGTAGCTCCATCCTCGGAGTGTGTTCGTGTGCGCTAACGTCTGGCCGTCGATGAGAAGGCACTTCTGTAGAGCGCCGGTTCGCGTGGAGGTAGCATGGGTAGACGTCGGTCAGCGCCGGCTCGTGTCTGTCCGCGTCGGTTCGCAAGAGCCAGCCAGCACGATTGTACAGTCTCCTCGCACAGTGGGGGCGAGCAGCTTTCCAAGGCTACCCTTGCATCCTTGCCCCCTCGGCCCATCCTTGGCGACTTCCGTCGGCCGCTCCCTCCTTCGAAAAACGTTAACATGGCCATTCAAGGCCCTTGCATCCTTGTCGTGCGTCCTTCTTCTACGGGTTGGCTTTATGGGAGGCTCCCGTAAGTTGCCACTGGTACACCTGGAGCCACGCGACGCCTGAGGGGCATCCCAGGCATGCAGGCCATGGCTCTAGCCTCCTAACCGAGGGGGGGGGGAGGACCATCGAGGAGGACGATCGAAGATCCAGGAGGAGTGAGGAGGGAGGGAGGGAGAGAGGGAGGAAGGGAGGGAGGGATGGAGGGAGGGAGGGAATGAGGAGGAGGAGGAGGAGCAGGAGGAGGAGGAGGAGGAGGAGGAGGAGGAGGAGGGGCAGGAGGAGGAGGAGGCGGTGCAGGAAGAGGA
The DNA here is from genome assembly GCA_963575745.1 of Prorocentrum cordatum. Classification (NCBI taxonomy): domain Eukaryota; class Dinophyceae; order Prorocentrales; family Prorocentraceae; genus Prorocentrum; species Prorocentrum cordatum. Next base: position 27,753 of record CAUYUJ010004226.1, read on the forward strand.
GGAGGAGGAGCAGGAGGAGGAGGAGGACGAGGAGGAGGAGGCGGAGTGAGGTGGAGGAGGAGGAGGAATAATCATATATACGCATAGATTTGTACACCACCACCACCACCACCACCACCACCACCACCACCACCACCACCACCACTACTACTACTACTACTACTACTACTACTACTACTACTACTACTACTACTACCACAACAACAACTATTCTTACTATTACTACTACTGCTACTACTACGACTACTACTATTACTACTACTACTACTGCTACTACTACTACTACTACTACTACTACTACTACTGTTACTACTACTACTACTACTACTACTACTACTACTACTACCATCATTACTGCTACTACTACTACTACGACGACTACTACTACTACTATTATTACTACCACTACTACGACTATGACTACTACGACTACTACTATTACTACGACTACGACGACTGCTACTATTACTACTACTACTACTACTACTACTACTCCTACTCCTACTACTACTACTACTACTACTACTACTATTACTACTACTACTACTACTACTACTACTACTACTACTACTACTACTACTACTAC
>CAUYUJ010004226.1:28438-71880 GCA_963575745.1 Prorocentrum cordatum
CGCTTTGGCTGGCGAGTGGGGGGATGCGGAGGTGGCGCGCGGGAATGGAGGGAGGCGGTGCCGCGCCGAAATAAACACATCGGGGCGGAGAGGGCGCGCTGGCTGGTGGGCGGGGCGGTGCAGAGAGGGCGTTCGGGATGGGGGGATGTGTTGTGCCGAAAAGTCTGGGCGGAGGGGGCGCGCTGGTTGGTGGGTGGGGCGATGTGGAGGGGGCGTGCGGGATTTTTGGGGGGGGGCGGTGCCGTGCCGAAATAAGAAGGGGTCGGGGCGGGGGGGGTCTCTGGCTAGTGGGTGGAGGGGCGCGGAGGGGATGGGGAACACGTCTTTCTCCGGGAAAATTGTTACTTCTCCGGGAAAAGGGTTACTTCTCCTGGTGGAATGAGGCAAATGCTGGGTCGGTTACTTCTCCAGGTGAGACCCTCACAGGTTTCCCGCCTTCCCCAAACACCACAAACCAAACACCACACACCAACCCCCAAACACCAAGCACCAACCCCCAAACACCAAACACCAACCCCCAAACACCAACCACCAACCCCCAAACACCAAACACCAACCCCCAAACACCAAACACCAAACACCAAACACCGAACACCGAACACCAACCCCCAAACACCCAATACCAAACACCAACCACCGAACACCGAACACCAAACACCAAAACCAAACACCAAACACCAAACACCAAACACCAAACACCAAACACCGAACACCAAACACCAGACACCAAACACCAAACACCAGACACCTGACACCAGACACCAGACACGAGGCACCAGACACCAGACTAGTATTATTATTACTACTACTACTACTACTGCTACTACACCTACTGCTACGACTAAAATAATTACTACTACTACTACTACTACTGCTGTTGCTACTACTACTACTATTATTACTACGTCTAAGATTACATCAGCGATTTCTATTTGTACGGAAACTACTACTACGACGACCACTGTTACTACTACTACTACTACTACTACTACTACTACCACTACTACTGCTACTGCTACTACTACTACTACTACGACCACTACTACTACTACTACTACTACTACTATTACTACTACTACTACTACTACTACTACTTTTACTACTACTACTACTACTACTGCTACTGCTACTACTACTACTACTACTACTAATACTACTACTACTACTACTACTACTAGTACGACTACCATTGCTCGTCCTGATGCAACTACCACTGCTACTAACTACTACTAACTACTACTAACTACTATACTACTACTATAATAAACAAGACTATACTACTACTAAACTACTCTACTACTACTATACTCTATGAGTACTGTGACTACTAACTACTACTACTACTACTACTACTTTCTGCTACTAACTACTACTTACTGCTACTACTACTACTACTACTACTAACTACTACTCTACTACTACTACTACTACTAACTACTACTACTACTACGACTCCGACTCACGAACTACGACGACTAACTACTACTACTACGGACTACTACTACTGCTGCTACTGCTACTAACTAATCTACTAACTGCTGGGACACTACTACCCTATTACTATTATTACCTCCCTTGCTAACCACTAACTACTACTACTCTACTACACGCTTTCAGGTTCGATAACGGGCTCATACTATTCATTTTACTGCCGCTACCACCAATACTGCTACTCCTACCACTACTACCACTACTACTACTACTACTACTACTACTACTACTACTACTACAACTATTACTATACTACTACTACTGCTACTACGGCTACTACTACTACTACTACTACTACTACTACTACTACTGCGACTACTGCTACTACTACTACTACTACTACTACTACTACTACTATTACTACTGCGAGTACTACTACTACCACTACTACTACTACTGCTACTACTACTGAACCTGCTACTGCTACTGCTATTATTACTGCTACTACCACTACTACTGCTGCTACTATTTCTTCTTCTGCTCCAACTACTGCGGCTGCTGCTGTTACTACTCCATACTACTACTACTGCGACGACGACTACTACTACTACTACTACCACCACTACGACCATTACTACCACTACCACTAGTACTACCACTACTACTACTGCTACTACTACTACTACTACTACTACTACTACTACTACTATCGTTACTACTTTTACGACGGCTACTACTACGACGGCTGCAAATGCAAGTCCAATTGCTACTACTGCTGCTGCTACTACTACTACCACTGCTATTCGTCCCCCTATTACTACTATTGCTACTACTACTACGACGACTACTACAACTACTACCACCGCTACCGCTACCAGGGCCACTAATACTATTAGTACTGGTACTACTAGTGCTACTGCCACTACTACTACCGCTGCTACCGCTACTGCTGCTACCTACTACTAATACTTCTAGCACGATTACTACTGCTTCTACGACCACCACTTTGACTATTACTATTTATATTTATGCCGATAAGACTTCTACTCAGACTACAGCTGGTGCCGCTTCTACTACAACTACTGCTGCTACCACCAACTACTACGCACCAGCTCCTAGCTACGGCACGCAACGGCTAGCAACAAACAGCCAATTATTCGCTACTAGCTACGAGATACTAGCTACCAGCCGCTGGCTTCTAACTACATACTACTAACTGACATTACTACGACTACCACTATGACTACTACTAGTGCTACTGCTACTGCTACTACTACTACAACTACTACCCTCAATACTGCTACTGCTACGACTACCACTTCCACTGCTACGAGTACCATTACTACTACCACTACTGCTACTTCTACGACTACTACTACTACTACTACTACTACGACCCGCCACTGTCACTCTTTCTACTACTACTACTACTACTAAGACTGCTACTACTACAATAACTACTACCAGTACTACTACTACTACTACTGCTACTACTACTGCTACTACTATCACTACTATTAGCATTACTCCTACTACCACTACTACTACTACTGCGACGTGTAATTTCACTACTACTACCACTACTACTACCAGTACTACTACTACTACTACTACTACTACTACTACTACTACTACTACTACTGCTACTAGTACTAGTAGTACTACTACTACTACTACTACTACTACTACTACTACTACTACTACTACACTACTATTACGACTACCCCTACGACTACGACTACGATTACTAGCACTATTGCTCTTACTAGTACTATTCATATTACTACTACTACTTCGACGAACACTACTACGACCACTACTACTACTACTACTACTACCACTACTACTTCTACTGCTGCTACTACCACCACTTGTTTTACTACTATTGCTACTACTAACTATTAGCTGCTAGCTATCAGCTACTACTACTCCTACTACGACGACTACTACTACAACTACTACAAGAACTTTTACTACTACTACTACTACTACTACTACTACTATTATTATCACTACTACTACTACTACTACTACTACTACTACTACTACTACTACTACTACTACTACTACTACTACTACTACTACTCAGTACTGGCTACAAACCACTACCTACGAACTACTACCTACAGCCTGCTAACTACTAACTACTTTCTACTTACTACATACGACTAGCTACGAGCAGCAGATGGTTAACTATGTTCGGACCACTATTCATAACCTAGATACCAACTACTACGCGTACTATCTACTACCTCCTAACTACGAGCTGCTTGCTACGAGCTGCTACCAACTCGGTCGCCACATATAGTTTAGTAGTATTACCAAGAAGAGTTATTTCTCCGGGCAAAATAAGCCAGACCGAAGGGACATCTCTGTGGCGCCTTAAGGGCAGTTTATGGCGATTTGCGGAACAGTCAGTTTTGACAGAAGTGTGCGGATCCTCGATGGGGTCTCACCCGGAGAACTAACCCTTCCCGAAGGATCCCCCTGGAATCTGGAAGGATTCGGTAGTTCACCCGGAGAAGTAACCGTTTTCCCAGAGAAGTAGCCGTTTTCCCGGAGAAAGAACCCCTCGCGCGCGGGATGGGTGGGGGGCGGAAGGGGGCGCGCCGGCTGGCGGGTATTCGGAGGGGCGCGCGGGATGAGCATAAAGGGGGGGGGGCGGGGGTGGCGCCGTGCCAAAATAATAATGGTGCGGTGCCGTGCCGGAATAATAATATTCATAATAATCCGAAGACAAACATTGATAACATTTGTAATGCTAATATGAAAACTGATTATAAGACTACTAAGAGTACGCACGGTACTGTTACTCGTAAGACTATTCTTTTCCACAGTGGTACGATTACGAATTGCAGTACTAAGAAGAAGAGAGCGAATCCGAATACCAGACATGATAATAATGCGAATCGTATTGATAATGATGTCAGCAGTGCTGATACTTGTAACAACACGGATACGACTATTTTTAATGGTAAGACTATTAATAATATTTCTACGGATAATAAGTCAGCTAATAAAGTAATGCTCATGGTATTACGAACATTGATAGTACTAATAATACTCACAAGTATGATGATATGGTGATAGTAATCCTACTACCAATACTAATCAGACTAAAACGATTGATACGACCACTGATCATAATACCAATAAGAACAATACGTCTTCTTATTTTTCTTCTTCTTCTGCAACTACTACTCGTAGTACTACTATAAAAAAACCACGGTGCACAATTCTAGCACTGATAGTAATAGTAATGGTGATCGTATTACTAGTAAACATAGTACTAATGCTATCACTGCTATTGACATTAGTAAGAGGAGGAGGAGGAGGAAGAGGAGGAGGAAGAGGAGGAGGAGGAGGAGAAAGGAGGAGGTGTTGGAGGAGGGGGAGGAATACTATTACTGTTAATACTAATAATACTACTAATCATACCAAGAATCAGAATACTAATAATAATACTGAGACTAATAAGAATACTACTAATAATAATACTAATACTATTAAGAAGAAGAGTGCGAATAATAATACGAATGCGAAGAAGAACACCACTAATACGATTAAGAAGAAGAGGAGGAGGATGAGGAGGAGGAGGGGGGATGGAGGAGGAGGAGGAGGAGGAGGAGGAAGAGGAGGGAGGGGGATAAGAGGAAGATGATGAGGAGGACAGAAAGAGGCGAGGAGAGAGGAGGGAAGGATGAGGAGGAGGAGGAGGAGGAGGAGGAGGAGGAGGAGGAGAAGGCGGAGGAGGAGGAGGTAGGAGGAGGAGAGGAGGAGGGAGGAGGAGGAGCGGGGGGAGGGGGAGTAGGTGGAGGAGGAGGAGAAGGAGGAAGGAGGCGGAGGAGGAGGAGGAGGAGGAGTAGGAGAGGAGGAGAGGCACGAGGAGGACGAGGAGGGAGGAGGAGAGGACTGACGCGACGACGGGAGGAGGAGGCTAAGGAGGGAGGGAGGAAGGAGGAGGAGGAAGAGAGGAGGAGAAGGCGGGGGAGGAGGTAGAAAAAGAGGGGGGAGAGGAGGGGAGGAGGAGAAGGAGGAGGAGGAGGAGGAGGAGGAGGAGGAGGACGAGGAACTGGGGGACGAGGAGGAAGGCTAGGGTTAGGCCGACCCGACCCTAACCGAAACCTTGGGATTCCATCCGTTCTCCCCTTACGCCCTTCTTCGACCCTACATCGCCGCCCCTTCCTTGAGGAGCTGGGCTGCAGGGAAGGGCTGGGAAAGTCGGGGGCGGGCCTTCATACTGTCCTTCGGATGACGGCCGCCTGACACCCGAGACCACGCACCTTCAGAGAATTTGCTTCTGAAGCGCTCACTGCATTCACTTCTGAGTCCTTTGAGGTTGCTCTCCGGATAACGGCCGCACCTCTTGCAGATTATGAGAAAGACTCGACATCGAGGTAATCGCAAATCAACAGTCGGTGCTTCCTGGGCTCTCTAATTAACTGGGACAGCGCTGCAGAATTGCCAGGGCACACTTTTCGCAAACGGGTTTGGCGGGTGCTATCAGTGCGGGCACGAGTGTGACACGCTGAGTACAGCCAGTGGTTGTTGATCCAGCCCCACTGGTGGCGAGCCAAAACCTGAGGGTTACGGCGGGCCGCACGGGCCCGCCGAGGAAGACCCTCAGGGGGCTGAGGGGGTGGGGTCCAGTCTTTGACCGCACCCGCGGCTCCAACAGGGGGTTTGAGGCTTTGGGGAGGCTTCTCGTCGGCCTTCTTCCCCGTCTTCGGGGCGAGGGCCTGCCACAAGGAGAGCGCCTCCGCTGCATACTTCAAACATCTCAGTGCTCCACTGCGGGTTTCTTTATAATACTCAATCTCCATCTGGGACGGGGCGGGAATCTGGGCAGCAGCTAGTTTGGCAACCCGATCCGCCCAGTCGTTTCCTTTGGCTACAAACCAGTCCCTCGAGCCAGCCTCCAGGGTCGAGAGATCCTGGTGGGCCTTTACTTTGGCTATCTCGAGGGGCCTGGAACTGTCCTGGGCCCTGGCCAAGACAGACACTCCTGCATGCATTTCTTTCCTACTAACCTCGGGGCTCTGGTGAACCGAGAGGACGCCTTTAAAGTCGGTCCATGCTTTACTGTTTCTTGGACAGGAGACGGCAACCAGAAATCCTAAATGCTCGGCAGCGGGCGACGTGGGGGGAAGACTGGCCCCCACGGGCCCCGAGAGACAGGCAATTCGGTCGCCCTCCTCGTCGATTTTAACCACGGACCAGGCAGGGGCGTCAAAGACCGTAGGGCCAGGTTTTAAAACACTGCCGTCGTGGAAAACTTCACGTTGCATGGCAACCTCCTTGGGTTGCCCATCGCGCGACCAATGCACTGCTTGGTCTAGTCCTAATCTTGGGGGCCTCAGAGCAAATGGTTGAGGTCGAAGCTGGAACCTCAAGACGTACAGGAAACCTCTCCTCAGATCCCTGAGCTTCTCCACGTCCCCCTCCAGGAGGAGGAGGAGGAGGAGGAGGAGGAGGAGGAGGAGGAGGAGGAGGAGGATCGTGGAGGCGCTGACGGCGAGTCACGCGGTGCACCTGGAGCTCCTGGGCGCGGCCGCGCGGGCGCAGGCCGCGCAGGGCTCTGGCGCCCCCGGCGGCGGCCCTGGCCGCCCCCCGGTCGAGGCACGCGCTCTTCCTCCTCCCTTTCCTCTTCCCCTTCCTCCTCCTCCTCTTCCTCCTCCTCCTGCTCCTCTTCCTCCTCCTCCCTCCCTCCCTGCCTCCCTCCCCTCTCATGCCTCCTCCCTCGCCTCCTCCCTCCCTCCTCCCTCTTCCCTCCTCCCTCCTCCCTCTCGTCCTCCTTCTTCCTCCTCCTCTTCCCTCCTCCTCCCTCCCCTCTTTTCCTTCTCCTCCTCCTCCTCCTCCTCCTCCTCCTCCTCCCTCTCTCCTCCCTCCTCCCTCCTCCCCCCCGCTCTCCCCTCCCCTCCCTCCCTTCCCGGAGCACCCGGAGGGCCCCGGGTGCCCCTTCCCACCGACGCTCCGAACAAAAATTGGAGCGGCGAGTTTCTGCCCGTTTTCGGCTTCCGGGAGCCTTCGCTAGGATTCAGGGCCGTCCAGGATTGACTCGGGACGAAACGCTGGCCCTGGGGAGGTGATCCAGACCTCCGGGGCTTCTCCACATCTGAGAACATGGGAGCGGCCGGACGTCTGGATTGGCATCGCTCGGACGTGTGCATCCTGGATCCTCGAGCGCCTCCCCTAAAAAACACACGCGCACGAGGTCGAAGCAGAAGTGCAAGAGAAAGGGACGTCCGAGCGACGGCAAGGCGCAGAGGAGCACCGGGTGCCCATACCGCTGCCCTTTTCTTATCGTTTTTCCCCTTCTTTGGGGCCTCTTGGGAGGCCCTCGCCGCCACAGCTTGATTCGCCTCGAGGTGCTGGTCAGAACGCACCCCCTTTTCTCGTTTCCCCTTCTTCGGCCTCCTATAGGAGGCCCTCGTCGCCACCGCTGGATTCGCCTCGCGGTCCTGGTCAGAGCGCACCCCCGGGAGAGCTCCGGGGAGGAGCGGTGCATCGGTGCCTTTTGGCGTGCCCAGGTGCGGGCGCGATGTGTAGATGTGTCCATGTCCGCCGCGCCTTGGGCTCTTGCTGGGAGGGGGCGCCCAAAAGGCCGAGGCGCAGTGGACACGGGCAGACATCTGGCTTCCAGGGCTTCCAAGGGCCCGACTTTGGCACCCTTGTCCACTGCGCCTCGGGCGAGCTGGCTGGGGGTCTGAGCTGGCCCAGCGCAGGTTCTGGCGAGCAGGGCGGGACGTTCTGTGTTCAGGACGTTTTTGGTTCGGCACGTTTTGAATATTATTACTTCTAAAGAATAATTATTGTTGGGCCCCCTGGTGCACGCCCCCCTCGCCGCGCCTAGGCCGCAGCCACATTTTCATCATTTTCGTGAGGAAGTCTCAGGCAAAACGGGGGAGTCCGGATCCGGTTGTTTTGTTGACGCCCGCTTTCCCTGTCAAAAAACAATATAAAATTACATGTCTTGTTCTAACATAACCAAACTTCAAGAATCCTTTGCAAAAAACGACACGAAGTGCACACTCGCGCGCGCAAGATGAAATCCTTCCAAAACCTTAGTTTTCGTAGCGATTTTAACATAAAAACATGAAAAACCCAATGGTTTTTCAAAAAAAAAAGTTTCAAAAATTCATCCCGCGCGCTCTTGCGGATTTCTTAGGAAACCCAATACTTTTTCAACATTTCTGTCAAACGGGCTCTTGCGAGCAACTTTTTCACGTGCTTCGAACTTCTGCAACAACGGTTGCGCGCCTGCCAGGGCCATCATCCCTGTCAAATAATACCATATGGGACACATTCGTTTTTTCTTCGCGCGCGCACGCCGAAATCTTCAATTGCAGGGGGAAAAGTCGTATACTAAGCTAGCTTACAGAAAATGTTACCACAACAAGTCATTGTACCCATGCGCCAGTGTAGTAGCCAAGGTCGTCCGCAGGCCACGAAGTGAGGTGTCCGAACGTCATAGGGCGGGAAGCTGGGTGTGGGTGGTGGCGAAGAGTCGTTTGGAAATGTGGTAGAGCTTGAACCGGCCCCCCCACAAAGTGGGGGTATTGCCCGCCTCCCATGAAAACCCTGGCACTGGTGAGAACGGAGTGTCCCCACGTGCTAGTAATTGTTGTTGTTGTTGTTGTTGTTGTTGTTGTTGTTGGTGTTGGTGTTGGTGTTGGCGTTGTTGTTGTTGTTGTTGCTGTTGTGTTTGTTGTTGTTGTAGTTGTTGTTGCTGCTGCTGTTGTTGTAATTGTTGTTGTTGCTGTTGTTGTTGTCGTTGTTGTTGTTGTTGTTGTTGTTGTTGTTGTTGTTGTTGTTGTGTTTGTTGTTGTTGTATTGTTGTTGTATTGTTGTTGTTATGGTGTTGTTGTTGTTGTTGTTGTGCTGTTGTTGTTGCCGTTGTTGTTGTTGTCGTTGCCGTTGCCGTTGTCGTTGTCGTTGTTGTTGTTGTTGTTGTTGTTGTTGTTGTTGTTGTTGTTGTTGGTGTTGTTATTTTTGCAGTTGTTGCTGCTGCTGTTGTTGTTGTTGTTGTTGCTGCTGCTGCTGCTGTTGTTGTTGTTGTTGTAGAACTTCCACCTCTGAAACATAATTATTGTTGATCCCCCTCGTCCAGTGCACATTGTTTTTTCGATTGAAGTGCCCTTCCCGGGGCTCGCACCCTGTTTTTATGAGGGAAAATCTTGAGGGTCAAACTGTGTCGTTGGCCCCCGGTTTACAACAAGAACGGCTCCCGTTTGAGATTCTTCACAATTTATTGAAGAATCGCGCTCTCGCTTGGGACTTCCTTGCAATTTACCACCGGATCGCGGCTCTCATTGGATATTTCTTCCCAATTTATTTAAGAATCGCGCTCTCGCTTGGGACTTCCTCGCAACTTACCACCGGATCGCGGCTCCCGCTTGATACTTCTTCACAATTTATTCAGATGCCGCTCCTCGACACTCAGGAATCGCGCTCCTGCTACATATTGCCTGGCGGTTCAAGCAGAATTCGCGCTTCAACAACCCGCCCGCTCGACCCGTCCGTCCGGGCGTGCCCGCCCGACCAGCCCGTTAGGGACTGCAGTCGCCGCTCGCTGCCCTTCGCCCGCCTTCGATGCCCCTCGCTGCCCGTGCTTGTCCCGCGGTCGCCTTCGCTCGCTGCCCTTCGTGGCCCCGTTGCTGCCCTCAGTGGCCCCGTCGCTGCCCATTATGGCCCCGCATTATATGGCCTTCGTGGCCCCCGCTCGCAGTCGCCCGTCGTGGCCCCATACGCATGCCCTTCGTAGCCCCTCTGTCGCCCTTCGTGGCCCTCTCGCTGCCCTTCGTGGCCCCGCTGTCGCCCTTTGTGGCCCCATATACGAATGCCCTTCGTGGCCCCCGCCCGTTTCGCGCCCGTCGTGGCCCCATCTGCATGCCTTTTGTGGCCCCGATGTCGCCCTTCGTGGCCCCCTCTCTGCCCTTCGTGGCCCCGTTTCTGCCCTCAGCGGCCCCGTCGCTGCCCTCTGTGGCCCCGGATTAATTGCCCTTCGTGGCCCCCGCTCGCTCGCGCCTTTCGTGGTCCCATACGCATGCGTTTCGTCGCCCCGCTGTCGCCATTCGTGGCCCCCTCGCTGCCCTTCGTGTCCCAGTTTCTGCGCAAAGTGGCCCCGCTGCCGCCCTTTCTGGCCCCATAATATATATATATATATACATATGTATATATATGTATATATATATTATATATATATATATATATATATATAATATATATATATATATTCATATGTATGGCCCCATATATATATTATATATAATATATATATGTTTTCTCTCTCTCTCTCTATGTTTTCTCTCTCTCTCTCTCTCTCTTTCTTTCTTTCTTTTCTTCTTTCTTTTTTCTTCTCTTTACCTCTCTCCTTTCGCAGCTGTCCCTCCCGTCCTCCGTCCCTCCCTGCTCCCTCCTCCCCCTCCCTCCCTCCCTCCTTCCCCTTATCGTCATTGTCGTCGTCGTCGTCGTCGTCGTCGTCGTCGTCGTCGTCGTGTCGTCGTCCGGTCGCCCCCCTTGGGGCCCGCCTGCCGCCTGGAGCCCGGCACTCCGACCCTTCAGCCAGCCAGGCCGATAATCCGTGCGAGTGCCTCGCCGCCTGCCGAGGGCCAGCCTGTCGGCCCTTCAGCCCCCACCCTCCTCCCTCTCCTCCTTCCCTTCCTCCCTCCTTCCCTCCTTCCCTCCTTCCCTCCCTTCCTCCTCCTCCTCCTCCTCTTCCTCCTCCTCCCTCCTCCTCTTCCTCCTCCCTCGTCTCGTCGTGGTCGTCGTCGTCGTCGTGGCGAGCCCGCTGTCTGTCCATCTTGGGGTCGGGTTGCCGCGGGTCGGCGTGTGCGTCGCCAGCGTTGCCAGTGGCCAGGCCGACGGTCCGCCGCTTGCCGGGGCCCGGTTTGCCGGCCTTTGAGACGCGCGTGTTCCAATGGCCCAGGTTCTTCTGCAGGCTTCGAACGAAGGCCTCGCTCGACGAGGCCCCCAGGGCGTTCCCGCAGGTTTTCGGAGCTCTGGAATTGCTCGGCGGTCATCGGGGCCATTCCGAGGCCCCCCAGAGGTTATAGGAGGCTTTCGGGTGCTTTTCAATCCCCCCCGCGCCATGTTTCCGCGCCAGTCTCCGCTCGCATCCACCTGCCCCCACTTTTCAACGTTCTTTCTCAGTCTTCTCTATTATTTCCCTTTCCATGTCGTTCGTACTCCATTGTGCTATTCCTCTGTTCTTCGCATTCCGCGCGCCCCTCCCCGGGCCGCCCCATCCCGCCCCAACGATCCCTCCGCCATTCCGCTCGCGTTCCGCATTTCTCTCAAGTTATTCCCAGCCCCTCCTCCAGATTCCTCCGTGCGCCCCCCGCTCCTCCGCGTTCCTCCCGGTTCCTCTTCTCCGCTCCTTGCCGCTCCTCCTCCTGGGGCCCTACTCTTGTCCACTCCATCCCAATCCACTCCACGTCCCCGCGCCCCTCTCGACGCGGCTGCAGTTCTCGCTATCCTTCCGCCCCACTCTCCCAACGTCCCGCTTGTTTTCCGGGTTCCGCGAAATGTGTTTCTGACGCCAGTTCGCAGCTGCGCGTCCCCCCGTGGGGGTGTCCACGATGTGTTCCTTCGACGGGGTGGTGCGTGGCGTTGTTAATGGCGCGACCCATGGCGAAACTTATTGTTAACCTGTGTTGGAATGGCTGGCGCAAACCATGGCGCAAGCTGATCGCCACCCGCAGCGCAAATCGTCGTCCTCCCTCTTTCTTGCCCCTCCCCCCCTTCCTCCGACCCCTTCGCCGTCATTATCCCCCCTTATCTGTTGCCCTTCGTTTCAGGGGCTTCTCCGACCACGCGTGGCAGGGAATGAATACACCCCCCGCAGGGGGGTGCGATCGAATGCGAAGAGGGCGGGTGTCCAGGGTTTGGGATATGCATTTTGAATGACGCGCGAGCAGGTGAGAGCGAACAGTCTTACAACGATTGTTGTTGTTGTTGTTGTCGTTGTCGTTGTTGTCGTTGTCGTCGTCGTCGTCGTCGTCGTTGTTGTTGAACATTATTAGTTCTAAAGAATAATTATTGTTGGGCCCCCTGGTGCACGCCCCCCCCGCCGCGCCTAGGCCGCAGCTACATTTTCATCATTTTCGTGAGGAAGCCTCAGGTAATTCGATGTGATCAAGATCCGGTTGTTTTGTTCCCCCCCGCTTTCCCTTGCAAAAAACACTATAAAATGACATTTCTTGTTCTAATATAATCAAATTTCAAGAATCCCTTGCAAAAAATAAGGTAAAGTGGACATTCGCGCGCGCAAGACGAAATCCTTCCAAAAGCTTAGTGTTCGGAGCGATTTTAACATAAAAACATCAAAAAACCAATGGTTTTTCAACAAAAAAATGTCAAAATCTCATCCCGCGCGCTCTTGCGGATTCGTAGGAAACCCAACACTTTTTAAACATTTCTGTCAAACGGGCTTTTGCGAGCAACTTTTTCGAACTTCTGCGACAACGGTTGCGCACCTGCCAGGGCCATCATCCCTGTCAAATAATACCATGCGGGACACATTCGTTTTTTCTTCGCGCGCGCACGCCGAAATCTCCAAAAACCATTGGGTTCTGTGGGTGTGTACCCCACGCCAGTGTAGTAGCCACGGTCGTCCGCACGCCACGAAGTGAAGTGTCCCAACGTCATAGGGCGGGAAGCTGGGTTTGGGTGGTCGCGAAGAGTCGTTTGGATATTTGGTAGAGCTTGTAATGCCCCCCCACGAAGTGGGGGTATTGCCTGGTGTCGTATGAAAACCCTGGCACTGGGGAGAACACCACGCGTTCGGGTAAAATGATTGTTGTTGTTGTTGTTGTTGTTGTTGATGTTGTTGTTGTTTTTGCGTTGTTGTGTCTTGTTTGTTTGTATGTTTGTTTGTTTGTTTGTTTGTTTGTTTGTTCGTTGTTTTTGTTCGGTCCCCAGGGGCCACTTGCGGGCCCCAGGGGCCGTCGAACACGGACTTAGGGCGAACCATTGATGGACCCGTGAAAGTTCCGGGGACTGTTTTTGAGCGGATTTGCGTTCATCCCCCCTTCCTGACTGCGCTTCTTGGGGCCCATCCGGTTCAGACCGCCCGGCCGAAAACCGAAGGTTTTTGACTGTTTTCGGTCTCTGGGGGCTCTTCGCCGGGCCCCGGGACCATCAAGCTCGCGATGATAAGTCCGGCCCCAGGGAAGGGGTCGTGACTTTCGGGGACCCCGTATCAAAACAATCCGGACATTGCGTCTTTGGGTCAGCATCGTTAGATGCACCTTGAGATCCTGGCGTCGCAATTTGTTCTAGCTGGGCGTCTTCCTCTTTCGGGCCCAGGGACGATGTCACAGGTCGCTCCAGCTCGAACAGTGCGACAAAATGAAGGTGTTCGGGGCCGCGGTCGCGATTTTTCATCGCCCTCGGCTGCGCCCCTGGACAAGCCCGGAGACGACGTCCCCACGGGCCTCCCCGCGCCCCGCCCGCCACGAAGGGATGCAACGGGGCCACGAAGGGCAGCGAGGGGGTCGCGAAGGGCTGCAGCGGCCCCAGGGCACACCAGCTGACACGCCCCGTGGGGCGCGTCCGGGCACACGCACACGTCTGCTCCGGCCCCGCTCGGGAGGCCTCCCCGAGGCAGGAGCAGGCGGCCCAGACGACGGCCAGGAGGCAAGCCCGTCGCCCGCGGAGGTCACCCTCGGGCCCGAGCGCTGGCGTGGCGGGGCGGAGGACCGCATGCATCTCCTCCTCCTCCGCCTCTCCTCTCCTCCTCCTCCTCCTCCTCCTACCTCCTCCTCCTCCTCCCTCCTCCTCCTCCCCCCTCCTCCCCTCCTCCCCCTCCTCCTCCTCCTCCTCCTCCTCCTCCTCCTCCTCCTCCTCCTCCTCCTCCTCCTCCTTGCATGCTGGCCCAAGGCGTGCACGCTGGCCCCGCCGCACGCGCCCGAGGTGGTCGGCGTCGGCGTCCGCGACTTCTGGGCCAGGGGGGCGGCTAGCCCGGAGCTCAGCGGAGGAACAGGTGCTGGTGCCGCGACCCCTCCCTCGTCTTCGCCTTCTGGGGCCTCCTGGGAGGCCCTCGGCGCCACGGCTGGCTTCGCTTCGGAGTGCTGGTCAGACCGCACCAGGGGGGGGTGTCCAGGGAGTAGTGGTGTCGGTGCCTCCTCTCAGGCGATCGCAAACGTGGATCAAGGGGGCGTGGATTCGCGACGGGCCCCGCTTCCATGGGAAATCGCCGATTTCCGCCGCCGAGCGAGGCGGCACCGGCCGTATTTTGGGGAGGGCACCTCCCCCGATCCACGGATTTGGCGACCGCGCGCCAAATCCATGGATTGCAAGTCCATGTTTGCGCGCCCCCGAGATCTCAGATTATTGTAAGAGACTTATGAAACCTAGTGCACCCAAGTATTTCGCGGCCCCACTTGGACGGGGTGTCGCAGTGGGGTCTGCTGCCGAGTTTGGTGGGACTTGAGATCCGGCCACGGGTGCCAGAGGCTTTCCTCGGCCCAGCTCGGGGCCTGTCCGACGGGCGCCACGAGACCTCGAAGCGAAATCTGGGGCCCGTCCTCCAGCAATATTATCAGAGGCGGCGATAAGGGGCGAATAGCCCAGGGGAGAGCCATCCATGTATTCAGGGGCGCCGATGCTCTATGTCTTCGACAAGGCTCCCGGGCGAATACGTGTGATGCCCGCCCCTGCGCTATTCGCCCTTGTCGTCGCCGCCGGTACTATGGGATGGGCCCCAGGGAACACAAGACATCGCAGCAGGTCCCCCGATGCTCGGCCTCCCGGGCAGGAGTCCGGCACCGTCGCCCTGCCGTCGTGCATCGACTGGAAGAGGCACAAAGCCAGGACCCCCGAGGGTCAAGGGGCCCGGGCCGCGCTCGGCCCGGGTCTCCCGGGGGTTGTGAGCCGTAGGTCGGCGGCGCGCCCAGGGAGGGAAGTGAGCAGAAGAAGACGAGGCAGAGTACCAAGGATGCTAAGACTACGAGTCGTAAGACGAGAGATGAGAGGATCATGCTGATGATATTGATGATCATGACACGAATTACCAGGGTAATTTTAATACGGAGGAAAGGATAATGGTAATGATAGTGCTAATACGAAGAAGGATAATTATTAATAGTAAAAATCGTATTAATACGAAGGGTAATGGTCATCATCATACGAAGGAGCAATTAATACATGGACGACTCGTCATACTACGAATGATAGGAATAGTATACGGCTGCTAATGAATATAGGTCCAAGCATTAGTGACACTATCATTGCTACTAATACTATTACTGCTACTACTACTACTACTACTACTACTATTACCACTAATACTACTACTACTACTACTACTACGACTACTACCACCACTACTACTACTACTACCACTACTACTACTACTACTGCTACTACTACTACTACTACTACTACTACTACTACTACTACTACTACTACTACTACTACTACTACTAGTACTACTACTACTACTAGCAGCAACAACAACCACTACTACTACTACTGCTGCTACTACTACTACTACTACTACTACTACTACTGCTACTACTACTACTACTACTACTAGTACTACTACTACTCCTACTACTGCTATTATTATTACTACTACTACTACTAGTAGTAGTAGTAGTAGTAGTAGTAGTAGTAGTAGTAGTAGTAGTAGTAGTAATAATGCTAATGCTACTACAAGTAGTAGTACCAATGCAAGTCATGTTGCCAAGCATCGTCGTATACCATGATGCGAATACTATGTGAACTAATCGTTATACTATTTTAAGTAGTAGTGCGTTTGTATTAATGATAAGATTAATACTAGGTACACGAATAATAACAATAGCAACAGTACTAATGCCAATATTGAAAAGAAGGCCTTCTCAGAAGGTGGCGGGACTTCTCAGAAGCCCTCCGGCCGTCTGAGAGGTGCTCTGTGACTTCTGACTTCGGGGAAGGCTTCTAGACGACTTCTCAGAAGGCTGGGGGCCTTCCAAGCCTTCCGAGAAGGCCCGCCCCTTGTCACTTCCCCCCAGGGGGTTCCGCCACCGATTTCTTACCCGACACGGATGGGGCTGCTGGGATGCAACTCTTTGGAGATTAAATTATGCATCGGCGCTGGTGTTTTTGCAGTCGAATTCCGGCTTAATTTGGATTGATCCGGTTTCGTTCGGTTTAATCCCGCGTAGTCTGGCTCAATCCTGGGCTTCATCTGGCCTCATCCAGTGAAGTGGCCGTCTAATCGGGCTCCGAGGCAGGAATTTATACATGACCACCGCCCGGAGGGTCAGTTTTCGGAGCCTCGGCAGGCGGTGGATGTGGACATTTTCGGGCCCCCGGGGGCCGAAATATATATATATATATAATATATATATATATATATATATATATATATATCCATATCCACCGCCCGCTGGGGCACCAGGACGTCGGCTCCCAGGCGCTGGATCTGGATGAGTCCCCGCCTCGCCTTGGCCTCTTGCTCGCCCTTGACCGTTCCAACGAATGACCTCCCAGGAGTTTCGCAGGCCTAGAGGTTGACACCAACACCAGGATCGGCGGTGTGCATCCACCGAGGGAAGACGATCCCGATCTCGGTGATGGTGGTAATATATTCTGGCTTCCAAGGTGGCCGAAATATTACCACCAACGCCGAAATCTAGGATCGTCTTCCCCCTGTGGAGGCAATCCCCCTGTGTTGGTGTTGGTGCCAATTCCCAGGACTCCAAGAGTTGCCTCCCCAGGCTTGCCACGCAGCCTGAAGACGCGAGCGCCCGGACCCGCCTCGCCGGGCCCCGCGAGAGAGGCCGTGCTCCCCGGGTGCCCCGCGCCGTGCCTCCCACGAGCGGCGGCCGTGCCTGCTGTGGCCGCCGGGGCCCAACGTTGGCGGCCTGGGTTGGAAAGGGGCACCAGCACCAAGGCAGGGGGCTGCCTCCACGAGGGGGAAATGATCCTAGATTTCGGTGTCGGTGGTAATATTCCCGTCACCTTGAAGCCAGAAAATGACCACCATCACCGAGATCGGGATCTGCTTCCCTCGGTGGAGGAACACCGCCGATATTATTGGTGTTGGTGTCAATCTCCGGGAAACCAACCACGGGTGCCTGCCGGTGCTCCCTGGGCATCCCTCTCCCTAAGGGCTTGTCGACGTTTCGCCAATCGACATGTGGGGATCGAGCCAGGCAGATCCAGGCAGGCGGCAGATGAGTCGAGGTGAATCCGGGCAAGTCCATGCACATCGAGATACACCAGGGTAAATCCGGGTACATCCAGAGATCTCCAGGGAAAGTTGGAGCAATTCGCGGCTCCAGCGCGAGTCGAAGAACGGCAGAAGTCGTTCAGCCTTCAACGACCCTCCTCGCGTTCTTGGATGGGGATCGCTCGAAGCAACATGATTGTAAGTTTTCGGCCTCTGGGGCCGTCTGGTGGTTCAGCGAGCGGTAGTTAGTATCCATCTGCAGTCCCGCTTTCCCAGGAGTTTCGCAGGCCTAGAGATTGACACCAACACCAATATCGGCGGTGTGCATCCACCGAGGGAAGAAGATCCCGATCTCGGAGATGGTGGTAACATTCTGGCTTCCAAGGTGGCCGAAACATTACCACCAACGCCGAAATCTAGGATCGTCTTCCCCCTGTGGAGGCAACCCCCTGTGCTGGTGTTGGTGCCAATTTCCAGGACTCCAAGAGTTGCCTCCCCAGGCTTGCCACGCAGCCTGAAGACGCGAGCGCCCGGACCCGCCTCGCCGGGCCCCGCGAGAGAGGCCGTGCTCCCCGGGTGCCCCGCGCCGTGCCTCCCACGAGCGGCGGCCGTGCCTGCTGTGGCCGCCGGGGCCCAACGTTGGAGGCCTGGATTGGAGATGGGCACCAGCACCAAGGCAGGGGGCTGCCTCCACGAGGGGGAAATGATCCTAGATTTCGGTGTCGGTGGTAATATTCCCGTCACCTTGAAGCCAGATTATCCCAGCAAAGCAACCTAACAGCGATGTGTAGAAGCACGGGTTTCCCAGTGGCAGCCAGGGTTGGCAGAGGGCACCGCCGGAGCCCAGTCGTAATTAAGTCTTTGGCCGCCGGGGCCGCCTCCCGAGAGTTGGTCGGGGACGGCACGCCGACCCCCAGGGGGGCCTCGGCAGCGCTCGGGCGCGTGCATGCTTCCTTCGGGCGAGGACCCTCGAGGAGCATCCTTGACCATTTGTCACCACCCACCAAACCACCCCAACCCAACCCGAAGGGTCAGATTTACCCTCGATTTCTAGTGGGGGGGGTTCCGGGAACATAGAAAAAACACATATGGAGCCCATACCCCCCCCAACCCGAAATTCGGGTCTTCGGGTTGGGTTGGGGTGGTCTGGTAGGTAGTCAATTTGGCGAGAAAACCACGCACGACCCCCCCCAAAAAAACACAGGGAATTTTGGCGTCCAGGCGATGGCGAGGGGGGAGGGGTCGAGAGGTCGGTGGCCCCGAGGCTGCACCGGCACGGCAGCTCCCGGAGGTCCGCGCGGCGTCTTCTGGGTCGGCGCCTCTGGAGCGCCATGGCGCGCTCTGAGCTCGCCCGGGTGGGCGCCGGGGGCGCCGACCCGGGAAGAGGCCCTGGGCGGACCGGAGGCATCCGCGCAGGCCCCCCCGAAAGTTTGTGCTGGTGCCAGCAGTTGCGGGACGGGAAGATGACCACAGCCGCTGCTTCTTGCCTGCGCCGCCTTCCAGCCGGCCGAAAAAGAAGCAGTGGTCGTGGTCATGTCCCTGGTGCCAAGCTCCACGAAAACGACCACAGCCACTGCCCTGTTTCTGCGGGCTGGAGGGCGGCAACAGAAGAGAAGCAGTGGCTGTGGTCGTTTTCACGCCCCGTAGTATTCGTCGCTCTGAGGATCAGCGGGTACGAGGTACTGCACACGTCCTCTTCTCCCCACCTCCCCGCGTGTGGTAGACCAGCCTCGTTTGGCGCGTGTTCGTCCATCATGCCCGAGTCGGCGACACACAAGATGTGGACGGTCGTCAGCTTGCTGTTCATCGTGTATGATGTTCTCTCCCTGCCGCTGACAGTGTCATTCAGTCTCGACGACGTTCTCTTTTTCACCTACATGAACTTGGCGGGGAGTGTATTTTGGACCCTCGATATTTTGATGAATTTCATGACAGGCTTTTACAAGGCGGACAAGGTCGAGCGAGGGTTCTCAGAGATAGCTCGACATTACATCCGAGGTTGGTTTCTTCTTGACCTAAGTGTCGTCGTTGTTGATTGGGCATTTCTCATTCTGGTGGGTCAGTTTGGCGCTGGTGCGTTCCGGTTGGTGAAGGTTCCTAGGTGGGTCAGGGCCATCAAAGTCTTCAAGATGTTTGACCAAGCCTTGGACATGCTTCTTGCCAAAGCTGCTGGCGTCATCGCGGACAACGTGAGATTTTTCCTCTATTGTGAAGGCCTTACGGCTGGTGCCGCCGACCCAGAAGGACGACCACGACGACCACCACGACGACAGCGACAACGACGAGCTTGGGACTGGCGACGACCATGTCGAGGAGGACGACGACAGCATCTCACACGCGCCGACTGGGTGGGCGGACTTTAGCTGCCCGTGGCAAGCCGCCGCCTCGGGCCCCCCCGAGAGGCATGAGTTAGGCCTTGCAGCCCGTCGGCCCCCACGGGACCACCTCAAAGATCCACGGACAAGCTGCACGCCACGGGAGTAGGTCTTGACATCGTGGGGACAGCGTGGGAACCGCTGGAGTGGTCCAGGATCTCCCGCCAGCCCATATAGGACAGGTCTGGACTCCAGGAGGAGCCGCCTGGAAGCCGCAGGAGAAGAGCTTGGAAGCGAAGGCGTTGTTGCAGGGGGCGCCTGCGGCGGCGCGGCCCTCCGCAGATCCCGCCCGAGGGCGCGAGCTCGCCGCGGCCGCCCTCCGCCCCCGGGGCCCCACGGCGGCCCCGGACACGGCGGGCCGGCTCGGCGAGACGCCGCGGCGGAGCTCGCGAGCCTCGCGAGCGGCGGCGAGCCCGCTGCGGGAGAGACGCGAGCGACGGCGAGCGACAGCGAGCCTCGCGAGCGACAGCGAGCCTCGTGGAGCGACGGCGAGCCTCGCGAGGCGCGGCGGAGGGCCAGGCCGAGGCGGCCAGCTTCCTGGCCGCGGCGCCGGCGCCCCTGCGGGCGGCGCCCGCGCTGCGGGCGGCGCCCTCGCTGGATCTTCGGGGGGGGCGGGGAGGGGGCACATCGCTGCGGCGCTGGGGCGGCATCGTAGAATCTATCCAGCCCTGCCGGCTGCCCCTGTCTTTTACCAGCCTCGAACTTATCCCTATCCCTAAGATTGACACGCCAACAGGCGATGACAATCTTAGGGATGCGCCCTCAAAAGATGAGGGAATCCCTAAGATTGGCATCGTGATGAGGAGATGCCCAGCATAGGGATAGGGATATGTTCCAGGCTGGTAAGTCTTCCCAGCCCGGCTCTCATCTCCGCAGGCGTGCGTTTTCGAAACGATTCCGAGGCGCACTGTGCGCGCGACTTGCGTTTCAATTCCCCGTTCGTGCGCGTCCAAAGTCGCCCCTGCCGGGGAACTCCGAGGCGTGCGTCGCAGCGCGACGCGGGGCCCGCGACGCCGGTGCCATCGTCGAGACCATCCGCGTTCAGTCGCCCGCGCCCGTGGTCGAGGTTCGCGCCGCGCGCGCGCGGCGAAGGCGCGCGTCCACCGCTGAGGCCCGTGGGAGGTCAAACAGATTTGGCGCCGCACCATGAGCGGCGTCACTGGCAGCTTCGCGGCGTGGACCTCGTTGCAGCTCCGCGCAAAGCTTGCCGACGGCGGCGTGGGGGGGGCAGCTGGTGGAGCGCCCCCCCCCCATGACGAGCTGAAAGCTGCCTTGGCGGGCTTCAACGAGCGTGCCCCCGCGGGCGACGGCTGCTGGAGCGAAGCGTTTGAGTTGATTCCAGTGGATCTTCAGTAACATCCGCGGGGGGTCGATCGCGACGATCACGGGTTGGCCAGAAGGCAAGGTTTGCTTCGTGGAGCTCCACCGAAGGCCCCAATGGCAGCGCCCGCATGCGGTTCCACCCCCATTTCGGCGCACCCCTCACACGCTTCACGGCCCCATAAGGGGGTTCCACCGAAGACCCCAGTGGCAGCGCCCGCATGCAGTTCCACCCTCCATCTCGGTGAATCTTTGACACGTTTCGTGGCCCCACAGGGAGCTCCACCGACGGCCCCAGCGGCAGCGCCCGCGTGCGGTTCTCTCAATTTTCGGTGCGCCCCTCACACGTTTCGTGGCCCGATAAGGGCTCTACCGAACGCTCCAGTGGCAGTGCCCGCATGCGGTTCCACCTTCCATGTCCGCGAACACTTCACACATGTCGTGGCCCCATAGGGAGCTGGCTACCTACGGCCCCAGTGGCAGCGGCCGCATGGCAGTCCCGCCATGCTCCCTCCGTGAGTTTTTTGGCCCCGTGAGACGATCCACCGACGGCAACATTCAAAACGACGGTACCCACAACTGCATACGGTTGGGGCTTTCGCCAGGCTAATTATATGTTTGGGAAGTTCGATCGCGCAACCGCTGTGAAGCCGAAGGTTTTTGAAACATGCCAGAATGCTCGCGCGACGCCGCGCGCCGCGCGCGTGGATTTTGAGTGTTTGTGCTGTGGAAGGGAATGCTTCCCCAAGCAGTGCTTGCAAGTAGGAGACCTTACTTCTGTCTAAGTGGGCCGTGTCTTCGATCTGGCGGCTATGTGGCCGGTGTCGCCGCCTCGTCGCCGCCCGTCGTCTGGGCCGTGTCTTCGGTCTGGCGGCTCTGTGGCCGCCGTCGCCGCCTCGTCGTTGGGTCGTCGCCGCCCGTCGTCTGGGCCGTGTCTTCAGTCTGGCGATTATGTGGCCGCCGTCGCCGCCCCGTCGCCACGTTGTCGACGCCCGTGCATTGCTATTCCGTGATATGCATTGCATTGGATTGGATTGCTTTGCAGCGCCCCAGGCACAACGTAGGTTGTTCCACACTGATTGCACCACATAGGTTGCACAACATGAGCTGCTCCACATCGGTTGCTCCACATAGATTGCACAACAAATATAGTGCAGCATATTTTGCATCGCATCGATTCTCCTTTCTAAAAAGAGAATAGACTCTACCCCCGCCCAGACTTATCGCCTCCCCTTGGGATAGTATGATTTCATATATATATATGTATATATATATATATTTATATATTCAGTCACACACTGACGATCTACATGCGTCTCATTTCATGGAATCCGATGTCTCTGCAGGATTACGACAAGCGCTTGGAGATTTCAAGGGAGCTAGAACACATTGACGCAGTGCTCTTATCAGGCACACAGACGAAGACTACGACTGCCTACGAGACCCACACGTCGACCGAGTTCCACATGCTGAAGTTCGGATGGCATCGAAGTAGCAGAAATATTACTGGTAATAAATCCTGCGGCACAGAGATATGGCTGAATCGCAGATGGTTTCGCAAGTCTCATATTGTGAAAGTCTGGCAACCCCCTGCCGCACTACGCGGCCGTGTTGGCGCTGCTCGCGTCAAGAGCTCACAATTCGACTACACCTTCATCACAGCATATTTTCCTCCTCGCTCACAGCGTATCACAGCCGCGTCCAAGAATGAAGCTATCCGACCTACCGAACCGCACGTGCGTGTTCATCGGCACAGACCTGGACGACGGCCTCGAGCGTAACCCCATGGACGGAGACGACGCCACCGTCGGCGCGCACGGGTACGGCCAGCAGCACTACGCAGGGGAAGCGTTCCACACGTTCATGACCGACTACGCCCTATGTGTTACGAATGCCCACCACCCTTGTGGACCCACATATCACGGACTTCGCGGACATACTAGCTACATCGATTATATCGTAATGCCGATTCGATATCTTCCCAGAGTACGACGACATAATATTGCATATCGGCTCACCAAGCGATTCAGAGCATTCCCATCACAACGTCTTCTGGACCACATGATGCTCTATATTGACGTAGAATGCACACTCACGTTCGATAAGCCGAAGAGGCCGCCGCCGTGGGATTATACCCGCATGTTCCGTGCTTGGAAGGACGAGCGCTTCTTCGACTGCGCGAAGCAGCTCAGAGACGACATAGAGGCGGATCTTTCCAACTACCTCAACGAGAACGGCTATCGGGACATGGCTGATTGGGCAGAAAGACGCACCATGGAATCTGGATGGCAAATACTTGTTGCCAAGATGTGCGCACGAGCTCTCGAATATTTTGAGCACCAGAAGCCACCTGACGATCTTGAGTACCAGCAGCTTGCCAATCAGCGCAGACAAGCACTACGTGATCGTACCATAGCTCGGCAGAACCTCACCGACGACCTAGAGAGCACCCTGATACTCCGCCGCTGCAGCGCTGCATGCAAAAAACTTCGACGACGATTACGCGACCATCGTGACGAGCAACACTTCCACGAACTACAGCAAGCTGATGAAGCTGGACTTGAAGCAGAAGTATGGGAAGCGTGCAGGAAACTTGCTGGTAACGGTAAAGGGCCAGGAAAGAGGTGCTACTTCGACCTGCCCGACACCCGACCCTGCGTACAGACATGGGCTGAAGATATGGCCCTTCCAGGTGCCGAAGGCGGCATGGAAGCCATCCCGATTGACATCTCCCACTTCATCGACGCAGCAGCAGCCAGCGATGAGCGTTTCTGCCCTTCCGCACACCAGTGGCGACACGCGAAGTATGGCTTGGATGCAATCAAGAAACGGCTGCGAGAGAACTGCAAACGACGACGAGCTGCACCCGAATGGTCGCTACCTGCTGATATATTGACACTTCTACTTGTTGACCGAAGCGAGGATTGCAAAACAGACGGCTGCCGAGATTTCGACCGCACGATGGTGTTCCCTGGCCCCCTCTTCGGCGATGCGATCCACGCACAACTCGCTGCCGTTCGACAGCATCAGAGACTCAATGCCTGGTGGAATCTCTCACATACTTATCAAGTCAGTAAGATGAATATCAAGCCGCGAACCAGAGGAACCCGACTGCTCCATGGGTTATGCACATTTGGAAAGACCTGGGTTGCTTCCCGACAGTTACTGACTACAACCCCGCTAGGCGACTCAGAGCACGGCTACGCGAGAGCACGTTCACGATCGGAGGCGATCACCGTCGGGCTCGCGCTTCAGTGGGGACTAACAAAGTTGCAAAAAAAAGCCACATCACTACAAAGCACGACATGACGAACGCATTTGCATTAGTGACACACACGTTCCCCGACGAGGCGATCGACCAGATATGCTTGCCTGGAGATTGCACGATTATGAAAGGCAGACATCGTCGAGCGGCCTGCGTCATCAGCGGCGGCACCGACACCCAAGGCTACCAGAACGCCGTCGGCTGCTTCATGGGCGATGCTGGCGCCGCGATCAAGTTCAGAGTGTCCTTCATGCCGCCTACTGTGGCCTGGAACGACGCGCTCACGCCCGAGACGAGTTCCTCAATGATTGCAGGGTGCGAGTTCAGTGGCACAAATGTGGGCCTCAGCGTTCGCAAGTGCGCTGACGACCTCACAAAGGCACATCTCTGTCACGATGCAAAGATGGCGGCCTACAAAATACAGCACTCTGACCAGGTCCTCAACGACATGTTGAGCACGATTGGCCTCCAGCAGAACGCGGGGAAGAAAGCAGTGCTACCTTCTTTTGTCGGCACTGGGGCCCACAGGTCGTCGCGAGCATTACATTATGGTAAGGTACCTGTCGATGGTGAAGTGCACTCCTCCACACTTTTCCTCGGATCGATTATGCAAGCAAGCGGCCGCAACCACGTCGAGATAACAGCGCGGTGTGTTGCCGCAGCACGTGGATGGCGCAGTATGGGGCGATTCTGGCACAATTGCCGATATCTTGGTCGACGTGAAATGGTTTTTCGCAGTCAAGTTCTGTCCGCGGCTACCTCAGGGTTGGAAGCGAGAGTGCCGACACAAGCTCAACTTACTCACATTGATGCCTGCGTCGCCAGATATGCTCGCGCACCCCTTCAAGGCACGGCATATACCAAGCAGCACACCGATGCCGATGACCCCTCTCGCACGATCGAGGTCGTACGCGCGATGCCTACTATTGCAGTCTGGAAGAAGCTGAAGATGGTTCCACCATGGCTAGATAAACAGATCATGCGTATCAAACGATGGCAACGAGTCGCGCGTGAACCTGCACACCACGCTCAACTGTTGGCTTGTGTTTTTGGGAAACCACTATGTGAGGCCACGGAGACGACGATCTACGATTTGGGCCCCTGTGAGCTCGGACGGCGCATGCCCCGCGCATCTTCATAACCCGTGGCGCAAGCAGTTTTGTTGAAGATATGAAGCTTTTGCAAGTGCTGGCCGACGGTCGTGCATGTCTAGATGTTATAGGCGACGATATGCTCGACGTTTTTCGACCGACACCTGGTCGCGATGTTTTTGTCAAGCTCACGATCGCACGTGTGCGCAAGTGGTGGCTAGAGCAGCCTGCACCACCAACGCGCAGTGCTCCAGATGCAACAGTCTCTTGGAGCAGCCCCCACACGTGTGGCCTACTGTGTGAAGATGGAGCGCTTTGCCTGTTCACTGCCGAAACAGAACAAGCGCTCCGAGTACATCAGATTATGAGTGGGGAGGGGGGCGAACATGGACGAATATGCGAACGCACTCGATTCACGATCACGAGCCAGTGCCCAAACTGCCGATCGACATTCGCGAGCCGACAGACCGCTATCAATCATCTCGCTGCTGCTTATCGAACGGGCCGCTGCCTGAAACATCGTTCGGTCTACAACTTCGATGTGCATGGCCCCCCGCAGCTGTTTTGCCCAAGTGACGACTGCGAGCTCACCTTTACTGATTTGAGCGGGCTACAGGCTCACATTGTTGAAGTACACCTTCCTGCACCGAGCTCGTATGTCGTGGATGGCCTCACCCCCCAACGCTGGCGAACCCGCAAGCGCAGCCCAAGACGCGGCGCCAGCTCGCAAGCACCGCCGCCGCCAGCCCAGAGAGCGTGGAGACCAGCAGAGTGAATCGAAGTCCAAGCTTGTCGACCTGGACCAGCTAGACTTCGACGAGATGGACCTGAAAGACATTCAGCGCATGTTCCCCATTGTAATGAAACTACTGCTGGACGTGGCGATGAGACAGCGACAGACCGGTGCAATCCTGATCAAGACGTACTTGGTCTCCCCCGGCTCCAAAAGCGTTGTGGCGATCCGAGCTCGTGTGAGAGCATGGGTAAAAAAGGCGGAAGAGATTCGAACGTCGACGACAAACTCGTAGATCGATACGGAGATGGCGAAGATCGGCACGATCCACACCGCCGCCTTCGCAGGTCTGCTCGAAGGTCTACACCAGGAAGGCGCGTCCGTCGGAGGCCTCAACCAGCAGAATCTGTCGGCGCTCGGAGAGAAGTTGAATCTCTTAGAGATCAAGCACGTGACCGAGCTCGTACCGCTCGTGAAGGCCAGCGACGCACACAACTCGGAGCAGTGCAAGTTGCAGATCAGCTTCAATCCCAGGACCGATCTCGATATGGGCGTGATTCACGAGTCGCTCATCCAGTCGGGGGCGACCTACAAGCCAGGCCAAGGACCGATGGTACACATGGAGCGGATCCTACACACGAAGCTGACACAGCTCGAGGACACGCTGATGGGGTAGATTTTTTCGGATTTCACTGGGTACGACACAGCTGTGCGCAATGGAACCCATGTGTTCATACGAATACCACAGTTGCTGCCGATGGGAGTGCAGCAGATACTACTACAGTGGTCCACAGCACAGATGAAGTAGACATGAGCAGCCAAATTAATCCACATATTGCCACTGGCGATACGCACAGCTCACCTCCTCTGACTGCATGCGAGCACGCCTCGCGCCTGCTGCTCGTGCCGCGGTCCCAAGGAAGCAGAGGGTACCAACCGCCGCGTGGACGTTCGTCGCAAGGCGAGGGGAGCCCAGCGACTGCATCTACGATCACAGAGTCACCAGTCGTCGAGGGCCAGCGCACTTCTCTTTCCACGCGTGCTCCATCGAGTGCGCCAGCTACTGCACTGCCTACGGGAGCTCACACGAGAGCTACCTCTTCATCCACGCGTGCTCCGACGAGTACGCCTGCTGCTGCGCAGTCGTGGGGGGGCCCCGTTCGCGTATTGAGTTGTGGACAGCTTCGCTGTTGGCACACGCCCGCTCTCTTGCCCAGGCCGAACAGATAACCTCTGAGGCCCCTGAGCTCCGCCTGTCTAGCGCCCCCGAGCCTCCCAGGGCCTTTGGGCTTCCTAACCCCTCCTCGCCTCGTGAGCCTCTGGAGCCTCCTCCTCCTCCTCCCCCTGCTAAAAGGCCTCGTAGGCCCTTCGTGCCCGCGCTTCCGTCTCAGCGCCTGCCTCACCCGCCCAGACGCTCGCCCTTTTCTGCCCCTGCTGACAGGCAAAGCCCAGGATGTGACTCGAGGACAATGGATGCCATTATGAGACTCGTAGATTCGAGCAGGCGTTAAGACCTGCGCTTCGATATCCGTCAGTGTGTGACAACACGGTTTATATTCGGGTGTAGCCCGGTCCTAGAGGCACTCTGCGTCTGAGACCGTCGTGCTGCTGCCTCCGAGGGGTCCGATCCGATATATATATATATATATATATATATATATATATATATTATGCACACTCGTCCATCCGAAATATGAAATCATACCGTCCCAGCCAGGCCGGGTTCCCCCCCTGAGGTTCCCTTGTGAAAAACACTATGCGGTGACATTTGTTGTTCTAACATAGCACTTTTTCACGAATCCCTTGCCAAAAATGGGACGAAGTGCACACGCGCGCGTCGTCGCGCGCGCATGCCGAAATCCTTCAACAACCTTCGATGCCGGAAGGATTTTGCAATCGAGTTTCCAAAACACATACAAACACACATGGTTTCGCAACGGTGGTTTGCTGAAAAAACATCCGCGCGAGCTCTTGCGACATCTCAAGAAAACCATAGGTTTTTCAAGATTTTCACAAAATGCTACCAAACGGGATTCGCGCGCGCGCATGTCGGAATCTGCCGAACGGCCTTGCGCGTGTGCCGTCGCGAGAATCCTTTGCAAAAAAACGGGACGAAGTGCAGACGCGCGCGTCGTCGCGGGCGTATGCCGAAGACCTTCAAAACCCATCGGTTTCGGAAGGATTTCGAAATCGTGCGTCCAAACAACATACAAAAACCCAAGGTTTCGCAACACGGATTTTCAACAAAAGCGTGCGCGCGCGCTCTTGCGTCGTCGTCGTCGTCGTCGTCGTCGTCGCCGTCCTCCCTCCTCCCGCGTCGCCGTCGCCGTCGTCGCCTACGTCGTCCTCTGTCTTTTCTCGTGTTCGTCGTCGTCGTCGTCGTCGTCTTTGGCGTCGTGGTCGTTTCCGTCGTCGTTGTCGCCATGGTCGTCCTTCCTCCTCCTCCTCCCACGTCGTCGTCGTCGTCGTCCGTCGTCGGCGTCTCGTCGTCGTCCCTCCTATTTCGTCGCCGTCGTCGTCGTCGTCGTTGTCGTCGTCGTCTTCCCTCCTCCCTCGTCGTTGTCGTCGTCGGCGTCGCCGTCCTTCCTCCTTCGTCGTCGTTCGCGTCGCCGCCGTCCTCCGTCGTCCCTCGTCGTTGTCGTCGTTGTCGTCGTTGTCGTCGTTGTCGCCGTCGTCGTCCTTCCTCCTCCCTCGTTGTCGCCTTCGTTGGCGTCGTCGTCGTCGTCTTCGTCGTCGTCGGCGTCGGCGTCGTTGTCGTGGTCGAAGTCGTCGGAGACGTCGTCGGTGTCGTCCTAGTCGTTGTCGTCGGTGTCGTCGTAGTCGGTCTTAACAGGTTTTGCACACCAAGTTGCGGGTGGGTGGGTGGGATGTTTGCGCGATCGATCAGTGGAGATGACGACTTCAAGTTCAGCAGAGTGTATTGCACCACATAGATTGCACCACAGAAATTGTACAGCTTAGATCGCCCACGTAGATTGCACAACATATTGTGCAACTCATAGGTTGCACAACCGAGATGGCAAATCATAGACTGTACCAATATATTGCGCCGCGTAGGTTGCACCACGTTAACGGCACCGCGCAATTGTTGTCGCTTCGCGAATCCCCACCAGCCCATCCAGAAACGATGCCCAGAGGAATTGCCTCGATCAGAGAAGTGGGCAGCACACAGAGGAAGCCATTATGAGACATCTTGGGATATCTTGAGCCATCTTGGAGGTCATTTTGGGCTCTCCCAGACGCTCTTGGAGTCATCTTAATCCGTGCCCCCCCCCAAGAGGCCTCCATGTGGCTAAAACCTGTGTAGAATCAATGATTAGGCATTCTCGCCGAGGCCTCTTGGAGCATCTTGGGTGCATCTGGGGGGGCTCTTGGGGCCTCTTGGGGGTCTCTTGGGGGCCTCCGGGGGGCCTCTTGGGGGCCTCTTGGGGCCATTTTGGGGCCATCTTGGGACCTCTTGGGGCTTCCTGGGCGCTTCTTGGGGCCATCTTGGAGGAGATCGATCAAACAAGAGGGGGGGTTTAATTAGCGCCCCCCCTCGGAAGCCCCTAAAATCGCCTCTTGGACCCCTCTTGGAACGCTCTTGGAGTGCTCTTGGGCGCTCTTGGGGCCGTCTTGGGGCTCTTTTGGGGCTCTCTTGGGGCCCTCTTGGGCCATCTTGGAACCATCTCCAGGCCTCGGATGGCCATCGGAAGCGAAAAGGCGAGAAAGCAAAAATCATTGATTTTCCTTAGGTTTTGGGACGATTTTGGCCTCTTCGGGGCCTCCTTGGGGAGCTGTTTGGCCACTTGGAGTTATCTTGGGGCCGTCTTTGGGCTTCTTGGAACCATCTTAGGAGCCATCTCGAGCGATCTTGCGCTATCTTGAGCCATCTTGGAGCTCATCTTGGGTTCTCTGAGGCGCTCTTGGAGCCGTCTTGGGCCATCTGGGACGCTCTAACTACCCGCGGCCCCCCCCGTCCAGGTCCAGGGGAGGGGGTAGGGGGAGGGGTAAACCCCTCCCCAAGGGGGAAGAGGGAGGGGTGGAAGAGGATCTGTTCTAGACCACCTACGCCCAGAGGGCTGGTGGGATTTGCACCGCACAGCTCGTACAACATCGATTGCAATACTTGGATTGAGCCACGTGAGTTGTATCGCATACATTGAGCACCACATAGATCACCACATAGGTTGCACCACATATATTGCACATCGCATTGTGCAAACGTAGATTGCACATCCTAGTTTGGACCACCAGTATTCCACAATATACATCTCTTCACATATGCTGGCTAACACTGAGGCGGATGATTTGTGGCAAACGAGTGTGCGCGCAAAGTATGACTTGACAGGAATGATGGCGGAAGGGACGATATTGGCCTGTCTGGGATGTTACGCAGTCGTATTCAAAACAACCAATGGGGATAGCCGCATGTAACTTGTATTATCCCACGGGGTACCGCCCAGACTTGGGCAGGGTAGATCTTCTTGTGAAAGAATACACGTTGAGCAACATATGTTGTGCAACCTATGTGGTGCAATCAATGTGGTGCAATCGATGTGGTGCAGTCCTTGTTGCGGCGACGATGCGGCGACATCGACGACATAGCCACACCGACGTGAAGAGGCTGCGACGGGGTGGCGACGGCGACGACATAGCCGCCAGACCGACCCGCAGGCTCAGACGACGGGCGGCGACGAGGCGGCGACGGCGACGACGTATTCGCCAGACCGACCCCCAGGCCCAGACGACAGGCGGCGACGAGGCGGCGACGGGGTGGCAATGGCGACGATATAACCGCCAGATCGGCCCCCACGCTCAATTGCGCATTCCGGGAGCAGGAACCCCTGAGTGCAAGCACTGTTTGGGGAATTGAACAGATCATTCTGCTCATCCTCCGCGAGGCAGGGGTCGCGACGGTCTTGCGGGTGGAGCGCAGGAGGAGGGAGGAGAAGTGGGTCAGGAGTCACGGGCGAAGAGGAGGTTGACCGGTGAGTCGGAACAAAGAGAGCGCAGGAGGGAAACCACAACAAGGGTTATAATCGGGGGCTGAAGGGCACAGAGAAATACTAAGAAGAGAAAGAGGAGGGGGCCGAGGAGGAGGCAGAGAAGGGAGGAGATAAAAAGAGGACGGAAAGGACGCCTGCTATGATGCGAATGCCTCTTGGCAGTGCCATCGCGCTCACGAAGTTTTTGGTGATGGGATCTTTTGGAAGAGATTTCAGCAAGTTTGCCGCCCTATTCACCTGTTCTCGATTGGCAGGGTGGGGTCATCCCTACAGATTGACAGCAAACTGCCAGGCAGCTAGCAAGCATTTTTATATCGCCCCGGCGTGCCAAGGGCACTGTGGCGGACATCGTCGCGTTCAGCCACTTCGTTGCCTGCGGATGGCATCTCGTCGGAGGCTCGCAACAGGGCGGCGGCGCCTCCTGGCTAGACCATGGAGACTTGGACGACAAGGGGCCTCTGTTCCTGTATATTGTGAGCTTGCAGTGGAGCGTCTCTCAGTTTACCCCGGGGAAGAGCCCTTACGATGCCCGGAACCTCGCCGAATGGCTGTACACGTGCGTCGTCCTCTTCTTCGGCATGGCGGTGTACTCCTCCTTCCTTGGGGGCATCACTGGCTCGCTCACCTGCGCGCGTACTGAGACGATGCAGCGCTACCGCGACGAAAAACGGCTCGTCGGCTACCTCCGCGCTAACAAGGTGGGCGAGCATTTGCGCAGTCGGATCGATGCCGTCATGCGCTATCAGCACATTTGGTGAGGCTTCGGTCTGCGCACCGATAGCCCACCCCAGGTAGTCCCAGCTGGCCTCAACAGCTCCCCGAGTCGTCCAGGGCGGTCTCAACACCCCAAACTCGGGGGCGCTGAGCGCCCCATGGGCGCCGCCAGAGGCAGCGCCGGAGTGTTGACACCGCTCCAGAGTATTCGGAGGACCTGTCGGGGCTAGTGGGGGGGGGTCTCTGTGCGCAAGCCGATGCCTCACCAACCCATCGGCGGAAAGTCCCCGCTCGTGTTTTCCGACATCAAGGGTTTCCAGAACTTCCCGCAAAGCTTGCTCGCTGAGATAAAGTGGTCCACTTGCAGTGCCTGCATCCGGCTGCACCCGCTCTTCGGTAGGATCATGGCGTCGCACGCCGGGGCGGTGTACCGTATCTGCGGCAGCGCCGTCGCCGAGCTGTCCTGCAGGCAAGGCAGACCAGGCAGGCTAGGTAGTTGCCCTGAGATCCGGGCTTTGCGACTTTTTCCGCAGCGGTCGGTTTCTCCCAGTCTCGGGCCCTGGGGCCAGCGCTGGTCCATCCAGCTTGCAGACAATAAAGCGGGGCAACAGTGTCCAGGGCTCCGGCCGTTGTTCTCTTGGGGCGACGTTGCAAGTCTGTCGCAGCGGATCTCGGGGCCGACCGGGGCAGACCAGGCAGAGCAGGCAGGCCAGGCGGACCAGGCAGGGCAGGCAGGCCCGGCAGACCAGGTGGGGCCACGAGCTCTTCCACGTCGGCACCCTCGCCGAGCAGATGCTCTTCGTGAAGAGCGGCTGCCTGCAGTACCGTACGACCAGGCCTGTCGAGGAGGACCTGTGCGTCCTGCACAGGTCCTCTCGCATCTCCGGCAAGGGCCTGTACAGGTCGTCCCTGGCTACTGTGGAGTCCGTGGGGAAACTGCTCCGCCTGACCGGCACGTGCGCGCCAGAGCAGGGCGACGCCGCGCCGGCGGGCGACTGCGTGCTGATCAGGCCCGCCCCAGAGGAGGAGGCGAGGTATCCCTGGATCTGCGAGGCCGCGCTGTGGTGCGTCTGGACCCACCACGGCACCGCGGTCGCGAGGTCGGACGGTCGGGGGTGGACAGAACCCCCACCCTGACACTCGGCATCGCTCGGACGTGTGCCTTATTGTTCTCGGCGAGAACCATCGAAGACCATCCTGGACCATCGAGTAAAAACACACGCGCGCACGGAACCGAAAAATGCAAGGGAAATGGACGCCCGAGCGACGACGAGGACACGTCGATTCCTGAATTGTTCGCTTCCGGTTCTCGAGAGGGCGCCGCGGCCGTCGTGTTCCAGGCTTGCGCCCGCCAGGTTCGGGCCCGAGGTCGCTTTCACTAAGCCACGTTTTGCGAAAGGGGGTCCTTCGGCGGCGAGCGAGAAGGGGAAGTGAGAAGGAGAAGGCCTTCTTAGAAGGCGGCAGGACTTCTCAGAAGCCCCTGCGCCTTCTGCGAGTTTTTTTTTGTCCTTGGGGAAGACTTCGAACACTTCTCAGAAGGCTGGGGAACCTCCGAGCCTTCTGAGAAGGCCCGCCCCTTCCCACTTCCCCCCCGGACGCGCCGCCTAGTTTTAAGTCGGGCCCGTCCTTCTACAGGAGGGATATTCACAAATAGTTTGAAAAATCGTATGGGGACTATTTTTTGAGTCTTTTTTGATCATTTTGGAGTATTTGTTGGCTATTTTTTTTTGCTTCGTCGAAGAATCCCCCTGTAATTAGGGGGGCACGCCCGACTTGAGCCTCGTGGCCGCCCATCCCCGCGGCGGTGGCTGCCCGTGCGCACCGCACCGCTGCTGGCCAGGGCCCACCCCGGGCCCAGGGGCCGGCGCCCCGCGTCGCCCCTGGCAGGGCCGGGGGAGGCGTGCGCACGGCGCCGGGGCCCAGGGCTTACGCCGGGCCCGTCCCTCCTCTTAGGAGGAGGAGGAGGAGGAGGAGGAGGAGGAGGAGGAGGAGGAG
Source organism: Prorocentrum cordatum (assembly GCA_963575745.1). Lineage (NCBI taxonomy): Eukaryota > Dinophyceae > Prorocentrales > Prorocentraceae > Prorocentrum > Prorocentrum cordatum. Next base: position 62,513 of record CAUYUJ010004226.1, read on the forward strand.
GAGGAGGAGGAGGAGGAGAGGAGAGGAGGAGGAGGAGGAGGAGGAGGAGGAGGAGGCCCAGGAGTCGAGAAAGGCCCAGGAATCTGTACTCCAGAAGTAGTCAAAGAATATAGCGGGGACGATTGTTAGCATCTTTTTGGGAATCTTCTTGGACATTTTGAGTCATTTTATAGGCTTTCTTCCACAATCGGCCCGCAGGGGGACATGCCCGACCTAAGCCCAGGATCGGCCTGGCCAGGATCGGTGTCGTTCTCTCGCTGCCGCCGCCCCGCCGAGGGAGAACTCCGTGGTGCTCGCGGTGCAGTCCGCGGCTCTGCAGTCCGCGGTCGCCGACGACGTCCCCGTGCGGGAGGCCTTCCGGGCCTACGCGCAGGCTTTTGCGCGCGACCTCGGCGAGCGAGCGGCGCGCTGCGACTGGCACAACTACATCGGCATCGTGAACGACTACCAGGGCGGCGACAGGTCAGTCGGGGTGCAATTTCTGGGAGGTTGCATTCGGCATCGGCGCTGGTAGATCCGTGGTCGACAGCCGGCCCGATCCAGCACAGGCCCGTTCAATTCTTCCGAATCCCGCCGACTCCAGGTTAATCAGCCTTAACCTTGGGCTTCATCCAGGCTTCTCCGGCCTAATGGCTCCTTGATTGGGCCCAGCTGTCCTTAAATCCTTCTTGCGAAGACCTCCAGGGAGTTGCTTCCTAAGGTCAGACGCGCTCGCGACTCTGGCGGTGGCCAGGGCCGACCAGGAGCTCGCGCGGATCAGCAATCACATGAGGCACGGCATGTCCACCGTGCCGCCCGTCGATGTCGAGGATTAGCGGCGCCCGTGGCGCTCGTCGCCTGCAGAGCGGCGGAAGGCTGGCACGTGGCTTCGGCTTTTCGTCCAGACCCCAGGTGTGTTGCAGTGGCAACAGGGTGCTGCAGAGCTGAGGCGGGCCTGCCCAGTACCACAGTCAGCACCATGCAGCGCAATCTGGACCCCGGAGGTTTCGTGCCGAACTCTCCATGCTCTTGTGCTTTTTTTTTCGTGCATGCTAAGTATCTTGCTTGTTAGCAGGGCATAGATCGCGAGCGCTCGCCTCCCACGTTTGCTGATTGCCATGCTACAGCCATTCTTCGAGATCAGATGTCTGATCAGCGCAGTCTGCACAACCTGCGCCATAAGCCATACGGCCCGATGCGTTCTCAGGCCGTTTGGTTTCGCCAGTCTCGGGGAGCCGCCCGGCAGACATTTCCTGGGACGGAGGTGCACGCGTGCCTCATATGGAGTGTACAGTTGACGTAGCCACCACACCTGTATAATTGTATAGGCGCATTTGCTCTCCCCGTGTCGTGTGGCTCCTGACGCGTCACACTCACGGCCAATCGCGACGTACCACAAGTCCCGTGGGGTACGTTCTTTCTGCCAGGAAGCTGACGTGCACATGACATGTTCTACCTGATGGAAGGCTGGATGCACACGATGCTGCGTCCCCGCTCGCCCCCGCGTTCGGCAGGGTGCTTCGGATGTGAGCTCCTTGCGTGGCCTCCGCGTGCTTCTCGTACGCTTCTGGCCGCCTGTGTGTGTCCAGCTTCCTGGTGGGTCCGTGTGGCCTCTTGGAGTCGGCAAGGCGAGGCACCGGCAGGCATCTGCTCCGGTGAGATGAAGCTTTATTTCATGAGAATTGAGCGAAGCTGATCCCTTGAGCAGGGGGGGCGAGGGTCCTCGGGTCCGTCCTCGGGTCCATCTGCTCGGCCCAGTCCTGGGCCGGACATCGGGTGCTGGATTGTCCGATGGTCGTCTGGGCCCGCTTTTGGGCCGTCTTGTGCTCAGGCATGCCCGCGTCGTGACAACAATCACGATGGGAGGTTTTTGGCTGGCTCCGGGACCGTCAAAACCGAATCTGGATGAGAAACCGGCCCCTGGGAAAGGGTCGGGACTTTCGTGGAGCCCGCGCAGTGGAGACCCATGCCAAGAACACCCTGCTTGCCTCCAGGGTGCCCTGGGTTTCTTGGGTTTCGATGGTTTTGCTGTGGAAGTCGCGATGTTCCCGCACAATAAATCAATGGACGTCCTGGGGTCTCAGGGTTGGGTTTCTTGAGCAAGGTTTCTTGTGGTCGGGCCACTACTGCATGGTGGGAGCGTTCGTTAAGGAATGTGCCCAGGATGCTTCAAATCCTGGAGGATTCCTTATCTGATGAGGACGTCGGTGATATCCTTGGCCAATTCACGATTGGAATTCCACCTGCTTCCAGACCCTGGATTCCGTATCCAATGGTTCCCTAGACAATGCCTTGGCCGCATTGGAAGACTCAGGCCATCCCATCGCTTGTCTGGGCAGTCTCTTTCGGGCGCCCTGGGGCCTCTCGCAAACTGGCATGGGCACTTGTAGTGGAGGTGCTCTGGGGGCTTCTACCAGAGGGCCTCTCGGGGGCTCCTACTGGTTGGAGCCAGCTGGGCGACGATAAAAAACGGGCCTGCCGCGAGATGACGTAGCGACCTGACGCGGCGGCTTCCGCGGGCCGACAGCGCGGTACGCTGCATTGGAGACGGGGGCGCTGACGCGCGACCTTACGCGAGCGGCTTACGCGCCAATGTCGGCGCAGACGACTCCGTTTTTTTGCGTCGCCCAGCTGAGGGTCTGAGGTGGTCCAGCGCTGGTTCCGGCCAGCCCGGGGGGGGAGGGGGGGGGGGGGCGAGATTCGCGGCTCTGGGTCCGAAAAGGTGTTTCGCCTTCTCGGCCTCAGGGGCCGTTTTCGGCCCCCAGGACAGTCAGAAACAGATCCGGGAGGAACGATTGCACTAGATGGACCCTGGACGGGGTCCAGGGACCGATTTTGATCGTATCTGCATGCATCCCCCCTCTTTTAGGGGGCCACATGCGAACCCTACCCCTACCCCCCACGATTTCTGAGGGGGAGGGTGGGGTTCACTTCGTTCCGGAGCTCCCGAGCGAAGTGAACCCCACCCTTCCCCTCAGAAATCGTGGGGGGTAGGGGTAGGGTTCGCATGTGGCCCCCTACTCTTACCCGATTTCCTCGGAGGCACCCCAGCCGCCGCCAATGACATCCGGGCCTCGTGGAGGCCTCTGGCGAATCTCTCTTGGGGCATTCCCGGGGCCTGGCGGGGGCTCCGCTGGGCTCTCGTGGGGCCTCGGGGGAGCCAATGTGGCCCGTCTGGAGGAGTCTCGGCGCCGCGTTGAGGCATTGTTGGGTCGTCTTTTTTCGGGGGTGGACAGAGCCCCCAATAGTGACACGTCGATTAGTGAATTGTCCGTTTTCGGTTCTCGAGAGGGCGCCGTGGCCGTTATTTTCCAGGCTTGCGCCCGCCAGGTTTGGGCCTCAGGTCGTTTTCACTAAACCACGTTTTACTAAAGGGGGTCTGTCCATTCCCGATTCTAGGCCTCCCTGATTGGGTCCGAGCAGATGGGGTCGAAGGATCGCGCCGCCTCGCCGATGCATCGGCGATGCGGCTCGATGTGGAGCCCAGTGTTCTCCACGCCGACATCGCAGATGCAGCGCCGACGTCGCCGTAGGGGGCCACATGCAAACCCTACCCCTACCCCCCACGATTTCTGAGGGGGAGGGTGGGGTTCACTTCGTTCGGAACCTCCCCAGCCAAGTGAACCCCACCCTCCCCCTCAGAAATCGTGGGGGGTAGGGGTAGGGTTTGCATGTGGCCCCTACGCCGATGCATCGCCGATGCATCGCCGACTTGCATCGGCGATGCGGCGCGATTCTCCGACCCCATCTGCTCGGATCCCACCTAGGAGGCTTCAGGTCTTCGTGGTTGCTTGGGCGGTGTTGAGTTCAGACGGAAAGCCGAAGAGGGAACTATCGTCGACGTGCGGCAGGGGAGGTCCCGTTAGATGCCTCTACCAGACAGCGCATGGGGCATTTGATTCGAAGAAGAAAAACGTAATAAACATAACCTTTTGGTGCTCCGCGCGTATTTCTTGGATCCGCGCTGGGACCCCCCTGGCGGCGCCTCCGGCGCCGCCCCTGGTGCGCTCCGCGCGCCAGGGAGGGGGGTCCGGCGCGGATCCAAGAAATCCGCGCGGAGCGTGAACAGTTTATGTTTATATCATTGTTGCTTCCTCTATTGATGTGACCCAACGTGTCAGGTAGAAAGGACGCGGAACAATGTCAAGAGTAATGGCAGTCGCAGAATACATAATTAGGGAAGTGAGGAATTCCGATCGGAAGGGTTTGCCATCTCATACCTCTGGAAGGTGAGATAGCGGCCAAGTCATGACCGCAACGCACTTGTCATTCCAATACCTCCGAGCCTCGGGCGGGCGGTGCAATGCTGCAGGCTGCGGGCAGGAAGAGGCAGAGTGGGTATTGACAGTTGTCCGGCAGAGACAGATTTTCCATGCTTGGTTTTCCAAACCATCCTGTGGTTTTGGGTCTTCGTTTTTGAAGAGACAGCGCCCTGGCGCCCGGCGCTACTCGTCTTCTCCTCCCCCCCCTCCCTCCTCCATCATCAGTACCATTCCCAACCGTCCTGTGGTGTTGGGTCTTCGTTTTGACGAGACAGCGCCCCGCGTTCTCCCTCCTCCCGCTGCTCCTCCTCCTCCTCCTCCTCCTCCTCCTCCTCCTCCTCCTCCTCCTCCTCCTCCTCCTCCTCCTCCTCCTCCTCCTCCTCCTCCTCCTCCTCCTCCTCCTCCTCCTCCCCCCATCCGATCCTTGCCTTTACCCTCCGCGTGTTACTGTTTCGGCACACCCCTCATACGTTTCGTGGCCCCACAGGTAGCTCCACCTCGGGCCCCGGTGGCAGCGCCCGCATGCGGTTCCACCATCCATTGCTGCGCACCCCATCACACGTTTCGTGGCCCCATAGGGAGCTCCACCGAAGGCCCCAGTGCCAGTGCCCGCATGCATTTCCGCCTGCCATTTCGGCACACCTCTTACACGTTTCGTGGCCCCATAGGGAGCTCCACCGAAGGCCCCAGTGGCAGCGTCCGCATGCAGTCCCACCCCTATTTCGGCACACCCCTCACAAGCATCGTTGCCTTATATGGAGCTCCACCTAATGCTCCAGTGGCAGCGCCCGCATGCGGTTCCATCCCCTTTTCGGCACACCCCTTATACTGTTCGTGGCCCCATGGGGAGCTCCACCTCGGGCCCCAGTGGCAGCGCCCGCATGCGGATCCACCACTCATTTCGGTTTACCCCTCACACGTTTCGTGGCCCCATAGGGAGCTCCACCGAAGGCCCCAGTGCCAGCGCCCGCATGCATTTCCACCCTCCATATCGGCACAACCCCTCACACGTTTCGTGGCCTCATATGAGCTCCACCGAAGGCCCCAGTGCCAGCGCCCGCATGCAGTCCCACCCTCATTTCGGCACACCCCTCACACGTTTCGTGGCCCCATAGGGAGCTCCAACGCAGGCCCCAGTGGCAGCGCCCGCATGCGGTTCCACCCTTCATTGTTGTGCACCCCATCACGCGTTTCGTGGCCCCATAGGGAGTTCCACCGAAGGACCCAGTGGCAGCGCCCGCATGCGGTTCCACCCTCCATTGTCGGTGCACCCCCCACACACACACACACGTCGTTATTCCATAGGGAGCTCCACCGAAGGCCCCAGTGGCAGCGTTCGTCCGTGGTTCCATCGTCCTTTTCGGCGACCCCTCCCATGCCCCGTGGCCCCATAGGGCTCTGTCCCAGGGAGCTCCACCTCGTGCTCCGGTGGCAGCGCCCGCGTGCGGTCCTGCCCGCCATGTCAGCACGCGGTGCTCGACGGCCCCAGGTGGCAGCGCCCGCGCGGTGGCCCCGCCCCACTTCGGCGCACCGTTCACGCGCGTCGTGGCCCCGCAGGGAGAGCCACCGCAGACGATGCTGACAGCGACGGTGCTCACAGGTGCATGCGGTTGGGTCCTTCGCCGGGCCGGCTTGGTGCTCTCGTTGATCTGGCGTTCTGTACAAGCAGGCAGATGCTGGACACTATCAGATGCGTGGTTGTCAGATGAGACGGTGTTGTTTGTCGGCTCCGAAGTCTGTGCCAGGTGCCAGGCTGAAGATCATGCCCCCTGAGGGTACCGACCTCGAGTTCAGTGTCCGAGGTGGTGCCGAATGCTTCCTGCTGCAACTGAGCATGTTCGTGCTGATGCGTCACAGCCTCGCACATTTCCGTCTCGCCCACGCCCTCCTATTTGTGCTCGAACTCCCTCATTCGATTTGAACATTGTGCTGCTTCCTTTATTATCCGAGCCCGCAATCGAGAGTCACGACGGGCCCCCAAGGGGAAACGAGTGTTCGGGGGCGGGGTTCGAGCCAGACCGTTACCACTCGCTGCAATGCTTTTCTTGGGCCATCTTGCTTTCCTCTGGGAGGTCAGGGTCTCGTGGCCTTCTTTGGCGTATGGCGTCATCTCTCGAGGCATTTAGTGGAACCGCTAGCAGCCCCTGGGGTCCATGGGGCACTAAATGTGTGAACGGTGTGTGCCGAATTGAGGCTTCCATGAGCCGCATTGAGGGGGTAGCTGCGGACCTCTATGGTCCTTCAGGCACGAAGGGAAGAGGAGGGAGGAGTGGAGCAGGAGGAGGAGGAGGACGAGGAGGAGGAGGAGGAAGAGGAGGATGAGGAGGAGGAGGAGGCGGAGGAGAGAGAGGAGGAGAAGGAAGAGGAGCAGGAGGAAGGAGGAAGGAGAGGCGGAGGATGAGGAAAGAGGAGGAGGAGCAGGATGAAGAGACCAATCCAGAGGAGGATGAGGAGGAGGAGGAGGAGGATGAGAGGAGGAGGAGAGGAGGAGAGGAGGAAGAGGAGGCAGGAGCAGGAGCAGGAGCCAGGAGCAGTGAGGAGGAGGGGAGAAGGAGGAGGAGGAGGAGGGGCGGAAGGAGGAGGAGAGGAGAGGAGGAGGAGGGGAGGAGGAGGAGGAGGAGGAGGATGAGGAGGAGGAGGAGGAGGAGGAGGCTGTTGGGGACGGGCCTGAAGCCAGCACGTCACCGACGATCAGCCAAGGTCGGAGGCCTCCGAGTCTGACTCGACGCCGTTGCGCGAGGCTCGGAGGGAGGTGGCCCCTAGGTCCTTGACCCAGGGTAGATCCGACTCGACGAGGCCGAACTAATCTAATACATGCTCCCGCGGGGCGAAGCCCCCTGCGAAGCAGCCCGCGTTGGGACCTGCGACACCCTGGGGGGAATGGCCATCCTCTTGCAGCGCCTGAGCCAAGACTCTGCGCTCGGCGAGGCTCAGGCTCTCGTGGCCCCCCAGAGATAAGTTCATCAAGTCCTTCTTATAAGGCGGGAGCTTGCCCAGCCGAATCCTTCTCAGCTGGCCTGACATTCCGCCCGTGGTTGACTTGGGCCTGCACGGCCCTCTTGCTCCAGCATTGGGAGCCCCCGAGAAAACCGATCCACACCTACAGCAACACTGGGTCCTATTCCTGGGGGTCCCTGGAGGCTCAAAAACAGGGCAGGCCAGGAACTCATGACCGTTCGCCCTAAACACTTGCCGAGCGAACGGCCGCCACTCCTCCCCCAAGTCACACGAACCTCCACCCTCCCTTAGATCGGCCAGGGCCTGGCCTTCAGCTGCTTCCTCGAGCGAGGGCTGCTGCCGAAGGCCATCGCTGCCTGAGCACAGAACTAAACCTGTCGTGTCGCGGGGCCCTCCCGACATTGTGACCTCGACGCTTTCCGCCCACCTGCACGCTTGGCGGGCTAGGCATCGCAAGCCCCTGTACACGTTAGCGTCGTCATCGCCGACCCCGTGACAATCAGCCCCTAGCTTAGCAAACTCGCGTTGGCCCGACGTTCCCATTCTGAGCTTCTGCCAGCCTCGATGTCGGCAGCAGTCGCATGGCCCAACGTCGTGTGGCACTCGAAATCGCTGAGAGCAAACGCGCTCCATACAGGGCCGCAAAGGTGGTGGGCACGCGGGGTCCCAGGACCCTCAGAGAACCCATGCCCACGGGCCAGCTAGTCCAAAGTGGTCTGGCAATCGATGTAGCACTGAAACGGGGGAAGACCTACTTGCGACAGCATCTGTGCAGCATAGTCTTCCCCGTCTTTACTCGTCTGCTGCGGGGCCATACTCATTGGAACAGGTCCGTACGCTGCCGAAACCACGTTCCCGAACCTGTCAACCGACACGATACTCCAACCAGCTCGGGTGAGCCCGTCGAGGCCCATGTATTTCGCAGACCCGTCCAGGAAGAGCAGCCCAGAGAGAAGGCCCGTCTCGGGCCGCTGGTGCCAATGAACCGTCTGGGTGGGCTCCTCGACGTCGAAGAGGGACCTGAGGTGAGGACAGATGCACCTCGCGAACCTCTCCGCCATCAGCGGGCCTAGCTCCTTCGCTTTCTGCGCACAACCTCCCAGACGAGCACTCACAAGGTCTCGTCGCTGAACGGCGTGAGCTGGGCACCCATACTGACGGTGCCATAAGGTGCCTGGTGCACCTCTGTACAACTGACAAAGCTCGTCATCATGCAGGTTGTGCGCGAATAAACGCGCTTGAGGCCAATGCACTCCCGAGACCAGTCCTCGAAGGCACCAGGAAGAAGAAGAGGGGGAGGAGGAGGAGGAAGAAGAAGAGGAGGGGGAAGGAGGAAGGTAGAGGGAGGAGGAGGAGGAGGAGAGGACGGATAGGAGGAGTGAGGAGGAGGGAGGAGGGTATGGTAGGAGTGGAGGGAGGAGGGGGGAGCTGGAGGGGGGAGGAGGGGGGGGGGGTAAGGAGGCGGAGGAGGGGGGTGTAGGAGGAGGGAGGAGGAGGAGGAGGGGAGGCGGAGGAGGAGAGGGAGGGGGGAGGGAGGAGAGGAGGAGGAGTGATGAGGAGGATGAACCGCGCGGACGGGGCGCCTTACAACAAGGTGGCCGAATTCTCGATAAAACTAGCCGCTCGCGCCGCACGCCAGTGCTTGTCTCAGCCCGGCCCAGGTCGGCCTTGTTACCCACCTGCCCGGAGGCCCGCATAAGCGGCGCCCCCTCCTCCTCCTCCTCCTCCTCCTCCTCCTCCTCCCCTCCTCCATCCTCCTTTCCACTCCTCTCCATCCTCCTCCCCCTCCCCCTCCTCCTCCTCCCCTCTCCTCTTCTCTTCTCTTATGCTTCTTCTTCTTCTCTTCTTCTTCTTCTTCTTCTTCTTCCTTCTCCTCCTCCTCCGCCTCCTTCTTCCTCCCCCCCTTTTCCTCCTCCTTTCCTCCTCCTCCTCCTCCTCCTCCTCCCTCCTCCTCCTCCTCCTCCTCCTCCTCCTCCCCCTCAGACCTCCACCGAGGGGGGGACTCCCCAGGCGGGGGCTCATCCACGGCCACCGCCTTGAGGATCGCTCTTTGGGGACCTCGGAAGGTGTCATTGAGGTTAGAAGAGCCTCTAACCCTGATAAGATAGTGGAGACGCGGCCTCACTGAGGTCCTCGTCTTTGCATCAGGGAAATCGGTCTGGGCGGTTT
>CAUYUJ010004227.1:7500-54181 GCA_963575745.1 Prorocentrum cordatum
CGCCAGACACCCGCCCCAGCGACGCGGGCGGCCCACGTGCACGGCCACCTTCAGGGCCGCCCGCAGCTAGAGATGGGGTCAGTTCAGGCCCCCCCAGTGCCCCGCCAGCCTCCAGCTCTAGCGCTACGGGCGGCCCGCGCGCGTGGTTGCCATCCATCCCGCCAGTGTCTCGAAAGGAAAAGATCTCACAGCAGATCAGCGCGGACCTCGTTCGCATGACCAGTCTCCGCGAGCAGGCAGACAGACGCGGAGGGCACGTGGCTCACCTCTATCGGATGGCCACCGTCTACAGAGATCTACGGCCGAGGGTCTACGACCAAACCGTTGCAAAAAAAGTCGGGGTGGAATGCTGGCGCGTATACCTCCAGGGGCCACCTCGTTTACTACGCGGATCGCCACCACCTACCACCCACCCCCACCACCACCCACTTTTCTTCCTCCCCAGGCCTCAGGCACGACACATCGCGCATGCCCGCGCCCGTGCCGGCGCGCATTACCGATTGGCTCCAAAGACTTACGTTGGCCACGAGGGTTCCAGAAATTACCCCCCCCCAAAAAAAATGGACTTGGGCAAGCAAACTGCTACGAGGTAGTTGTGCCGAACTTTCGCCTGCATTCAGGGCGCGGACTGCGCGCGCGGGTTGCGTCGCCTCCAGGTTAACTAATGCGGTCTCCTCCTCGCCCCAATTACCGACAAGAAACTGAGGGAACCACGACGAGAGATAAGGTGTCCAACGGGGCGGGCAAAAAGAGACATACTAAGGTTAACCATGGCGAAACTACCAAGTACGGCCCCAAGACCCGCAGCCTTTTTTATAATAGAAGATTTCAGTGATCCATGCGACGCGGCAGCCAGCCGGCTCGTTTCGCAGATCAGGCGGGCAATTGAAGCTCCCCAACCGAGAGGCCCAAAGACCTGGGCAGCGGCAGCGGCGCAGGATACAGCAGCAGACGCACAGTCGCACGCACTGCGTCCAACGGCAGCCGCAAACCAGCCCGAGCAGCGGCCAACCGTGGTCCAGAAGGCGCACGACCGTGGATGCCACGGGGCAACCGACCCGATCTTGGCCTACTTCTTGGAGGTAGGCCACCGCGGCCCCCAGTCGACCAGCGACGCCTTCGAGGGGGTCGCGAAGAGCAGCGAGACCTCCCTCTGCGCCCCGCACCGGCAACGCGAGAGGGCCACGGCGACGCTAGGCAGGCTTGACAGCCGCAAGATGCTAAACCCGTAAGAGGAGATGGCACGCAGCCAGGCCGTGATCAGCATCAAGGAGCAGCTGACGGACATCCAGCAGGCGATCGCGGTAGCAAGGGGCCTACGCGCTACGACCAGTGATCGGCGTGGGAAGATAATGCAAGGCCCGATGCCATGGGAGCTGGACTGCACCAGGTGCCAATGCGATGAGCTCGAGGGCGCGTGCACTCGCTGGGCTAAGAGCGAGCACGGGCACGGCTGCGACGAGGGCACCGGCCAGGCCAGCGCCGATCAGCCGAGCACGCCAGCCGCCAGACAGCCCTGCAAGCCGAGCATGAGGCCGCCATGCCCGAGCCCCAGCAAAAGCGTCCAGGGCCGGCGGCAGCCTGCGATCGCGATCGCCCAGCAGCAGTGCCATCAGCGGCAGCAGAGCAGCAGCAGAGTCAGCAGAGCCCGCAGGCAGCACTGAGAGCGGGGGGCGTTCGCTTCACTTCGCCCAGAGCCGCTGCGGCCGCGGGCTGGGGGCTCGGCGCGATGTCGCGAGCAGCGACCGCAGGCAGCCGCCAAGGCGCGGACGTAGGTCTCAAGTCGCAGAGGGCTGCTGCGGCTGCAGGGTAGGGGGCTCGGCGCGACCAGTGAGCCACCGAGCCTTGCGATTCCATATTTCTCTTTCAGGGCGCCCAGAGGAGGAGACTGCCTCTTGTTGTCAAGGGCTGCTGCGGCTGCAGGATGGGGAGCTCGGCGCTACGTCGTGAGCAGCGACCAGCCCATAGAGGTGGGGACATCCACCTCGTTTGCGGTCAACACCTTCATTTGCCACGGCCCCGCCTTCTACGGCTGCAAGAGCGGGGCGCATATTGATTTCGTCTTCATGCCCCATGCGGTGTTTGGGGAGGTCAGTTCAGCAGGCCCATTACGCCAGCTCGGTCGCGATCTTCAGACTATACCAGCACTCGCCAAGCACGCGATCATGTACCAGGACAGGTTTGGTTTGGCTGCTCGCTCGAGCTACCGACCCCCGCCTCCGCTGCGATCTAACCCAGGACCGCCGACTGGGCTGTGTACCGCGACGCACTCATTGGAATCGAGAGGCCCTCGCGCAGTCTCTTCGCAGCGCGCAAAGTCGAGCACGTTTTCACATGGAACTGGAAGCCTACATGTGTTCACGCGCCGACGAATGGCATAATATACAGCGTGATGAACAGGCTCCCGACGCAGATTGCGGCTTCTTCATGGACGCTAGGACGACCATCGACAGTAAGTATTTCGCAGTGGCTCATGAGTGCCGTTCTGGACGTCGCGCGCTGGCTGCTACCGTCGCACCTGCGTTCGATCAGCAACGGGAGCTTCGACGGAAACCCGGAGGTTTTGATTTATAACTTGGCGTTGACGGCGCGGCCCTGCAGATGGTGCAATTTCTTTTCTGCTGCTACACGAAACGGTTGCGTTCTTCTCGTCGCCAGCACTGGGAGCAGTGGACATGCGACGCGGTGGACGAGCTAAACGAATCACGACGCCAGGGGCGGCGAGCCGAGGTTGCAAGACATTCGCGCCTACTGGCAGGCACTGGGGCTGGCCCAAGGCAACGCGACTACCGACGCGCACCTGTTGCACAACCCACGGGGGGGGGGGCGGGGGGGGGGGGCTGGGCGCCGGGCTTTAGCAGCAGGGCGCGGCGGCATGGTTGCCGCCAACATCGATTGGTCAAGGGTTGAGGTTTCCCTGCGCTTGAGAACCTCGGATTCCTGGAAATAATTAAGTTGCCCAAAAGTTGTCCAAAAGTTGTCCTCAGCCCCCCCATCAAAGTTGTACTAAAAAGAGCTGATCGTAAACCTTCGGGGAGATAGTGCGTTAAACCCTCCTGCCCAAATTGTCCTCGGGAACAACTCCCCGCTGCATATCCCCCCCTAAAAAGTGAACGTGATTCAATGTTTGCCTGCTAGGGTATGGTGGTGTCGATAGCACAGCGATAATTGTTTATTTCCCATTGATGTTTTGGCCCAAACATGTTCTGTGGCGTCTCACGGGCCCTTGTCCGTGCGTATGGATGCAGAGTCTAATGGGAGCTGGTCTGATTTGATTGACCCAGTTGTTCCAGAATCGCCAGGGTCGATCACTGGCTGGTCCGACGCAATCGAGCTTGAGCGCCGGCCTGACAGCAGTTCTGACCTTGAGGATCAGCCCGAGAGCGACGGCCTTCCAGAGCAGCCACGTCCAGAGCCAGACTCTCAGCTGGATTCGGCCCAACTGGCCGCGCTTCTGGCGCAGCCGCCGCCGCCGCAGAGGCGGAGGGGGCGCAGACCAGGCTGGGAGAAGCGGCTCGGTGACCAGCAGCTGGCGGTGGATCAGCGCCCAGTGGCACCAGTGCCGAGGGAACTGCGACGACCGCCAGCTGACGACGAACGATTGGCAGCCAGTGGAGTTCGACCCCAGTTGTGCTACGAAGTTGGAGAAGGTGCATTCTTACGATTGCGGCAGAATCGACAATTCAGCACGCCATGGCCTTTATCAAAATATCTTATGGATTGCATTGTGTCATCGCAGCAGCCAGGTGCACAGCTCGATGCAGACACTCTCACAGTCGGTGCGCACTTGCTGGGAGTTGACACAGTCAAATTAGCTTCATCCTCTGCCGGCGCTCAAAACATGAATGTGTCAACGAAGGTATTGAAATCTCGCACGCATATCTTGGCAGCCTGCATTATCAACGGGCAAGCTTCCTTGCAATGGTCTGTGCAGGAGGCTGTGATGCGCAGCGTCCCTGCTCGAGATCGGCTCCTGTTTGTTGATATGTCCAGATGCGACGAGACGCCGATGAGGGTCAAGACAGCTGGGGCATCGTCAATGGATGATTTGCTTCCGCAGAACATGGTAGGCAGGATGCAGATTGAAGGCCTGCGGCCAGAATCTTCGAGCATTCAGGCATGGACTCCAGTCTTATGTGAGCGTACATCGACAGTTGGCCAATCTTCAAAAATCTTCCAGTCTGAAGTTGGCATGGGCATGCTTCTTCGCATGGGTGGCCAATACTTGTATCTGGTGCTGCCGTCGGTCACGCACTTGCAAGTCTTGGAGAGGGGCACGGCAAAGTGCGTACAGGAAGCTCTCGTTCGCCAATCGGCTGTCTCCCCGATAGCCAACACATTCGCCCGCAAATTGAGATCGGCATGTACTGATAAAGGCTCTTCTAACTTGGTGGTTGAATCATCGTACGTCTCCAGCCCAGAGCATCAAGATTGGCATCACGTGTGGAGTGCTTGCGACGTTCACGTCACGGCAACGGTCTTCAAGTTCGTTTTCGCCCTGACGCAGACCGACATCACAGGCATGATTCGCCACAGTTTGAGTATCGACGTGGCTGGCCAGCTCAATTGATTTCGAAAGGCGTTGCGACAGGAGATCAAGGCGAGAGGTGTTCATATTCGCCAAGGTGTACCGCCGTTGTCTGCACAGCGGTATCGCGAACGAATGTTGAAAGTGTTTTGCTCTGGGCGGAGTCGTTTGTCAACCAGGTTACTCTTGGCCTTGCTGCCAAATGGGAGATGGGATTCAAGCGTCATCGAATTGTTTGTTGTCGATGGTTCAGCCATTACTCCAGCAATCGCGACCAAGATCATTACGAATGGTCTCATCACGGCGTTGGCAGGCACGCATTTCACGACGTACCCCCAGCATCGGTGGACAGGCGCTGATGTAGCCGTGGACCGTTGTGCGCTTCTTGAAGTGGTTCATGGCCTGGGCTCTCCCGTGTACGAACGATACCTGCAGATGTTCCATGGCAAGAAGAAGGGCGCTAGCATAGCTGCTCACACCGATGATTTGCCAAGTGCTCCAGCTATCCTTGCTGGGCAGGGCGATGCAGATGGTGCAGGTGGAGCGGATGGCGCTGCCGATGTGCATGTCCCTGTGGAGAGCGGAGTCAACTATTCGAAGGAAAAGTCAGCCGAGTTCAATTCGAAGAGCAGGGAGGCAGCTTCCAAGTGGTGGTCTTCAGACCCGCCCCCAAACATGATCATCATTCGCATGGTCATGGAGCCTCTGCGGGCCCTGCTGTCAGACATGCTTTCGCTGTCAGGGCAGAAGTTCAACGACCAGCAAATATGGGCTGCAGCTGATGATGCAATGTCTGGTCGGCCGATGGCCAGGAAATATAGAGTCTGCATCGCGGCGTCGAACCAGCTGGAGAACGAGTGCCTCGAGCGGGTCCGCATACTTCTTGAAGACGAAGAGTTGTGGGCCATCATGCCGCGCCGAGCGATCAGGGAGGACAAGCAGTGCCTCGGTTTCAGGATGCTCAGCAAGCTCGGTTGCGCCGTGACCCAGTTACTCATTGTGCCGCACGAGGAGTGCCAGTTGCAAGTTTTCGGTTTGCTTGAGAACCCGAGTCTCGGCGAAAGGCTTTTGGCCCTGCCTGCTCACATGAGGGGTTCTTGGGCGAATGATTTTTTAGAGGCGTACAAGGGCGACTTGCAGTCCGCCGAAGCTCAAGCTACCCTCGCAGCAGCCGCGCTCAAGGCACATCGTGATATTGCCAGCATCGAGGTGCTGCATGGGGCGATTCGCCGACGGCTTCTCCACAGGAGCCACCAGACCGACGTGATGAGCTTCACCGACTTGTCTTCCGAGTGGGTTTTGCAGAGGGCTCGATGTGCTCGAGTTCAGGTGCGGAGAGGAAAGGGTGGGCCTCCACGCGCTTCAAGCAAGCCAACTACCTCGCGAGGTGGGGGGACACCGTCGCAGAAGAGGAAGCGAGGAGGTGGGGGTCAACAGCGAGCTTACGTCGGACTTCAGGTGAAAGAGCGGAAGTTGAGACTTTGCAACGAAGGAGTTCTTAAGATGTTGAATTATTGACGCTTCGCGTGCCCGCGCCAACCTATCCATGCGTAAAAACCAATCGAGTTGCCTTGATCAAGGAATTGTAACCGTGTGCGGTGCAGCAATTAACAGCATCAGTCTTAGCTGATTTTCGAGGGACGGGTAGGGTGCGGTTTATGTTTGTTTTGCAGGGTGTCTTGCAGGGCGCATTCCAGTGTGTTCCAGAGGGCCCAGGGGAGAGGGGAGGGAGATGGTGTTATGATAAGTTGGGAGAGCGAGCACCTGAGACCACGCGCGCCCGAGAGCCCTGAGGGGCTGGTTGGATAACGAGTATCGCCAGCTAACCCCCGATGACAAACTGCGGATGGGCTTGGCCAACAAGGGCAAAAAGGCAACCCAGAGTTGGCGCTCAACGCCAAGTCGATCAATGACTGCATTTGGTTGTTCGCGCGTGGGCCGATCAGCCCGTCTCAGGGCCGAACATCAATTGCGGGTTCAAGCTTGGAAACGGTGCCACAACATTCCTGATGAGAACAAGCTTTTCGCCCTGCTTGACCAGGTTGGCACAGCGAACCCCTTGAGTTCCGAGTGTTTCTTGTCCGCGAAGAAAATGTCGAGGATCTCTCAAAAAGTTACGGCTGAGATCAGCAGGGAGAACGAAGAGAGGAAAAAAACAACCCTTCAAAGTTGGCAGGACCAGTACGGCAAGGCGGTGGTCAATGCTTTAGTGGAGGTCGGCGGCCTCAACCCTGTGCTTGCTGATTGTTGCGTCCCTGAACCAAATCCACACATGACGGTGTGCACCATCTTTTGCGCAGCCAATGCGAGTATTAACGTTGACTCCGCAGCATTCGTGCAGAGGGTGCCCTCCAAAAGCTTGAGGCCAGCACTTCAGGAAGATTGGCTTCGACGTCATGCGCTGATCATGGACTCCGAGTCTCAGGCGATTCACCACCTTGCAGCGGATCACGGCGGCAAGCCAACGATCTGCGCGTCTATTGGATTCTGCATCTGCGACAGGGCGGGCAGGAGATTGCAACGGATTCACAAGTCCTTCTACGACGTGTTTCGCACGACCTTCAGGCGAGGCAGTGCGTCCAGGAAGAGAGCAAGAGCTGGGTTTTTCGCGTGCAGATTTGTCAGTGTCCCTGGCGCTGCTACGTTGACGGCGCACTCGGCGCCCCGAGCTGACGACGTTGTGGTGGCTTGGAGGCACGTTGGCATGTTGTATGAATCGCCGCTCAGAGCAACCTTCACGTCGGTGACGCCTATTATTGCGGAGTACGATGATGGCACAGATTACCCGACAGAGGTAGTTGTCAAATCTCAGCACCAGTACCTCATCGATTACAAGCTTTTGCAGATGTGCAAGGATGATGGGAGTGGGTGGACTGTTCAGTTCTACGAGTTGCTGGACAGAGCTAAGATCCTCGACGCGTATCGGCCAGGTCAGGCGGCAGCTGCGCCCCTGGGCGAGCCGCAGGTATTCTGGCCACCCCTACGAGCAGCAGGAGTGCACGAGGAGAGCGACCCCGACGACGACGGTGGCGGAAGCGAAGGCGGGAGTCATAGTGAGGGGGAGGACAGCCACCGCACCGACGGAGGCAGCGACGTCTCGAGGGGTGGCGAGCCAGACGAAGAGACCCTCATCGCTGCTGCCAGCCTTCTGGGCCTTCAGGTTGATGAGGGCCATGGCGGCGACACAGGGCCCGACGACGGAGGGGGCGGAGCCGATCCAGGTGCCGCTGGCAGCGACCATGGGGATGGAGGGAGCCAACATGACGGGCTCGATGGCGGTGAAGAGGTGGGTGGGACTGAGACGCCTCCGCCCCCGCCCTCGCCGCCTCCGCCCTTGCCGCCTCCAGAGGCGCCACCCCCGCCCCCGCCAGAGCCACATCCAATTCCAAAAGCAGGAGGTCCAAGAGGGGCCGCAACTGCTCTGATGAGAGTCCCAGGTGGCAGGATTTGGTTTTATGCATCCAAGAACGAGTTTCAAGCTACTTGTGACAATAAGTTTCATGGTAGCACATGCACCTTTTCTGCGAAAAAAACGGTTCGATCCTTTGGCAAGGGCCGACCGTGTGGCATCATGGGCACGTGGTTGTCTGCAGGTATAGTGTTAGGGTCAAAAGTTGAGCACAAGGATACAGAGTTGTTTGAAGCATTAGCTGCTGATATTGATTCGCGCAATGCGTTCCGAGAAGACTTGAAATCGTCCGCAGCGGGCCGAGACCTTTTGTCACACGAGCCCCCTGCTAAAGACGGTGAGCCAGAGGAACCTGTGCTATAAGTACGTAGCGTAACTTTGCGGCTGTGCGGGTCGACAGTGCGACCGTGCATTCACACATGGGCATTATGGCCAAGAAAACGCTCTATCAGATAGTGGCGACATGCATGCACACTATGAGCGATAACGCACTACACCTATGCATAATATGAGCGAGAGAACACTCTATCATACATGAGCGAGAACACAATCTATGTCGCCCTAAACGCATACATGATCGCATGCACATACATCAGACGGTGGCGCGAAGCGCTGCCTCGCAGACACCAACCAGCAATCAATGCCCCCCCGCTCAACAATTCTCCAATCAGTGCTTGTACTTAGGGTTCTTATCCAGCTCTTCGGAGCTGCGCCTGACAGTCGATCTGATTGCTATGATGCCGCCGTCGCCAACCCGTCGCCGCCTTGTTGCCGCCCCCTCGGGTCGGGCGGGGCCCGAAGTAATGACTGGCAGCGTGGGCCACAAACAGTGGCTTCTAGCCGACTATTTTGCGCGGTCTGCGTGGTGCAAACTGCGCGGTGCAACCAATGCGGTGCATTGCAAAGGACGCAATGGTCATCAAGGAAATGCAACGCAAACGATGCAACCATATACGCTGCACATGCAGCAAAAAACATGGCGCTTCGCGTATCCCCACCAGCCCACCCATCCCAGGTGAGTTGGCGCGATCAGGGACGCGCGGGAGCAATGAAGGGGGTCGCCGAACCGAGCGAATGCGGGAGGAGGGGAAGAGGCCGACTGGACGAGGGAGCGGGGAGAAGGATGATGCATATGCTGGCGGGGAAGAGAAGGAAGAGTAGAAGGAGCAGGGTGAGAATGATAAGGAGGGTGGATGGGTGGGGGGGGGAATGGGACTTCAGGGACACTTGCGAACAGGAAAGTCACGCACTTGTTTAATGACTCGGGGTCTCCTCGGGCGTCCCTGAGATGATTTTTTGGAACCCCCAGCGGGCGCCAAGAGGGTCCACGAGTGCTCCCAGAGGGCTCCGAGAGGGCCCCGAGAGTGGCCCAAGAGGGCTTCAAACCGCATGCGAGTGATATGCTTCTTGGGCTTGCCAGAGGGGCACCCGAGCATATGCGCCATGGGGCCTTGTCGGGTCCCCCTTGGGGCACCCCTGCCCCCCTCGGTCGCGCGCGCATGGTATCCCCGCGGGTTCGCTGTAATTTCAGGGCGTTGGAAACCACAGCCCGCACCATCCTGGTGGCCGCCCAGGCGGCCTCGGGCCCACATACGCGGATAGAAAAACACTGTACAGGTGCGACGTGCTCATTTTCTGGACTTGCCCAACTTAGACGTGATTGTTTGTCGATTTTGGGCCTGCAAACGTGTGGCATGCTCTTTTTTCCAAGTTGGCCCTGCACGGGTGCGGCGTCCTCTTTTCCATGTTGGGCACCCCAAAGTACGGCGTGATTTTTTTGTTTTTTCCATGTTGGCCCCTGTGCGAGTTCGACGTGCGTTTCTTCTACTTTGGGCCCGCAAAAAAGGTGCGACGTACTATGTTTTCCGTGTTGGGCCTGTGCATGTGCGACGTGTTCTTTTTCCATGTGGGCTGTGCACAGTTGCGACGCGTCTTTTTTTTCCATGTTGGGCCTGCAAAAAAGCGAGGTGTTCGGTTTCCATGTTGGCCCTTTTCAGGCGCAACGTGCTATTTTTCGGTATTAGACGTACGACGTGTTTTTTGTTCATGTTGGCCCCCGTATGGGTGCGACGTGCCGTTTTCCACTTTGGAGTTGCAAAAGTCTGACGTGCTCTTTTTCCATGTTGGCCCTGTACATGTGCGACGTGCTCTTTGTCCACGCGGGCTGTGTGCAGTTGCGACTTGCTGGTTTCCCATGTTGGGCCTGCACATGTGCGACGTGCTCTGTTTCCATGTTTGCCCTGTGCTGGCGCGACGTGCTCTTTTTTGTATGTCGGGCTTTGTGCGGGGAGAAGAGCGCAAAACTACCCGCGAAACACCCCGCGAAACGCACAGCGAGAACCACCCCACGACACACAGCACGAAGAACGCACCGCGACACGCCCAACGAACAACACCACGCGAAACACCCCGCGAAGACCACCCCGCGAAAAACACCACGCGACACACCAAACGAAACACACCGCACGAAACGCGCCACGAAACGCGCCCCACGAAACACCCCACGAAACAAGCCCCACTGAAAATGCATTACGAAAAGCACCCCGCGAAACATAATGCGAGACACACCCCGCGAAACACCCCGCGTAGAACACATAGAAAAAAACACCACACGAAACACTTTAGAAAAACGCCCCACGATCACGAAACGAAAAATACACCGCGAACCGCCCCGCGTAGAACGCCCCGCGAAACACCCCACGAAAACACGCAAACCGAAACGGACGCAAGAACAGCACCACACGACACACACCCCACGAAACACCGCACGAAAACCACACCACGAAACACACCACGAACAACGCCCCCACGCAACGCCCCACGAAACGCACCACACGAGACACCCCACGAAAAACACACCACGAACGACCAAACGAAAACTACCCAACGAAACGCAGCGCGAAACACGCGCCACGAAACATACCCCACGAACCACCCGACGAAAAAACACCCCACGAAACACCAAGCGAAAAACCCCACACGAAACGCCCCACGACGAACACCCAACGAAAACCAACACGAAAAACACCACGCGAAACACCAGCTGGAAACACACCCAACGACAGACACCCCACGAAACACCAAGCGAACAAAGCACCACACGAAACACACAACGAAACACGCCCCACGAAACGCCCCATGAATCACACCGCGCGAGGCACCCCGCGAAAAACTCCACACGAAACAGCAGACGAAACGCACACCGCGAAACGCCCGACGAACCACACCCTACGAAGCACACCCCACAAAACACCGCAGACCAAAAACACCCCAAGACACACCAGACGAAAAGCACAACACGGAACACCGCACGAAGAACACTCCACGACACACCGCACGAAAAAACACCCATCCAAGCACCCGTCGGAAAAAACACACACACACACCACGAAAGCCACCACACGAACCACCTCGCGAAACAACACCCCACGAAACACCACACTAAACACACCCCACGACACGCCATAGGTTGTCTCGGGCCCACAATAGGTTGTCTTGGGGCCACCCCAGCATGCCTCGGAGCCACATTAGGTTGTCTTGGGGCCATCATATGCATTCTTGGGGCCATCATGGGCTGCATTTGGGGCCGCAATGGACTGTCTTGGGGCCAGTCTAGGCTGTCTTGGAGCCACATTCGGCTGTCTTGGGGCCATCATAGGCATTCTTGGGGCCATCATAAGCATTCTTGGGGCCATCATATGCTGTCGTTGGGGCCACAGTAGGCTGTCTTGGGGCCATTCTAGGCTGTCTCGGAGCAGCATTAGGTTGCCTTGGGGCCATCATAGGCATTCTTGTGGCCATCATGGGCTGTCTTTGGGGCCACAATTGGCAGTCTTGGTGCCATTCTAAGCTGTCTCGGAGCCACATTCGGCTGTCTTGGGGCCATCATAGGCATTCTTGGGGCCACCAAAGGCATTCTTGGGGCCATTGTAGGCTGTCTCTGGGGCCACCTTGGGCTGCGTCGGGGCCAAATTAGGCTGTCTTGGGGCCAGCATCGCCGATAGCGGGTCGCTGGCCTTACCAGATTCGTGTTTCACAATGCCAGCGCCTTCCAGTTTTTTCCATTGCCAGACCCTCTGTGTAACCTTGGGTGCATTCTGCAACCGAAGGTTCAAGGCGCGTTCTACGCCAAGCCGCCAGATATCAATTCTCTGCCACATCTGGATTCTTGGCACATGCCGCGCAAGATCAAGCTGCAATGGGTGACACAGTTGCCCGCGGCGGCCAAGCGCAGTTACCGCAAGAGGGACAGGCGGATGAGGATCATGCGCTTCGCACTCAAGGCCAAGAATATGCGCATCGCCAGTCTCCTGACGAAGCTCGACACGCTTCAGCACGTCCTGGCGCTGGCGAAGGAGCGTGACAACGACCTGAAAACGTTCCATGATACGCACATTCAGAAGCTGGAGGACGAGGACACGTCAGGTTCGGACTCGTCGGATTGAGTGCTGAACATCAGGGCTGACGTCAGGGCTCGGACTGAGAGCTGCCGTCAGGGCTTTCGTCATTGACGTGAGCTGCCATCAGGGCTTTCGCCGTTGTTTGAGAGCTGTCATCAGGGCTTTCGTAATCAAGCTTGACACGTCAGATGCTGACTCGGATTGAGAATTGCCATCAGGGCGTTCGCCGTGCTCGCCGAAGCGGCGGCCACATTCGACAGACAGAGGGCCGCGTTGATGCCCCTGCTCAGGGCCGGTGGTTTGGAACACCCCTCATTCCCTCATCCTCTTCTCCGTCAGCGTCGTAATATCGTCGACGTCGTCGTCGTCGCCATCGCTTCTTATTGCTCCCGCATTGGGGCCCTCTTGGGCCCCCCCGCCATCATAATCACCATCAACACCATCCTCATCATCATCGTCGTGATCGTCCTCCTCCCCATCCCCACCATCATCCTCATCCTGATCATAATCCTCATCCGCATCGTCATCATCCTCATCATCATCACCACCACCCTCATCATCACCGCCACGGTGCCGACCCAACATCATCATCAGCATTGTCATCATCATGATCATCATTATGATCATCACCATCGTCATCATCATCACCAACATCACCATCCTTATCACCACCAACATCACCATCTTCACCACTATCACCAACAGCATCCGCATCATCATCATCATTTTCATCATCATCATCATTATCACCATCACCACCACCAACACCATCATCATCATGATCGTCACCATCACACCACCATCATCATCACCACCGCCATCATCACCACCATCATTATCACTCTCATCGTCATCATCACCACCATCGTCATCCGCATCATGATCATCATCCTCATCCGCATCATCATCATCATTAGCCTCGTCATCATCCTCATCATCATCACCACCACCATCATCACCACCATCATCACCATCACCACCACCACCACCATCATCACAACCACCGTGGGTCGCAAGCGCAGCCCCTGCCCGCCCGCACGCTCACTCTGATCAGCAATTGTGGGGTGCTACGTGCACTGGCACTCTTCGAGTTGTCATTTGATTGTGGGTGGTTGGCGTCCTGGTGGGGCGTTGTCTCGAGGTGTCATGATCAACTCCCAGCCATCGTGTGGTGTTGGACATGCCCGTCGGACGCCGTGGCCGCGGTACTCTGGTCGTCCCGCGCGGGGCCCTGAGGGTTTGCGAGGGGAGAAGGGCCCAGACGGGTTCTGTTTCGCGGGGTCAGCTGTGTGACATATTGTACATCCATAAGTATACGTACGTATCAGTATTTACACCTTAATAGATGCACGCATTCGTACCAATATACGTCGGTGATGATATGCTATATGATGCCGTTTGCATACATATATATATATATATATATATACACACCATATATGTATACATATATGTATACACACATACGTATAGATTTGATTCGAGGGCAATGCCATGCTATGCGCGCGTCGGTTCCATGCGGGCTGAACGTGGGCATGTGGTGGAGAGTTGCACGCACTATTGAGGCCGCAAAGAAATGCGAGTTGGCTTACGTGTTTATCTCGGTCGTCTTTTCGACAGGAAGCCGCATCCTCAGCAGTTTCGCATCCGCGCGCGGACGTCTCCTTGGGCGCCCGACCCCCACTATGATTAGGAGGGTTGTCCACGCCAAGTCCCGCCCTTGAGCTCCTCCATGTTTTTGCCCCCTGGCCGCTCCATCGAACTAAGCGTGCCACGTTGCCCGATCAGCAGTGCAGCGTGTTGGCGCGCGGTACATTGCGATGCAACTCTCCTTGGTTTGAAGGATGCCTGACGGCAATCCCGCCTGTCCCCTCTTAGCTGTTGCCCGCGGCCCCGCGGCTTCCGTGGCCCCTTCTGTTTGCGGAGTGGAAGTGCGCCCACCAGGGTATCCACCATCGCCTTGGTCATCGCCTCCGTCCTTCCCCACCCTTCCCTCGCACCCGTCCTCTCTCACCCTCCCCTATCACCCTCCCCTCGCACCAATCCTTTCTCACCCTCCCCTCTCGCCCTCCCCTCTCACCCCCCCCCTCTCGCCATCCCCTTGTCTCCGTCCTTTCTCACCTCCTTTCTCGCCTTCCCCTCTCACCCTCCCATCGCCTCCGTCCTTTCTCACCCTCCCCCAGGGTATCCACATCCTCGCCCCCGTCCTTTCTCACCCTCCCCTCGCCATTGACCATGTTCGCATCATCCATCGTCCTCGTGTTCATGGTGGTGTGTGAATAAGCAACTAGGCTCGCAGTTAGGATACATAGACCAACTTCGAGGGCAACGTTCGAAACAATCTGCACGTCGATCGCCTGGGTGATATCGCGGAGGACAACTTTCGAGCAACTTGAGAACAACTTTTGGTCTCGAGGACAACTTGAGAACAACTTTTGAACAACTTTTGAAACCACATGATCGCCATCCGTCGCCCGATGGCAACTTCACCCGCCCATTGCAACACATGTTGTCCACCGATGCTGCTTTCATTGCAATGGCATTGTAGTGTATGCGCGCGAAGCGAGGTTGCGCGGCGCCGCGTGCGCTAAGTACCCCCCCCCCCCCCCCCCCCCCACACCGCCCTTCCCCCCGCGCCCCCCCTCTCAGCCTGAAAAGAGACGTCACCACAATCGCTGCGCGTGGCGGCCATGGTTTGGGGGCTGGCCGCTCGCGGTCCAGGCGCGTGCGGGGGCGGGGGCATTGAGGGGCCCTACAAGTGCGTTTTATGGGGAAGTCCTGTGGGGTAGTCCTCTTGGGGAGATCTATGGGGGAGTCCGATGGCCCCCCCCCTATGGGCGCGGGGTCCTGCGGGGGAGTCCCATGGGGGAACCCAGTGGGGGGGGGGGGGCGATTGGGGAGTTCCTACAAGGGAGTTTAATGTGTGAGCCTTATGCGGTGGGTCTATGGGGGAACCCTATGAGGCCGCGGTTATGTGGGGGAGCCCTATGGGGAAGTACTGTGGAGAAGCACTATGGTGAGTTCTGTAGGGGAGCCCGATGGGGGGGTCGGATGGGTGAGTTCAATAGGGGCGGGGGCCTTTGGGGAGTCCTATGGGAGAGTCCTATGGGGGAGCCCGACAGGGTTGATGGCCCCAAGATGGCTGGTACAGATTTTCGCTTTAATGCGAGAATTTGTGCGAGCTGTCCTGTGGCCAAGGGGTGGCTTTTCCAGAGGCCTGACGAAGGCCATGGATCAAGCCCAAGAGGGCCGCCAGACGGCCCCAGGAGGGCACCCAGGCGGCCTCAGAATGGCTGGAGCTAGTTGTCGCATTCATGCGAACATGTGTTCGAGCTGTCTTGGTGCCAAAGATGTTTTTTAGACCTTATTAGGAACATAGAACAAGCCCCGAGAGGGCCGTCATATGGCCACAAGAGGGCCCCAAGACGGCCCCGCGAGGGCAGGACTATGTTTTCGCCTTAATGCGGACATCTGTCACAGCTGTCTTGGGACCAAGGATGATTTTTTAGATGTTTCTTGGGCCTCGTGAGATCCCTGGGGCGAGTCCAAGAGGCCCGTCCACCAGCCCCAAAGCGTGTTGCATGCCAAAGTGTGTATGTTCTCGTGCCTCCGAGATGCACCCTGCATCCCAACGTGGCAGAACTATAGCACCATGCCGCCCATCTACCACGCATCCCTTGCGCTCGAGGGAGGGCCGAGGTCCGAGGTCATTGAACTGTGTATCCTGGCATTGCTCTCTTGCCTCGCGTCCAAGGCCGAAGGCGCCCTAGACTTGAGATTCGACTTTTTTGGTGGAGGGGCCTTCATGGGGCCCCCTCGTCCCCGCGGCTGGACGCAGCTTGAACGATGTGTGCGTTGCCGCGGCTAGATTGAGAAGTTGCGTTTCGTCTGGGACGGGGTGATTTATGCCCGTCCGTGTCAACTTCCCCTGTCCGTACCCTTTTAGTGCTCAGAGCAGAGCATTCAGGGATGCGACTCTTCTACTCTGCCCTTTTTGCAGGTATGGCACATGGCCGCCTGTCAGTTCACGATTTGGCGGAGCTCACCAACATGGCCCGAAGGCTGTCTGATCAAGATTGGGTTGCTCACGAATCAAACCTCGTGGCAGGACTCGTCGCCAGCGGCCTTCGGCCTCCGCCGCCCCCAGGTCGCACGCCAGGGGCTTCCGATCGGATTCCGAGGGTGCTTCTGGGGACCCCAGGATGCAATCGAGGGGTCGGGGGAGAGGGGGGTGAGTTGGGCATTCAAACACAGTGCTGACACTCTGGGTTCTATTTGTGTTACAAAAACCTTTGCCTTCTAGTCGGTGTGTCTGTACTGCTTCTCATTTGCACACCCGCAACGTTGTCACCCTCTCCTGCTCATCCCCCTCCCTAGTTGCCAATGGGTGACGAAGGCGCGAGGGAATTCTCGACGCTTCGCGCGCCCCCTCCAGCCCCTCCAGCCCAGGCGAGCTCAGGCGATTAGGGAAGAGCGGGGGCAAAGAAGGGGATCGCCGAACCGTGCGAAGGAGGGGTGAGGAGAGGGAGGCTGGATGGATGGATGAGGGAGCGGGGAGAAGGATAATGCATATGATGATGAGGCAGGGAAGGAGGCGTATGAGGAGACAGGGGAGGAGGAGAATCAGGGGGATAGGAGGAGTGGGAGGAGAATGATGATGGGGGAAAACGAGCAGAAAAACAATTAACAATTTGAATGACTCGGAGTCTCCTCGGATGTCTCCCGTACGCTTTCGGGTGGCACCCAGAGGGCACCAAAAGGGCTCCTAGAGAGCTCCAAGAGTGCCCCGAGAGGGGCCCAACATAACCCCAAGCCGCATGTACTTAATATGTTTGTGGGGCTTGCCATAAGGGGCGCCCACGTACATGCGTCATGGGGCCTTGTCGGGGCCCTCCTGGTGCCCTCCTGGCCCTCTCTTTGGGCACCTCGGGACCCACCCCCCCAACAAACACGTCCTGGCCCCCTCTTGGGGCCCCAAGAGGACCCCTCTTGGGGCTCCACGAGGGCCCCGAGAGGGGTCCAGGAGGGCTCCAAGAGGGCCCTAAGAGGGGTCCAACAGCAAAGTTTGAACAGCGATGTCCCAAAAGACGAGCGGAGGAGACAAACGAATGCAAATGACAAGGTCGCGTGTCTCTTCTGGTTGTGACTCCAGCGAATGCAAGTTGCATGATCCAGTGTTTTCGTCTGGATATGGCTCCAGCCTGGAGTTGTTGTTTTGCATAGCCGTTGCATTGATGCGCATTGCCTTGCAATTCTTTGGATTGCGTTGCATTGTCTTGCATCGCATCGCATTGATTTGCGTTCTGCTACACTGAGGTGCGTTGCTGCCTCTGCACGGTACCGCATCGCGTACGCCGCACATCTTGCACCACATGGGTTGCATCACAGAGCATACTAGAAATCGCTGTTTGGGCCAGCGTCTGCAAGCATGGCTCTGGAGTGCAGTGGCCCCGATGGGGTCTCAGACACGTGGAGAAATCGTCTTTGGCGACAGCTAACAAAATATGTGCATCGTAGGCAAACAGGTGCTCGCGCGTAAACGCAGCGGGCGGCCAAGTGCTATCACGCCCTCGCCGCAACGCGGCGGCGGAATTTGGCGCCACGAAGCAGGGGGCTCACGCTTTACGTTTCCAGGTAGGGAGTCCGACGTGACAAAAGCAGTGGGCCTCCCAGAGTTCGCCAGGTACGTCAGCGTCTTGCCGAAACCAGTGCAGGCTGCCAGTGAGAATCAGGCTTGTAACGCGACCGTGGGGGCCGACCAGCGGGGCGGCATGGTGGGGGGCGGCGGCGACATCAAGGGCGGCGGGGGTGGCGGCTGCACGGGAAGCTCTGCCCACGCCTGCTGTGGCGACGCGGTTTCCGACGCTCAGGGAGGCGATGGTTCCACGGCGGTTGGCGGCTGGCGGCCAGGGCCCACGTGCGGCTGGACTGGCACGGACGGCGGCAAGGGAGGCTGCATGCAGATGAGCGGTTGCGACGGCGTGGAGAGAGGCGGCACGGCGAATAAAGGCATGGGCGGCAATGGCGGCAGTGGGGCAAGCGGCATGGGCGGCAACGACAGTAAGGGCCAGGCGGCGGCGGGCTATGATGGCCGCGGCGGCGCGCATGGCAACGTGGTGATGGGCGTCGCGGGCGGCTGCGAGCCCCGCGTCCCCGACAATGGGCGGTGCGGTTCGGGATGGGGAGGTGGTAACGGCCCAGTCGGCACCGTCGTTCCCGACGGGGAGTTGCTCGACCACGTCCACGGGGGTTGGGGTGGTTGCAGCGCTACACATCCGCAGCGCGGGATCGACGATGCCGCCCCGAACTACGACCACGGGGCCAATCATGCCATGGGGCCGATTGTGGATGGCAACCTACCGACAGTCGGCAACGCGATGGACGGCACCATCCATGGGGGCGGCAAGGGCAAAGGCTACTGCATGGGCTACGGCATGGGCTACGGCATGGGCGGCGCCATCCATGGGGGCGGCACCATCCATATGGGCGGCAACGTCGGCAGCGGCTGCACCCACAAGGGCGGCACCATCAATGGGGTCCGCCCCATCCTGAGTGACGAGGGCATGGGCGGCACCCGCCATGTGGGCGGCATCGGCGGCATGAGCCCGCCGACCAGGCAGCATGCAACCTTCAAGGCGCCCGCGACTCCGCCAATGGCGTTTGCGCGCCCTCCGAGCACCCCCCCGCCACCGCACATGCTTGCGACGCATCTCATTTGTCTTTCTAAGAGCGCGCCTATCGCCAAGGCGCCTGTTCAGGCAGGGCCGCCGAGTGCCCATGTGCTTGTTGGCTGGGGGCCGTATCAATAGAGGAGTTGCGCTGCCGTAGAGCTCACAGGATTGCCTGCTGGAGTCCTGGAGCAGACGAGGTGCCCTTGGCAACAGTGCTTAGTGATTTAATGAGAACATGCGGTCACGCATCGAAGTTGAGAGATATTCGAGGATGCCTCGAACGCGAGACAGTTCTTTACCTTTCTCATTCTGCCCCCTCACCCCATTCCCACCTCCCTCACCTCGTCCTCGCCTCCCTCACCGTATTAGCGCCTTCCTCGCCTCATCCTCGATCCCCGAATTGAGAGCTGACGAACCCATTCCCGCCTCCCTCGCCTCATTCCCATCTCCCTGTCATTGAGGCGCTTGGATTTGTCAGATAACATTCCCCGCAACACCGCTATCCAAGATGAGGTGTGAGGGCGACGACGACGACGACGACCGCGACCACGACCACGACGACGACCACCACGACCACGACAATAATGAACTATCGGGGCCTTGGCTGGTAGTTGCGCGTTTGCGTTGCAACTTGCACAATGCATTGCGGTGCGTTGTCCGAAGGCCACGCGTGTTGCACGTTCCGTTGCATTGCGTTGTTGTTTACACAATGCATTACATTGCGTTGCGTTGCCCGAAGGCCGCGCGTCTTGCGCATTGAATTGCGTTGCGTTGCCCGACGGCTGCACATTGGCCATGGAATTAGAACTACATAACAGACGCTCGCATATACTCACACGCCGTCAATGCTGCATTCTCAGACAAGAACGGTTCAGCCGCGGGTACTCCGATTCTGGAGGCGGATCTGTTATTTCACGTTGATTTTTCCTAGAGCATTTCATCATCCAGGCCACAGGGTTCGCTCGCATCTTGCATGTGGCTTGGGTGCTACGCAAAGCTTCAGAGATTGTGTTTATTCGGGGTCGTGGCTTCGACGCATTCGTGGCATTCGGCATTGAGTGCGGAGCCCACCTGGCTGGCCAGTGTGATTTCGATTGGGTTGCTTGTTCTCTTTACTCAACGTTCGACTACCTTCGTCGCGTGGAAGTTCATATCCACTGTGGTTTGATGTTCTGGTTCAAGCCACGTTAGGAGCTCTGTGTTCTCGTCTGTCCAAAGGCCAATACAGACCAGTGCTGTTCTACCGTGGCTGCCACCGCATGGTGGCTGGCGCGGCTGCCAGCGACGCTGGCAGCGCGCGCAGTGGCGGCGGCGGTGGCGGGAGGAGGGCGCCCAGGGCAAAAGGAATCAAGCAGGTCCTTCCGCTCAAGCAGGCTCCGAAGGTCGTGAAAGTGGGAACGGTGTTCAAGTGCAAGAAGTGCAATGCTTTGTCTAGTAAGAAGAAATGGTTCGAGGTCCAGACCGTTGTTGTCAAAAGCCAGGGCGATAAAGTTGTCGAGCAGCCTGTTGGCGACAAATGCGAGGATTGCGGCGACGTTCACCTGAAGGGTTTCCAGCATCTTTCTTGGGATGACTTCTGCGAGATTGAGACGAAAGACCCCGAGCAGCACCAGGAGATCCAGACCGTGGTGAAGGTGATGAAGGGCGAGAAGAAGCAGTTCGAGGACGTCGAACGTGTCCTCCTACCCCATCTCGGCCTTCTCCAGCAATGTCCTATGCCACTCGCCCTCCCTCGATCATCCTTCCCCCGATGGGGAGAGGATGGGGGGGGGGGGGGGGGATTAGCATTGTCGGGAGGGGAGCGGCGGGTGAGGCGGAATGTGAGGAGTGGGAGGGCATGTCGCCTGATCCCCCCCCCAAGGACTCCCAAGTGCACAAGACGGCCTCCACGACCCTCGAGCTCAAGACCCCCGTGGTCGTACTCACAGCCAAGGACCTCATGAGGGAGATGGAGTGGCAGAGGCTGCCCAAACACATTAAGAGCATCACGACCGTCAAGATGCCGAAACAATCAATGATGATCCCGAGCTCGAGTGCGGGTTCGGCGAGCAGGGCCGATTATGACGAGCTGTTCTGCTTCCGCGACCCCTCTAGGCCCTTTCGTGAGGGGAACCTGGTGCAGACCATCGGCGTTTCGATCGAGCAGTCCGCGTTGGCTGAGCAGTTCTGGGGTGGCCAAGCATGCAAGATGGCCGAGAAGACCTCCCGCGAGTTAGACGTGCAGCTTGGCTTGAACGGCGTGGCCGACACTTACCACACCATGCAGACCCTCGACGAGTTTAAGAAGACAAGGGAGGTGAAGAAGCTACCGCGCTCGAACCTCGGTGCTGAGGGTGAGACGGCGGGAGGAGGAACGGTCATCGTCGAGGACTGCGTCAACTCTGAGGACGAGGATGTGCAGCTGGAGGCCGCCGTCCACGCGAGTGCCCTGGCTCAGTCGCCCGACGGGGCCTCGCAGATTGACGACAATACCTTCGCTGAGCTGGTCAGCGATGCCCGAGCGAACCTGAAACGGTCATCCTCCTTGTGCACCATGCCTTATTACGACGGCGATCTTGACGCGGGCGGCTCCGCGGTCAAGACATCCCGCAGGTTTGGTGCAAGTGCTGGAGATCCATCCCCAGGTAAGACCCCTTCATGGTGCGGCCAGTCGGCAGCGGGCACCGCCTTCGGCGACGAGGACGAAGTGCAGGACTTCAAGTTGGAAGGCTCTCGGGCCGTTCGTGGAATATAGATGCAGGGTTCTTTGAGACATGGAGGTTTGGAAATACAGCGCTCTGAGAATAACGGGAAGACCTGGGTAGGATAAGATTAGCGCGAGGAGCGCTTGGGGAGGAGGAATATACTACTGAGGTAGATAGAAAAAGGGGGAGGGATGAGGTTCAGGAGGAGGGTAGTGGAGGATGGCGACGACGATGGGGGGCAACGGAGAGGGCGAGGGCCACGGGGAGGAGGATGGGGGGGGCAGGAGGGCGGCGGACTTCAAACTTTTAGTTGATTTGCGTCGGCTGTGTTTTGGGTTTCTCCCTGCGTGCGGGGGGGGGGCAGCGGGGTCGCGGGGCCAAGATGGCAGTGAAGGACAGCACGCAATGATTCGTGCGTGCCACTTCCCATTTCTACCCGTCCTAGCCGTGCCAGTTTGGGCCCCCGTCTCTCCCCAGCCTTCCTGATATTCTCATTCGCACGCGTGGTTTCCATACCTCCTCAGGGGAGGCGCTCTACCAGAGGAAGCTCAGCCGCTTGCCGTTGACGAGGATGATGGCGGAGGACATCAAGGGGGGCTGGGGCCGCGCAGTCGGGGGCGCCGAGAAAGCAATGAAAAGGTTGGCGTCCAAGGATGAGCACAAGGTGATTGGCGCCAAACTCCAGGACCACATTGATCTTGCCAATGAATGCTTGCAACTGCCGCCCGCATCGTTACCGACCCTCCCTCGCGAGAAGGTGCTCAGAATTGCGGCGAACCTGAAGGCCAAAGGCGTTGCCATCGCGATTTCTACCCAGATCTCTTTGACAGTGAAGGAGGCGGGCCATATCATCCAGATGTACATTGGGCCCACGAGACTCCACGTTACGGATCAGCAGGTGGGCTCGTTGCTTCGGACTCTATTACCCTTCACTCTTGAGGTCAAGGAGGTTTTCGACCCAGAGCACCCGAGGCTCGCCGCGATCGAGGTCGCCGATGAGTCGAAGTTTGACACGTGGACGAAAGTTGTCTTGACGTCCTTCATCGTTCCCCGCATCTACGACGGAAAGGAGTACAGCAAGCACGTTCAGTTCTTCTTTCAGGCACTCGGCAAGCACTTCAAGCAAGTCGACAAGCTGGATCTCAACGGGCCCGAGGCTCAAATGGTCAGCGAGGTCGAAGACATCAACACAGTATTCGATTGTCTATCAGGGGGGCTCGACCAGGCAGCGGCAAACTCCAGCATAGTCAAAGAGTTCATCGATGCCTCGAAGACTGAGGGCTCGGGGTGGTGGTTGTCAGTGGCCAGCGCGTGCATGCGCACGAACTTCTACAAGGAGCAGCTGGAGAAGATCCAGCGCGACATGCCCTTCATGGAGCCCGTGATGGAGGAAATCTGCAAGATCAACGAGAAGCTGAACAACACAAGCAGCTCGGTCATTGGACAAGGCTTGAAAGACGCTGCGAAGCTATTGACCGACTATGCGGATCACGCTGGCGATTGGTTGAAGCCGTTCGCAGAGAGCATCAATGGGAAAGCGCAGGCATGGTTCGACATGATCGTCAACGTGGAGATGCTGTTTGACTACAGCGTGGACAGCGTGCAGGACGCCAAGATGACCGAGGCCAAGGAGGTTACAACACAGGCGGTGCAGGAGATCGTGCACGAGCTGAGCTTAGCTTTCCCGATGAGCGAATGGACGCACGACATGACTGCGAGGTTGGGATCTCTGCTGAAAAGTGCTGCCGAGGCGAGGTTCACCAAGAAGTTCGAAGCTGTTCTCGTCGGCATCAATGGCGCCCTCGATTCCTCCAACGCCCCGCCAGAAGATAGTCACCATAAGTTAGCCTCTGTGCTTGTCGAGGCGAGGGTCACCGAGCATTTCTTCCAGACCGAGACCCAGGGCATACTCAAGGATTGCATCGTCAAGGTCAGCAGCATGAGGGTCGAGCTTCTGGACTTGAAGGTGCACCATTTTTTTGATTCGATTGTCGAGACGTTGCCTTTCTACTACGGCACCGACCTGGTCCATGAGAAGACGATCATCCAAGCCATCCAGTCCGCGTTGACGTGCATGCATGAAACCAAACTCGCTTCAGACTATTACAACAACGCGGATGGCTGGGACCCAACGTGGGAGAAGCGCGCTGAGACGTTGTCGCGCGCGGGGCTTCATCTACGTAAGATCCTCGCCAAGTTGAAGTTCTACCAGGAGCCGCAGGGATCCCAGCCCTCTGAAAGCAATGCGCTGGTGTGCCAGGACCTGGCCGACCACCTTCTGTTGGCCATGGACAGGTCCACGTCCATGCTGAATACATTGGTGGAGAAGGGCAGCGAGTACACAGTCGAGGACAATATCACGAGTGTGATAGATATGAATCGGTACTCGTTGGGTGATGCTGCTGGCGGGGATGCGCACTGGCTCATTTCAGAGAAGCCGCTTGCGGAGTGGACCGAGTGGGAGGAGCTGCACGCGAAGTTCGTGACAAGCTTCGCGAAGCTACCCGCAGGCAAGATGAAGGCCGCAATCGAGGAGTGCAAGGAGAAGCTCAAAAACACACAGAAGCTGGAGACCATGTTCAGCATCGATCTCAAGAGCAAGAACATGGCTGATGACATCAAGGCTGCCAGCACTACGAAGCTCACCTGCGCGATGATCAATGAGGTCATGAAGATTAAGAAGGATAGGGACAAGGACGTGGACAAGAGACGCGATGCTGTCCGCCAGGCGATCTTGCAGCTGCGGGAGGTGCACGGGCTGAAGAAGGGCGATGACTACACCCCGTACCTGCCGAAGGTCTTGGTCGTCGAGGCCGAGTCGGTTGTGGCGAAGAAGCGGGTCAAATGAGAGACGGTGCTCTCAGCGGCTGGCCATTTTGGCCAAGACAAGCCGCCGCCCTGTCCATATATAGATCTATGGCGTGTGGAGAAACGAGAAATCAATGTGATCTGATGTCTTTCGCAGGTTTGCCAACGTCTTCTAACGCATGACCCACTCCAATCATGATCGCCTGGCTGGCCTGGCGAATCAATCTTTCAGGACGGGCCCAAAGTTCGAGAGTAGACGGTGCGAGGCACATGCGTTGCGGTTGAAGTTCCACCCCCATCCCCGTGGTAAAAGCAACAGGGGGCTAAACGTATGAACACGTGTATATAATTGCAGCTGTTGCTATTCCGACCCCGTCTTAGTCTTGCCTAGTTTCTGCCCTCCCCTGCTGCATTATTCCCCCTTCTGCTCCCCGTAAGTACCCCTCCCTCCCTCACTCGCTCCCCCGCTCCTCCGCCCCCCCTGCCTGCCCCCTTGCCGCAGCCCCTCCTGCTCTCGCTCTCGCCCTCCCGCTCGCGTGGCCATTTTGGCTCGAAGATTTGCGCAACCGCGCTTCGTAATGACACGGCCTTGCGCGAATGGCTCGGTGCACGCGCGGCTCTTGCGCGTTTCGTGGGGTCGGCATGCGAAGAGTACCCCTCGCGCAGCCTGGTTGGATCGACGATGCTGGAAGTGTTATGGGCTTGCATGTGGATGGCACGCGCCCTGCGTGCACGCGCGTTGTTGCGCGTCCACGCGCGGGTGCTTCAGAGCACGCGTGCCAGTCATGCTTCGGGAGTGCTCGCCGCAGACGTTGCCGCGCATGCGCGACCCGACTCGCGCTGCCAGGCGGACGTGGCTGACCAGACGCGGCCCGCTGAGCGCAGCCGCCTAGATGCTACCACTTCGGCGCGCGCATGACTGGAAATGCCATTGCCCGAAAAAGCTTGCACTCCATGCGCGCGCGAGGAATCGGCGTGAGCGAAAGCACTGCCACATGTGCTGATATTGCTGCTGCGCTGAATGGGCCCGCTCGGCAACGAAGCATGCGGACGACAATTGCGGGCGGCATGCGCCCCAACGGGCGCGGCGACCTTGCTGTTGCCGCGCTTGCGTCGCCGACAATGGGTTCGCGAGTTGATGCGATCAGTTCGCCCTGCCGCCTATGCGCGTCCAACCTGCGCGCGCCTTGCTAAATGCGGCTGGGTCGCCTTGGTCAAAAAGGCGCTGCCACGTGGGCAGCCGACCCCGATCGGGTGAATGGGCGGATGGGGATGGTACGCACGGGACAAGCGCATGGGGAGCAACGCAACAGAAACTACAGGGGTGCATGGACGTGGCCAGAGGCGCTCAGCAAGGTGCTCGCCCTCGGTCTGGCGCCGCTGAAGGAGCTCGCCAATGATGCGACGCCCCCGTGGCGTCGCCCAAATGGCGTGGTCGCGCTGGAATAGGCGAAGAGACACATTCGTTTTCACGCGGCGAAAGATAACATCGCCGCCCAGAATATGTGGCCTTGGCAATGCCCACTGGGCACGGCAATGTATTTGGCGTGGCGGCGCCTTCCGCGAATCGTGCCTGCGCGGACGTTGCCGATTGACCAATGATGGCTGGGCCATTCTAAGCAGGATCTCAGCTGCGCAGACGCGGCCCTGTTGACGTTGTCCAGGTGATGCGGTACACCCCCGAACGGGCGCCGCCGCGTGGAGATAGCCGAATGGACTTGGCCGCGGGAGCGTGGCTCCTCATGTGCCGTCGAACTGAAAGTTCCCACTCGGTGACGCATGATTGCGTATTCCTGCTAGGTGTCTCTGAAGGGTTCGCGACGCTGGACAGGTGCGCGCTCGTTGCCTTGCCTTGCAACATATGCAGTCAGGCAAGCATCTGGAAAGCTTGTGCGCTCGAGATGAGCGCAAGGAGCTCGTGGTGCCCGCCTGTGGCCATGCTCGAAATTGTCCTCAGAGGACAACTGCGCGGCTGGGTCTAGGTGGGGAGGGAAACTTTTCGTACAACTTTGATGGGGGGGCTGAGGACAACTTTGGGACAACTTTTGGGCAACTTAATTGTTTCCAGGAATCCGAGGTTCTCAAGCGCCAGGCAAACCTCAAGCCTTACCCGCATCCACCACGATACGCTCGGCAGGACCGGCCCAACGTTTCCAGAACTGTCGGTAAGCTTCCCGAATCGTCCCAGAGTTTTCTCCCTGTAGCAGTGGCACCATAACCTGGAAGGACGACGCGTCGTCCACAATATTGAGAGCGGGGACCGTATGTGTGGGTCCCTTCCAGCCTGGAATGTTTACCCCATCGATTCCCACCTGTTTGTTAAATTCCAAAATCCGGTGTCCCGAGACGGTTCCAGATGGTTTCGGCATTTTGTTTTCGTCACAGATATCACACCGAACACTTCGAGCTAGCCGAATGGCCTCATCGTGTCCTCCACCGTGTCGCAGGATTCGAACCACCTCCCGCGGAGCCGCATGGCCCAGGTTATCGTGTAGCTTCCGGAGAGCATTTCGGATGTTCTGAGCATTTGCAATGGGGGAAGGAGGGCTAGGCTGGCCCTCTTCGGCCTCGGGATCCTCCAGGCCTGCGGCCAGGCAGCACTGAAACAGTTCGGCCTCTAGCAGCTGCAGGTGCCCGCGTTGCGAGGCCTCGCGTAGGCTGGCCTCCAGGGGCAGAAGCGACAGCTCCTGCTCAAAACTCAGAGGAGCGTCCACACGGGCGGCCCAGAACTGTGCCAAGTCGTCGGTGCCTCGTAAGATCGCTTCACAAAAGTCCGTCGTGTATAAACCTGCCCATTTATCGGCATCCCCCCAACATACTTATACTATGTGTTCGTCGCCCCCCCAGGGGCGACGCGCGCACCGAGAAATCTTGTAGTATATGCGTCGTGGCGGGCGCTTTCTGGCCACACCGCTCGGGAAACGATATACTACAAGATGGGTATACTATATGTTCGGGTCGGACGCGCGCCTCCAAGGCGGACATACAGTATTAGTATGTCTCTGTGCGTCCCAATTTACTCCTGGAAACACCGTTCGACGTTCCTTCGATGGTCACATGACTATGGTTCCCGGGACAACGTTTACCCAGACATCGAGCTAGTCGTTGGGACGAAACCAGCAAACGCGTCTGTTTCTTCATAAAGTTGGGGCCCCCGGGTTCTCGTAGACCGTGTGCGCACATATCGGTCGATACTTCCAGCATCCGTTCTCGTAAACGTTGCATCTCGGGCATCCTCCACGCAATCGATCGCACGGGGTGCTCAAACACGGCATCGTATCCGCGATCGAGTTGTGCATGTATTTCGCATATACAGTACCGTATGTGCGCGCGTGCCTCCCGTACCATACGCATATGTTCCGTCATACTGTGCAGTCGGGCGTTCACCGTCGCAAAGCCGCCACACCATGTACACGGGGGACAAGCCACCAGCACCCAGGGTCGGACCCGTTTCAGCTCATTGGTGACCTTATGTTGTACCGTTCGGTCGGACAGATCGTAACCCGTCAATAAATCATAACTGCGTCCCGTTCCACGGTTGGTCTCTTCGGCCCGCTTCAATATTCGAGGTGGGGAAAACAATTCCGAAACCCGCCATTGTACTTTCTCATGAGAAACACCTAGAGCCGTCCGAAGATGTTCTTGTAACTGGCGTCGGGTTTTGCGTTTCAGAACCGAGGTCCAGGGCTCCTCAATGTTCGCCGTGGTCCCGGGGATCACCTGTTTCGTCTCCTCCTCCTCGTTCGCCTCCTTCGAGATCTCCTCCTGCGTGTCCTCCGTGGCCGTTTCCTTCTCCTCCTCCGCCGGGCCCGTCGAACTCTCAAGCTCCGTTGTGAGCTCCTTCGGCGTCTTGGCCGTCACCGTGCAGACATCCGTGATGCCTGCGACCACTGGCATGATATAGTTGCCAGACTCCGTCTCCTCGAGGTCCACCGTGGTCCCCAGGGCATCGAACGAAATCTGATTCGTCGTGAAATCCATGCGGCCCTGAAGAGCCTTCAGCAGCGGCTTGCTCAGCAGGAGCGGAACGTCTCCGCGGACCACCGCAGCCGTGATGTAGTCCTGCACCTGGCCGATCTCGACGGGGATCTTGACCGCCAGACGCGACTCCTCGCGCCCGCTGTTCCCGAACCTGAACACGTTCATCTCCTCATAGGACTCCACTTGCTGGCCTCTCGACTCCAACAGGGACTTCAGCTTCGCCAGCGGGTTCTCCCCGATGAGCGTCCGGCCACAGCCAGGGTCCACCACGCCCTTGCCCGTCGGACACGCGAAGAGGATCTCCACGGGGATGCCCCCGCCAGGCTCCGCCACGGCACGACGAGCCCGCAGCTGTTGCAGCACGGTGGCAAGGCTGGCGTCGTGCGCTCCGGCTCCTTCAGGACCACGAACGCGGCCCCCGCCGCCGCCGTCGACTGCTTGCCACGCTTGCCGAAACCCTTGCCCTTCTTCTTCTTCGGGCACTCGCGAGACCAGTGACCGATCTGCTTGCAGGCATGGCGCCGTGTCTTCCGCTTGGCCTCCTCGAGCTCCCGGCGGAAGGTGATCTGCAGCTTGTCTGCCTTCTGGAAGTTTCGCGTCTTGCGAGCATCGTTGATCTCCTGGCGTTTCTCCTTCCACGTGGCCGCCAGCACTTCGACCAACTCAGCCTCTTCGAATACTTCCTCGGGCGCTGCTGCCTCCAGGGAACCCTCGGCCAGGAGCGCATCCACGTCTGCGAAATCATCCTCCTGGACCGTCTCCGGCTCGTACTGCCACGGCCGTGGGGAGGGAGGAAAGCCATCTTCATCATCCTCTGCTTTGTCAGCCAGGAACGCGCCTGCCTCGACGCGTCGTAGCTTCGGCACTTTGTAAGTGGGAAACACAGCTCTGATCGCCACCTCCATGTCATCCGCCGTGTACTTCGTCGCCTTCGCCTTCACGATGGCTTGTTGGTCGGGCGCGAACCAGCACCGGTGCAGCAGGATCCAAGCCTGTGCCTCCGTCGGGAACTGCACGATGGCTTTGGCGCCACACTTCTGGAACACCTCCTTGGCCCTGCCCAGCCAAGCCGCGATGGGTTCTTATACTTCCCGTCCCTGACGTCCGAACACCGCCTCCGAGTGCTCGCCTAGGATATCTTCCTGTTCTTTCGCGGGCCAGCGCCTCAACAAGAGATCTGTCAAAACCTGTTCACCATCCTCTACCTCGTAGTCTTCAAACTCAAGGTGGTCCACAACCTCCAGCGCTGAACCCTGCAGCAAAGTGTAGACGAAGGGCCCTTTCTGTGTGGACTCCAGCTTGCGGCACGCCATCGCTGAGCGAACCCACTTGATCCACTTTCGCAGCTCCTGATTGCTGCCTTGTCCGCTATCTCCGTGAAAATACCGCAGCCCCTTCGGATCCGTGGACTCTGTAGTCATTCTGTGGTCTGTCGTCTGCCGGCGCCTCCCGGCAGGCACTGGGCGTCCCTCCTAGGACGCTGGAGCAACCTGCTCCGCTACCAATAGGAAAGCCACAGCTTTCCCCTGGCCGACCACATGATGTGCAGAGAAAGAAACATGCAAGGTTTCGTCTCGTGCCCCGCACTGCGAACGATCCCTGATCCAAACAGCAGCGGAGAGAGAGCGCATATGAGCAAGGTAAGACATGGTTGCTACAATGCACTGGTCCCTGGCGGACTCTGACAAAAACATCCTCCTCCTCCTCCTCCTCCTCCTCGGGTCGCCCACGGCCCCGGGGGGAAACCGTGCCGCGCCATGGGGGGGGGGGGAGGCGACAGCACAGGGTGGCGAAGGAACGCGCACCTGCCGTGCACCTCGGGTGCCCGACACGGGCCCCCGGGGGCCCCCGCGGGGGCACGAGCGGTGCACGCGCTGCTTCGCCCCCGCGCTGCCCCGCACCCCACGGAGCACTCCGCCCGAGCGCCGCCTCGCAGTCCTATGGGGCCCGCGGGGGGGCCCCCCGGGGGCCGCGGGCTGCCGAGAGCCTCTCGCCGTGGTGCCGTGGCGGCGCGAGGACGTCGCTTGGCATCGCTCGGACGTGTGCATTTTTCCGTCGGCGAGGACCATCGAGGAGCATCCTTGATCATTTGGCGAAAAATCGGGGGAGAAAAAGATACGGATACGTGTTGTCCCCCTTCGTTTTCGGCCTTTCCTTGTCCTCCTGGGGAATCCTCGTTGTCACCGCTGGATTCGCCTCGAAATTCTGGTCAGAACGCACCCCAAGAGAGGTCCGGGGACAACACGCATCCGTATCTTTCCGCCCCCCCAAAAAAGCCACGCACGAAGCCAAAAAAACACAGGGAATGGACGTCCGAGCGATGGCGAGGTCAGGGGTGGGGCGGGTCGCGGGGGGGCTCCCGCGCGCCCGCGCTTGCGGCCTGCCGTGCCTCGGGGAGCACAGACGCGCCAGGAGCGCAGACCTGCGGAGGTCCGCGCCGGTGGCGCGTCGGACCTGCCCCGGCGTGGCAGCCGCCTGCGCTGCCGGGCCGGAGCGAGCCCCTCGGCACGCCGGCCAGGCGAATCCTCCTCGCGCCGCTCGCGCGACGGGGGAGGAGGAGCGGGGGAGGTGGCTCGGGAGCGACAGAAGTCACCACCCACCAGACCACCCCAACCCAGCCCGAAGCCCTCAATTTGCCTTCCATTTCCAGTGGGGGGGGGTCCGGGAACGTTGAAAAAACACATGGTATCCGTACCCCCCCCAACCCGAAATTCGGGTCAAATTCGGGTCTTCGGGTTGGGTTGGGGTGGTCTGGTAGGTAGTCAAGAAGGACGTACACGTACATGAATCCACGCTGGTTTCGAGAGCACGCGTTGCCCGAAAGGTCGTATCACGCGGCCGGTCTCGCGGATCGAGGGGCCGTGTTCCTGTACATAGCTGGGCGTGTACGTCCTTTGTGGGCTCCCTAGTGGAGGGAGGTGGTTCGAGTGACCGAAGCTGGCACGAGCACGACATCTCTTTGTTGGAGGTCGACGTGACGATTTCTCGTGTCGGCGCCGGGGACCACCCCGGCGGCGCCTCGAGCGGCGGCCCCGGTGCGCTCCTCGCGCAAAAGGGGAGGGGCGCCCAGCCCCGATCCGAGAAGCCGCGCAGACGTCCCCAAGCGCATCTTCATGATGCCTTGCCTCTTCCCCGCCGCCGACGAGAAAGTTTGTGCCACCCGTTGTTCCCCTACGATTAAGTCGGGCCTGTCCCCCTACAGGGGGATCTTCGACGAAAAATGGCAACTACCCCCAAAAGCAGTCAAAACATGGTCCGAAAATAGTCGGGCGACTATTTTTGGAGTACTTGTTGGCCTGTCTGGGGCATTTGGGGGGTAGTTTTTACTCTTCGTCGAAGATCCCCCTGTGGGAGGGAATGGGCAACACACACGCTCTGGCGATGATGTTTTGGTGCTCGGCCAAGACTCTGCTACCTTGGCTGTATCCTTGCTTGCTCCGCGAGTTCGAGCAAAAACACTATCATGTACAGATGCGCTGCCTGCCGTCAACGCTGTGGCACTGATGCCGAGAAGACAATGCTGATGCCGAGAAGGCACTGATTCTTCGTCGAAGATCCCCCTGCAGGGGGGTAGGCCCGACTCGACCCTGCCAGCGCGCACTCAGAGGACGACCTGATGACCTTCGAGCCGGACGCCCCGCCCGCAGAGACGGACATCCACCAGGAGCGCCCGGGGGCGGAGGGTCGTGCAAGTCGGCGGCGGCGAGAGGAGGGGGAGGAGGAGGGAGGAGGGGGAGGAGGAGGAGGAGGAGGAGGAGGAGGAGGAGGAGGAGAGGAGGAGGATACCTGAGCAGGAGGAGGAGGAGGAGGAGGAGAGAGGAGGAGGAGGAGGAGGAGGAGGACGATGAGGTGAGGGAGAGGAGGAGGAGGAGGAGGAGGAGGAGGAGGAGGAGGAGGAGGAGGAGGAGGAGGAGGAGGAGGATAAGGAGGAGGAGTTCCCCAGGGGGGGTAGAGCGGCCCCGGGAGTGCGGCGTCGGAGGGAGGGAGGGAGGGAGGGAGGCAGGCAGGAGACGGGGGGCCCCTCGGGGGGCAGGAGCTCCGAGGCGAGGGGGTGGGGGCTGCCGCTGCCGCTGCTCCTCCTGGAGGGCCCCAGTCGCCACAGCGGGCTCCCCCTCGAAGTTTTCGGGTCGGGCTGCATCCCAGGAGATCACCACCCACCAAACCACCCCAACCCAACCCGAAGGCTCGGATTTACCCCCGATTTCCAGTGGGGGGGGGTCGGGAAACACCGAAAAAACACATGTGGAACCCTTACCCCCCCCCCAACCCGAAATTCGGGTCTTCGGGTTGGGTTGGGGTGGTCTGGTAGGTAGTCAGAGAGGTTTGGGGAGGAGCGGTATCGGTACCTTCTAGGGGAACGAAGACTGACATAAACACAAACATTCGGAGGCCCGCGCGGATTTCTCGGATCGGCGCTGGGGCCCCCTGGCGGCGCCTCCGGCGCCGCCCTTGGCGCGCTCTGCCTATCCGTTTTCCCAGAACTGGCGTCGGGGGGAGGGGGACAGGTGCGTCGGGGGGGAGGGGCGGAAGGGGCAGCATCGGCAGCGGCAGTGACATCAGCAGCGGCAGGAGCAGAAGCGGCAGTAGAAGCAGAGGCAGCGGTGCCACTGCTACTGCTACTGCTACTGTTGCGAATGCTGATACTGCTGCTACTACTCCGACACATGATGATGATACGAAAAGATCAGGATGAAGACGAACATATCTAGATAATGATATATGTATGTATACATACACAAATTTATATACACATGTACATATATCTGTAGAGGTGCAAAAGAGGCGCACCAGGAGGAAGGAGCAGGAGGATGATACAGGACGGAGGAGGGAGAATGGAGACGGGCGGGGTAAAAGCAGGAGTAGCGGGAAAGGTAATATGGAGAAGTGAG
This sequence comes from Prorocentrum cordatum, assembly GCA_963575745.1. NCBI lineage: Eukaryota > Dinophyceae > Prorocentrales > Prorocentraceae > Prorocentrum > Prorocentrum cordatum. Next base: position 40,871 of record CAUYUJ010004227.1, read on the forward strand.
GAGTGGAAGGAGGGGACCGCAGGAGGAAGAGAAAAAGGCCGAGCAAGAGGATGTTCGAGGAGGAGGCCGAGGAGGAGGCCGCAAGAGGACGAGGTGGATATTCGAGGAGGAGGGGGAGGGGGAGGAGGAAGAGGATGTTCGAGGAGGAGGAAGGGGATGAGGAGGAGGATGTTCGAGGAGGAGGAGGAGGAGGAGGATTTTGCCCCCCCTGCTTGGATAGCAGGGGCCCCGGCAAGGTCTCCGGGATAGCCGGGGCACCCCCCAGTGGTGGAGCCGGCGGGGCGGTGGGCGCCGCCTGCATCGGCGAGGTAGGACTTGATCCGGGGACCAGACCGCAGTGCGGATGGCGGGGGCGTGCTTGCCCATGGGGGGGCGATCGGGGGTTGGCGACCTGGCCCACCCCCTGACTGGGTTCCCCCCCAGCTCGGGGTCCACAGGCCCCATCCATCGCACGCCGCCCCTCGGGTAGGCCGGAGGTGCGCCCGCTCAGCATGTGGTGCGCAGCCGTGCGGCGCACGGCGCTGCACGGTGGCGCCATGGCAGATTTTGGTTTCTGTCTCTGCAGTTCGTGGTCGCATGAGGTCGCGTTGAAGGCCGAAAGAAGGGAGGAGGAGGAGGAGGAGGAGGAAGAGGAGGAGGACAAGGAGGAGGAGGATATTTGAGGAGGAGGAAGAGGAGGAGGAGGAGGACGACGAGGAGGATACTTGAGGAGGATACTGGAGGAGGAGGAGGAGGAGGAGGAGGAGGAGGAGGAGGAGGAGGCCCACGGGCAGCCCACTGGTGGAAGGCTGGGGCCAGGGAGTAAGCCTGGGGCCCGCACAGCAGAGGCCTCCCGCCCTCCCTGCGCGCTCCTCCCCTCCCGGGCGGGGGGGGGGCGGCCGCGAACTCGTCCGAGCCGCTGCCCCGCTCCTTTTTCGGAGGAGGAGGAGGAGGAGGAGGAGGAGGACAAGGAGGAGGAGGAGGAGGAGGAGGAGGAGGAGGAAGGGGTGTTGACCTAAGGAACAATTTGTTCCATAGTTTCAACGTCGACTTCCCATCGACAACCTGAGAAGAGCCAGAGGCAAACTGCGAACCAATGGAGCTTATTCCTAAGTCGGGCGTGTCCCCCTACAGGGGGAAGATTTCAAACATAGGCAAAAAATAGTCTGGGGACTATTTTTGAGTATTTTGGTGCATCTCTTCTGAGCATTTTTCGGGGTATGTTTTGTATTTTTCGTCCAAAATCCCCCTGCAGGGGGACAGGCCCGACTTCACCCTGCTCCCTCCGCCACCCCTTCCGCTGGGGCTGCCAGCGGGAGGTGGCGCCGCTGGCGGGAGGTGGAGGCATCAGCGGGCGGTGGGGGGGTTCGCCGCGTCGCGTTGCAGGACTACCGCCCCTCCCCACCTCCCGTGGCGGCCCCTCTCGACGCGCCGCGTCTCCGTGCGCGGCGCCTTTGTCGACCCGGTCGTCGCGGGGGAGCCCCGCCGCGCACGCGCTGGCAGCCTGCCGCGCATCAGGGAACAAACATGACATGACCACCAAGGCTTCGGAGGCCCGCGCGGATTTTTCGGATTTGCCCGGTCGTGGCAAGTGACTGTGCTGCTCAGACTAGACCATTCGGCGCGCCAGCCAGTCGAATCCTCGTTTCGGCAGTGGCGGGACGGGCGAGGAGCGGGAGAGGGGGGGAGGTTTCGAAGAACCCAGAATCACAAGCGTAAGCTTTTGGAGGTCCGCATGGAGCTTCCATGCCGGCGCTGGAGCCCCCTGGAGGCGCTTCGAGGCCCGGCGCCGATCAAATAAATCCGCGCGGACCTCCGACAATTCATGCCGATGGCAGTTTGGGGACTTCCTTCGGGAGGGGGAGGGACAGGTCGGGTCGCTCTTCGCCCGTTCTCTCTCCCTCTCTCTCTCTCTCTCTCTTTCTCTCTCTCTCTCTCTCTTTGTTATGTTATATCTCTATTGTTCTCTCACTAGTGTTTTGTTTGGTGTTTACTGTTGTTTTTTTAATGTATATCACTCTCTTGTGTATGTCTATAGTTGTTTTCTCTCTCTCTCTCTCTCTCTCTCTTTCTCTGTGTGCCTCTCTCTTCTTTTTTTTTTGTTCTCTCTCTCTCTCTCTATCTCTCCCTCTTTCTGTTTATCTCTGTTCATCTCTCTTTCTCTTTTTCTCTCAGTCTTTTGTTTTGTTCTCTCTCTCTCGCTTTCTCTTTTTTTGTTTCTGTCTGTCTCTCTCTCTCTCTCTCTTTCTCTTTTTTTGTTTTTCTCTCTCTCTCTCTCTCTCTGTCTTGGCAACGTCCACGTCGCGTGTGCGCCAGCTGCTGCTCGCGCCACCGCTTCACATTTCTGCCATCTCGGGACCCGCATCCCCAGCCTTTGTCCGCCCGCCACGCGCGCAAGATGCACCGCAGAGTGCGGCAGACACTGCCGCGCGCGCAAGATGCACCGCCACGCGCGCAAGATGAACACGATGACCACGACCAATGATGTCGCGGGAACTTGCCGACACCAGTTTTTGGTCATTGTCCATGCTGGCCGTAACTCCAGCATCGGGTCTCCCGCTATAGCGTCAGAGTTGCCCCAGATCGCCCTAAACGTAAGTTCTCCTGGACCGCAGTCTGCCGCGTAGACTGGATCCGAAACGACTCCTGCTTCAGTTGCAGGGTTCTCCTGGATCACATGTGGGGGTGCCAGACAGAGCCCTACAGGTCTCTCCTGGATAATTCGGGTACCCAGCCTTCTGATCTGTGTTGCTTGTGGAGGCCCTCCTCGGCGCCTCCCGGGACGCCCGTCATCTTGGGCGCGGCTGCTCTGCCGAAGCCCCCCAGAGGAGGCGCGGCAGGACGCCGTCCCGTCGGGCCCGGCTTGTGGGCCATCCTGGCTCGGTCTGGGGGCCGTTTCGTGGCGCGTGGGCCCCTCGGAGAAGAAAAACGGTAGAACCCGGACGAGACCAGGACGAGGGTGAATCCGTTCCAGAGCGCTCCAGAGCGTGCCGGAGCTTCCCAGAACGCTGTGAGAAGGCCGCGGCGCCCGAGACATCCTCCAGAGCCACTGAATCCCAGAGGTTCCCGATTTATCCTCACCCGAATTTGTGTTCGCCCTGGCTTGGTTCTAACAACCGTAAGCCGGGAGCACGAACCAGACGGTGTTCTGGCGATTGCGTGGGCCGTCTTCGCTTGATCTCCTGCTACAGCGGAGGCGGGACGAAGACAGAACGAGGCAGAGCGAGAGCAAAACAAAGACGGACAACACAGTCCAGCCCGCGCCCTGCCATACAGTGGGGGCGCGCATCAAGAAACCATGTGCTTTTCGTCAGGGTACCCTGGGTTTCTTCGCTCCTCGCGCTGCGCGGTGACTCCGCGCGGCCGTGGAGGGGGCTGCTGCGTTCGGGGTGCTCCAGGTTTCCCCCTCGGGTGCACCTCGCGCACGGGTTCTCAGGCTGGGTTGGGTTTCTTGCGAGGGCTTCTTGCGGCCGCGCCCGCACTGCAGTGCTTCTGGGCTCCGCGCGGATCTCCTGGAGCGGCACCGGGCCCGCAGCTTGGCATCGCTCGGACGTGTGCATCTCTCCGTCGGCGAGGACCATCGAGGAGCATCCTTGATCACTTTGGCGAAAAATCAAATCCACGCACGAAACCGAGAAAAAACAAAAAAAAAAAAAAAAAAAAACAGGGACTGGACGTCCGAGCGATGGCGAGGCGGGGCGGCGCCTCCTTGGCGCCTCGAGGCCACCAGAGGGGTCGGCGCACGCAGGCAGCGGTCGGTTTTGCACCTGGAGGTGCCCGGTCGGCGCCTCGCTCGGGCCCCTCCATCGCTCGCTCTCGCTCTCTCTCTCTCTCTCCTGTGTCTCCGGGCCCTCGCCGTCTGACTCTCTCTCCCTCTCTCTCTCTCTCGCCCTCTCCCTCTCTCGTGTTCATCCGTCTCTCTGGCTCTCTCTCGCTCGCGCTCTATCTCTGCCTCTCTTCTATCAGGTTTTCTCGCGCGCTCGCTCTCTCTCTCTCTCGCTCTCTCTCTCTCTCTGTCGCGGTCTCTCGTTCTCTCTCTCTCTCTCTCTCGCTCTCTCGCTCTTTGTCTCTTTCATTATCCAGTTCTCTTTTTCGTTCCTGCATATGTTTGTTGTTTCTCTCTCTCTCTACACAATATATACATCTACATGTCTGTTTCTGTTAATATGTATACATGTGTGTTGTCCTATTGCCTCTCTCTCTCGCCCTCTTTTTTTTCTCTCTCCCTCTCTCTCTCTCTCGTTCTCTTGTTGTTTCCATCTCTCTCTCTCTCTTTCTCGCTCTCTGTCTCTCTCTCTCTCTCTTTCGCCCTCCCTCTCTCTCTCTCGCTCTTTCTCTCCGTCCCTGTCCCGCCCTCCATTTTCATCTCTCTCTCTCTCTCTCTCTCCTGGTTCCCCCTTCCACTCCCTGAAACCGTCCCTCCCCTCGCCTCCCCCTCTCCTTTCCCTTTCTCCCTCCTCCCACCTTCCTCCTTCCTCCTCTTCCTCCCTCCTCCTTGTACTCCTCCTCCCCTCCTCCTCGCCCCGTGCCCCGAGGAGGTGATGGCCGCCATCCAGGCAGCACGGGTCTGGGTGCCCTCTTTTTATCCGCACACCGCATTCCTTCGAGATTCACATCGAGAGTTAGCGGGGGGGTACCCTTAGTGGAATACAAAACCCCTACCAGGCAGCCCTAGGCATGCGTCCACGCCTCCCCACGTACATCAGGCACGGTGGTGGGTTTAGTCTGCTCGATCGTCCATATTAGCTCAGAAGTCATATTATTCCAGCCGACTGTTTTTTGCCTCCCTTTCATCCCTGTCAAATTTAGCATGCGCACGCACTCGTCTACCTCAAACGATCGCGTTGCAAGAATCCCTTGCAAACAATCCAGAAATTCCACACACGCGCACATGCCGAAATCGTACCAACCATATGAGAGTTACAAGCCATTTGTTTCCCAGTAATCGTCCTGAAGACTTCCTGCTCGCGCGCACTGACTGAACTCGGATGCAAAGAATTTGCTGTTAGCAATTTCGTCCAGAACTCCAATTCTCATCTCCCAACTTGGTGCACATGCGTTGATCTAGCATGCGCCTGGTGCACGAACCCGCGCTAGCCAGCACCACTCGGGCCACACGCGAGCGCCGCCACGCGCGCTTGCCGAAATCCTGCCAATGCTGGTGTCGCCCGACGTATCTCGAAACACAACGCTTCCACCACATATGGAACCAACACAATATAGTTCAACAAAATGTTTGCCAGATTTCTTAGGTTTCTGCGCGCACGTCCTCACCATCTCCCCCATCAGTGCCATCGCATCACCTCCGTTATCGTCCGCTCAGATCGCCGCCATTGCCGACATCATCCAGTAAGTTTCATCACCGACACGTGGACGCCACCATCGTCGTCGTCGTCACTAGCATGCCCGTCATTGGCATTGCCACCATTACCACCTGGTGCCGTCTTGGGACCCTCCTGGGCCGTCTTGGGGCGCTTTTAGGAGCCTCATGGCCCGTCTTGGGACGATCTTGGAGGCCCCTTTGGTCACCTTGGACGCTACCAGGACAAAAAAGGCGAGTGCGACAAAAACCATGTTTCCCTTACGGAATGGGACGATGTTTGCCCCTTTTGGGGTGGTCTGGGGCGGTTAATGGGAACCATTCTTGGGCCGTCCTGGGGGCCTCGTGGGCCGTCTCGAAGCAATGTTGAACCGTCGTGGGGCTACACTAGGCCGCCTCGACGCTTTCTTGGATTGTCTTGGCGCTCTGTTTGGGTCCTCTTGGGCAGTCTTGGGGCTCTTTGGAGGCTCCAGTGGCCCCTGGGGCGCATTGACGAGCTCGTGCCTCCATCGGAGGGGGGGGATGGGCTCTGATCGGATGTCGGACTCTGGGGGAGGGACAAAAGAAAAGGGGGACAGCCGAATGTCTCACAAGCCTTTTCACCCCCAGCAAGCGGGGGTCGGTTGATTAAAGGATCAAGCAAACGTTTCGACACACAAAGTGCCAGGTTTCTGTGCTCGCGAGCATGTCGGAATCATCCAACAGTCATTTCGCACTCGACAATTCTGTCAAACAATGCAATGCGGGCTTCGCGCGTTCCCCCAATCATTGGACAACCACTGGTGCCCGAAATCATTCAACGTATTTAGGTGATCAAACGCAGGTACAGCACAATTGTTTCGTGTCGAGTATGTCGGAGCATGTGTACACGCGCTTTCCATCTTCATCAGCACCATCGCCATCACAATCGTTATCACCAGGATCATGCCATCACCATCACCATCTTCGTCATACTCGTCACCACCGTCGTCATCGTAAACATCATCATCATCATCATCATCATCTTGTTTGTTGCCTTCGTCATCATCGCCACCACCATCATCATTCTCGTCATCATCGCCGTCGTCGCCGATACCGTCGTCACCATCAGCACTCACCCGTTCGCCCGACCGATTTACGGATCTGATCCAGCTGAGTTGTGCCAGCACGTTGCGGGTGAGTTGGGATGTTTGTTCGATCATTGTGTTGGACGATGTCAAGTTTTTCATGTGTAGTTACGCCACATAGGTTGCACCCCGTAGATTAGGTCCCATAGAGCGCACCACATCGCATGCAGATCGAGAGAGCCTTGACCAGCTGTTTGGGGTCAGCGCCCGCAAATCTTATCTCTCCAGTTGCACATTGTACCCCAGGGCTCGAGCTGAACCGAAGTGTGGTGATTCGTGGACCGTTATCGTTTTGATGGTGTTTTGCACCAAAGGCGGAACGAAGACAGAACGATGGACACGAACACAAAGCGAACATGGAACACACTGTTTAGCTCGAGCCCTGATGTACCCTCTTTACCCTCATCGACCTCCTGAACAAATTTCCCCCCTCTCGTGTCCCGCTTTCTTCCTGCCCCTCCTCCCGTCCTCCTGCTCTCGCACCCCTACCTCATGCATGTTCCTTGCACGGCGATGGTCGGTTGCGCGCGTCTTCTCTCCGCCCCCAAAAAAACGTGACCCGACCTCCCTGCGCGCCGCTTGGCCCCATCTTGCCCCGTCTCCCCTCGTGCAGTTGTCGACGGGCCCGATCCGACCCCCGACTCGGCGAGCGTAAAGGGATTCCGCTCAGTCGGGAAAGGATGGAGAGGTATGATGTCGGATGTTCCGCCCACACGCCTTCTCCTCCTCCTCCTCCTCATTCTTCACTTGTCCTCCTCCTACGGTCGATGTAGAAAATCCTGCACCTTCATGCTGTTTTTTGTGAACACGTCCCGCACCCCCAATCTGATATTGGCGGGCTGCGCCGCGATGTGTTGATCTGTCGACTGGCCGAAATCCTGTGCCCCGCTGGCGATGCCAACCAACAGTCAATCGGGGGCAGGGGTGCGCGTTGAAGTTTGCACCGGCACCCTGGTCGTGCGGGTGGTGCAGATTGGTGGTGTCCATCAACCGTAGTTATGTTCCACTCCTCCTTTTTGCTCCCTTCTGCTCCCTTTGCCTTTTCCTCCTATCTCCGTCGCCCCCCCTCAGGCCTCCTCATCCTGCTCCGACTCCGTTTCTCCCAGCTCTTCTTCTCCTCTTCGCCCTCCTCCTCTTTCTACGCATCCCAGTTTTTCTCGGCTCTCCTTTCTCCTCCCCCTTCCATCGCCCCGCCCGCCTTGCCCCTCCCCGCCCGCCCGCAGGCCCGCGGCCCGGCGGAGGAGCCGCAGCAGCTGTTCCCGGACGGCCTGTGAGGGCTGGCCAGCGGGCTCGGGCGGAGGGTTAAGTCGGGCGTGTCCCCCCGCAGGGGGATTTTCGACGAAATGAAAAATACCCCACAAGTAGTCCACAAATAGTCCAAAAATAGTACGGGGACTATTTGTTGAGTATTTTTTGACCTTTTGGGGGCATTTTGGAGGTATTTTTTAGTTTTCGTCGAAAATCCCCCTGTAGGGGGACACGCCCGACATAAGAGGAGGAGCACGGGCAGGGAGGAGGGCCCGACGGCCCCGCGCCCCCGAATCGGAAGGTACCCAGCGGTCCGACCTCAGGTTTGAGTCGGGCCCGTCCCTCTTCGGGAGGACAATTCAAAAGCAGCTGTTACATTGCCCTCTGACGTACCCGACCCTTTCTATGCATGTGGCGATTCTACTCAGGACCACTCAATGCTCACTGGCAGTCTGAAGGACCCGCAGTGCGCAAGAAGTGCACCCAGCAGTGATTTCAGAAGAACGCAGCAAGAAGTCCCGTGGTGATCCGCGTATGACGTACCTCCGCTGGGCCTCCCAGGAGCCCACGAAAGTGGCGATAGTTGGGCAGATCGCAGCCCCCCAGGGGCGGCGAGGTCGCGTGGTGATCCGCGTATGACGTACCTCCGCTGGGCCTCCGAGGAGCCACGAAAGTGGCGACAATGCGCAGATCGCAGCCCCCCAGGGGCGGCGAGGTCCCGTGGTGATCCGCGTATGACGTACCTCCGCTGGGCCTCCCAGGAGCCCACGAAAGTGGCGACAGTTGCGCAGATCGCAGCCCCCCTGCGGCGGCGAGGTCCCGTGGTGATCCGCGTATGACGTACCTCCGCTGGGCCTCCCAGGAGCCCACGAAAGTGGCGAGAGTTACGCAGATCGCAGCCCCCCCTGCGGCGGCGAGGTCCCGTGGTGATCCGCGTATGACGTACCTCCGCTGGGCTTCCCAGGAGCCCACGAAAGTGGCGACAGTTGCGCAGATCGCAGCCCCCCCCTGCGGCGGCGAGGTCCCGTGGTGATCCGCGTATGACGTACTCCGCTGGGCCTCCCAGGAGCCCCGAAAGTGGCGACAATGCGCAGATCGCAGCCCCCCAGGGGCGGCGAGGTCCCGTGGTGATCCGCGTATGACGTACCTCCGCTGGGCTTCCCAGGAGCCCACGGAAGTGGCGACAATGCGCAGATCGCAACCCCCAGGGGCGGCGAGGTCCCGTGGTGATCCGCGTATGACGTACCTCCGCTGGGCCTCCCAGGAGCCCACGAAAGTGGCGAGAGTTACGCAGATCGCAGACCCCCTTGCGGCGGCGATGTCCCGTGGTGATCCGCGTATGACGTACCTTCGCTGGGCTTCCGAGGAGCCCACGAAAGTGGCCACAGTTGCGCAGATCGCAGCCCCCCCTGCGGCGGCGAGGTCCCGTGGTGATCCGCGTATGACGTACCTCCGCTGGGCCTCCCAGGAGCCCACGAAAGTGGCGACAGTTGCGCAGATCGCAGCCCCCAGGGGCGGCGAGGTTCGAGGTGATCCGCGTATGACGTACCTCCGCTGGGCCTCCCAGGAGCCCACGAAAGTGGCGACAGTTGCGCAGATCGCAGCCCCCACCTGCGGCGGCGAGGTCCCAGGTGATCCGCGTATGACGTACCTCCGCTGGGCCTCCCAGGAGCCCACGAAAGTGGCGACAGTTGCGCAGATCGCAGCCCCCCCTGCGGCGGCGAGGTCCCGTGGTGATCCGCGTATGACGTACTTCCGCTGGGCCTCCCAGGAGCCCACGAAAGTGGCGACAGTTGCGCAGATCGCAGCCCCCCAGGGGCGGCGAGGTCCCGTGGTGATCCGCGTATGACTTACCTCCGCTGGGCCTCCCAGGAACCCACGAAAGTGGCGACAGTTGCGCAGCTCGCAGCCCCCCCTGCGGCGGCGAGGTCCCGTGGTGATCCGCGTATGACGTACCTCCGCTGGGCTTCCCAGGAGCCCACGAAAGTGGCGACAGTTGCACAGATCGCAGCAGCCCCCCTGCGGCGGCGAGGTCCCCCATGGTGATCCGCGTATGACGTACCTCCGCGGCCTCCAGGAGCACGAAGTGGCGACAGTTGCGCAGATCGCAGCCCCCCAGGGGGGCGAGGTCCCGTGGTGATCCGCGTATGACGTACCTCCGCTGGGCTTCCCAGGAGCCCACGAAAGTGGCGACAGTTGCGCAGATCGCAGCCCCCCCTGCGGCGGCGAGGTCCCGTGGTGATCCGCGTATGACGTACCTCCGCTGGGCCTCCCAGGAGCCCACGAAAATGGCGACAGTTGCGCAGATCGCAGCCCCCCCTGCGGCGGCGAGGTCCCGTGGTGATCCGCGTATGACGTACCTCCGCTGGGCCTCCCAGGAGCCCACGAAAGTGGCGAGAGTTACGCAGATCGCAGCCCCCCAGGGGGCGGCGAGGTCCCGTGGTGATCCGCGTATGACGTACCTCCGCTGGGTCTCCCAGGAGCCCACGAAAGTGGCTACAGTTGCACAGATCGCGGCCCCCCAGGGGCGGCGAGGTCCCGTGGTGATCCGCGTATGACGTACCTCCGCTGGGCTTCCCAGGAGCTCACGAAAGTGGCGACAGTTGCGCAGATCGCAGCCCGACGGCACGAGAGAAGAGGAGAGGGGAACACAGGAAACAGGAGAGAAGGAGGAGGGGAGGAGGAGAGGCGGAGGAGGAGGTGGAGAGACCACACTGCTCTATTCAAAACGAGTGCCCAACACATGAGGGTTGGGAAAATAGTCAGGGGCCATGAAAAGCCCCCAAGCCCGAGAGGAGGAGCACCATCCCGGCACCGCTGCGGCTGCATCCGCCCAAACATCCTGGTTTGAATGCTCCCCAGTATCGGCATGCTTCTGCCCCCCCCCCCACCAGGGTCCAGCTCGAGCCGATCGATCCGGTTCGATCTCGGCTCCAGCCGGCCCGATTCGGGCTGTCCGATGCGGTCCGATGCTTGCATGGCGCTGTTGTGCATCCTGGAGCATCCGATCCGATTCGGTTCCCTGCCGATCGATGCGGTCCGCTTCGATGCACGTTCCGATCCGATCCGATGTCCCGATTCGATGCTGATTGGTCCTGCTTCCCTGCCCCTGCGTCCGTGTAGCTGTCGGGCCTGCTTGGCGTCGGAGCCACATGACGTGGGGGAACGCCAGGACAAACGCCCCGGCCACCCTGCCGCCACGTGTAGCGGCGCAGCGGGGAGGAGTCCTTTACGGCGACGAGGGAGGCAGGAGCCCCGGGGAGGCCCGACGGGGGCAACGTGGTGCCCCCCCCCCCCCCGAGGCCCGACGACGCGGCTCGCAAACCACACCCTGTCGTAACCACACCCCCTTCGGGGAGACGTAAGACTCGGGTACGGGAGACTCGGGTTGGCCTGGCGGGGCCATCATGAAAATGGCGAGACCCAGTCTGCAATGTGACGCGAGCTCCCGCTGCAAACATCCCACGAAAACGGGACCGCCAAAATCCAGGGCATGGCTCGTCAAACAGCGAAGGCGGACCCGAGTTCCAGCGTACTCGCGTCTTGCGTCTCCCCGACCCTTTGTAGTCGCCGATCGCCGTCCGTGGCGGAGAGCTCTGTCCAGGTCCTCGCCCGCCCCCCCCAGGGTGCGCGTTACAGACCACGCCCTTGGCAAACCACATCCCCTTCGGAGTTGCCGAGGGGAGAACGAGGAAGAGGATGAGGCCCCCCACCCAAAGTAAGGAGTTGGAGGGGAAGGGGGCGCCTAGAGTTAAGTCGGGCATGTTCCTCTGCAGCAGGAACACATATAGATATATGTATATACATATATTTATATGTATATATAAATATATATGTATATATACATATATATATATATGTATATATTTGTATATATATGTATACACATAGTGCGGGGACGATGTTCCAACTGTTTTTGTTGTACTACTTCTGATGTTTTGTTTGATCATGTTTCTGCTTCCTTCCAAAACCCGCCCGTAGGAGGACATGCCCGACCTAAGCCTAGAGCTGAGGTGAAGTCGAGCAGGCACGGGGGGGAGGACGCAGCAGTGGCAGAGGTGCTGCGTAAGGAAGCGCGCCCGGCGCTGCGTTTCAAAGAGCGGCGCTCACACGATGCGCCGCCTCACGTGACTTTTTAGTGCTGTACAGTCTCCCCTGCGAAGGGGGACCGTCTTCGGGCAGCCAATGTTTCGACGGCAGGCACCTCCCGCGAGCCCTCCCCGCACGGGGAGGTGCCGGGAGGCGTTCTAGACAGCAGGTGCCAGCCTGCAGGCGAATTCAGTGGCAGGCGCTCCCTGCAAACAGTTCCCCGCTTTCGCCAGCTCTCTCTCTCTCTCTGTCTCTACGTGGCTATATGTGTGTGTGTATATATATATATATATTGTTTCTGCATCTCTCTCTCTTTCTCTCTCTCTCTCTCGCTTCTCTCTTTCCTTCTCTCCCTGTATATATATATATACATAAATACCTATACGACCGCCCTGCGGGCGATAAGGAGGTTGGGGGGGATTGAGATCAAATGCCCACCCTGACTGACCTCCAGCCTGTCACCTTGACCTCATCTCTCCGTGGAACAGATGGATTGGATCAGATAAGATGGATAGGATTGGAAGAGATGGATTGGATAAGATAAGATGGATTGGATTGGCCCGCTGCAGGCGCAGAAACAATTTAATTGGGGGTGGATGGATTGGATTGGGTGGGATAAGATAAGATGGGACAAGATGGGTTGGATAGGAGAAGATGGATTGGATAATATAAGCTGGATTGGATAAGAAAGCCCACCGCAGGCGCCGAACAAATGAAATATGAAATTAGCGACATGCGTTAGCGCCGGGACGCCCGGGACACCCGGGACACCGCCTGGCCCAATTGGGACACCTCCCGGCCACCGGCGGACGGGAAACGGACTTTCGCAACTACTGACACCCGGGACACCGGGGACACCGCCCGGCCCAGCTGGGACACCTCCCAGCCACCGGCAGACGGGAACGGATTTTCGCTCCTACTTCGGCCTAGCTACAGGAGGATCACGCGCAGCTTCGCCCCGCCCGCACGCACGAGACGAACGCGAAACCGAAGCCGATTTCCCGGTGGGGTGTCTCCGTTTCACTGTGATCTCACCCCCCAACCTCCGATCGATCAGTGATTATTTCAGAGCGTGGATTACCTCCCCCGCTTTCGCTTCCAGGCAAAACCAAGTCATACCACGCGCCTCCTCGTCAAGCGGCCTGACAAGCGCAGGCCGTAGTTTGGCATCGTTTGGTATCTCTTGGAAGCGAGGGTGGTCAAAAGCGAGGTAGGTTTGTTTTCCCCCTATTATTCTCTGTTGATAGATGTAAAAACATATGGCATAGAAAGATACAAATTTCTACAAATTTATATGCAAATACATATCCACATATGTATCGGGGGTCGGAGTCCCGGGCCCCGCGCAGAGCACGTCTTACAAGCTCCCCCCACCTCTCCCCCCAGCAGCCTCATTTGGCCCGCGGGGTCGTGGGCCAGACTTCGCCCGGGTGGGGCGTTTTTTCGGCCCCGATGTGGGGCCAGGCTGCCATGGACGGCCTCAAGGAAGGGCCAAGTGACCGCCAAGACCGCCATGACCTGCCCAAAACAGTGCAAATACTGTAGCCAGATGCCTCCAGGACATCCCAT
>CAUYUJ010004227.1:54281-71880 GCA_963575745.1 Prorocentrum cordatum
GCAGGAGGAGGAGGAGGAGGAGGCGGAGGCGGAGGGGAAGGAGGGGGAGGAGTGGGATGGGGGGGTAGAAGGAGGAGGAGGAGGAGGAGGAGGAGGAGGAGGAGGAGGAGGAGGAGGAGGAGGAGGAGGAGGAGGAGGAGGAGGAGGAGGAGGGGGAGGGGGAGGAATCAGGAATCAGGAGTCAGAACAGTTGCGAAGCAACATCCACACGAGAGAAACACTCACTCCGAGCCTTGTGACTTCGGTGGGGGACCTCTCAAAAACCGATCGATATACTCCCGACGGGTGCGAGTGATCAGATCGGGGCGGCACGGGTTGGCAAGAGATCGGAGCTGGTCCTTCCCGTAAGCCCCACACTCCCTGCACAACCATGCACACACTGTCTGGGAAAAAACCATTCTGTGAGACTCATGCGCCCACCCCCCGCCGACGTGGACCCCACACCCTGACCCAGGACGTGACAGCACATCATTAATGAAATGGGGCATCTCACATGCAGAGACAAGCCAGGCCGTCCGAGCGGCCTTCGAAGACGACGAGAAACAGCGAGAGCAGCGCGCGCCTGACTCGTCCAGCACGTGCCCCGTGCTGAACGTGGCGACGGCTGCGGCCGAGGGCGGCCGCGGGGGGGGGGGGAGGGGGGGGAGGAGGAGGAACATCTCCTTCACCGACCTGCGGGGCGGAAGGATGACGATCGGGCCCAGTATTTTGCACAGCCATAGCAGCTAGCTGAGCCCTCATAAGTCTCTTCCAAACCAGAGCCGCTTTCCATTCGATGTCCCGTACCCTCGCCCTCTGCCCTTCAGTGACCCTCCACTCCCTGGCCGTCTCTCCAGCAATCTCATCGGCAACGGCGTTGCCAAGCAAAAAATGAAAGGGCACACCTCTCTCTGACGCTTCGGCGGTGTCGAGATGAGACGGCACCCAGATCACGGTGATGAAAGACGGGTCACGATTCTCCAAACGCTTCCCAATCTCCCTCCAGATAGGACCTAACTCACCTTGCGGGTTCCGATAGGCTCTACTGTGCCAACCATCGACAACAGCACGATTGTCTGAAACGTAAATAAGCACTCCGCTACTGAAACGTATAGCCACCTCGAGGCCACGCAACTTTCCTCGAGGAACAGTCTGAATATCTCCGACAAGTGGTCCTGACAAGGAGGGCCCGATAACTAGAGGCTCATAGCTCCTAAGAGAGACTACCGGGAGCCCCACACGCCTAAGATGCTCGTCGCGAGACTCGGGCCCCCCAGACGCGCCCCCGAAGAGGACCAGGGGGGCCTCCCAAGAGCCCGCACCTAAGCACCCGAGGCCTATGGAGCCCTCTGGGGTCCCTAAGAGCTTCCAAGCCTCGACCTGTGGTGGTGGGTCCACGACCGTCCACTGCTTGGGAATGATGCCGCGATACCAAAAGCACGGGGTGGCATCTCCCTGCGAAATAGCTTGGCAAACTAGCTGGTCTGTTTCTTCAAAGATTGGGTGACCAGTGTTGCACTTGCATAGCCAGTACCTATGCCGAGGGGTTTCTGGCGCTTCATGACATCTTGCACAAGTACCGTCCGTGATGAGACCTTCTTCTTTCCTCCGAGATAATGGCCAGGAACCCCCGACACAAATATTCAAAAGGACTTCAGCCAACTGGCGTCCCTTCTTGACTGTCTCCAGCCGCAAGAGAAGGGCACGCAGAGATCGATTGTCAGCGCCGCCTGCGAGTCCCTCGCCACAAAAGTGCCGTGCAGCATCCTGCCACAGGAGGCTGGCGTTGGCACAAGCAAAATCACTCAACATGTCCTGGGCCTGATCTATCGACTCGAGCGACTCGTTAAACTGCCAATCGAAGTTAATTCTATCGTTAGCCTCAGGAACATGCCATAGATCGGGTGCAACTGGGTCCCAACCGACACGAAGAAGACTGGCAACGACTGCGCTCAAAGGCCCACGAACGTGGCGAGCAAACTCGGATAGCTTCAGCGCCTTAAATTGCTCAACAGTGGCAGGCCACGCACGACGAATGCCCGATCGATACTGAGAACCATAAATCCAAACCTTCATCCACTCCTTCATAGTTGCTACTGGAAGACTAATACCAGGATCACGACCAGGAGTACGAATATCTAGTAATGAAGTAAGGCACCTACCCTTCTTCGGCGCACCTACAACCGAGCCAAGACGTCGCCGTAAAGTCAAAAGCTGCGTGCCGAACGCACCGTACACCTGCATGCCGTAGGTGGATACTGCCTGGGGGCCTGCGAGCTCGACTTTCTTAGTGACCTGATAGCGCCGTGCTGCATGCGCATGCCGCCGAAGTTTCTGGTTTTGCGTGCCCCCTTTGATCACCCTCTGCCTCCTCGTCTGCCTGGCCAACCTCTTACCCATCCCTTGATCCACTCCTAAGTAGGCTGCTTGCAAAACGGGCTGCACATCAATACCCCGAATCTTCAATTGTTTGACTGCTGTCTTTGCCGTGCCGTGATGCGAGCGCAGGATGGCGCTCTTGCTGGCCAGCTGGAGTCCGTGCTCCCGAAACTCGGCGGCAGCCGTCGTAACACTGGTAACGAGCTCAATCAAAACCTGCTTCTGTGACCCCACAGTGGACATGCTCAAGTCGTCTATCCAAATGCGCATGCGCTCGCTCATGCTCGGGTTGGCTATCGTCAGCTTCTGCAACACATAATATGTCATACATCGTGCGAATCGTGTGCCACTGCGCAAACCTTGTACAACACTACGTGTAGGCTGAAAGCATTCCGAATAGGCGCCAAGCTGAGAGAGAACACGTGGGGCAAGACAAACTTGGAGTTCGAGAAACAAGAGGGCAGGAGGGAAATTGAGGCGTAAGGCAGCGTGGATGAGTTTCGGCCAGCTGATCTGATCATAGAAGCTCTTAATGTCAAGAATAGAGGTGCCCACAGTACCGCCTAGCTTGACCTCAAGCTCACTGTCCAAAACGCGAATGAATGCTCCCCTGAGTGCACTGTTACCTGCCACCGCCGCATCCCAAGATGGCGACGTATCTGATGTCCACGCCTTCGCATGGACTTCACGAGCAAGACTCCACACCCGACAGAGCATGGCCACGAGCCCGATGACTCGATCGCCCCCGCTTTTCTTAGCAAGTAACCTACCGATGACGATCAAGGATTGCCATGGCCAGGTAAGGGAGGCCTCGATAGCGGAAAAGAGGTTCACGAGATCTTCGATGGCACAGTCGGGGAGTCGTTCGAAGTCTAGTGGGGATAAGCGATCGATACCCATCCCAGCACGAGCCTTCATACGTTTGAGAGCCCCTCGGACGTCGTCGACTGTCAGCGGAGGCATCTGATCAAAAACTGCCGCATCGCGCACCTGGCCTAGGAGAGCGTCGGGCTCCTTCAAATCTAGATCAACTTCTCGCCATAAGCTGTGCCAGCCATTTACTTTGGCGCCGATGAGATCCTTGGGGTTGAAAAGCCTAGTGCCTGCCACGACGAGCTCCTCCGAGGCCTGGGGAACCTGCCTGAGCGACTTGTGGATGATACCTAACGACGACTCTTCCACGATCCACTCCTGGAATTCCCTCAACGACGCGTGGACGGCTCTCCCCCTCGCTCTTCTGGAAGCCTTCTGGGCGAGGTCCCTGTACTGCTCCAAAATCGGTAAGTCCCAAGACTCCACCTGCCCCAAGAAGCTAACCCATTGAGACCAGATAGGCGCCCCATGAGTACTCGGGATGACCGTATGAGCCCCATCAGGAACATCATGAACCAGAACACGGCAAATATGAGCTAGCTTGGGGACCTGCTCCACCCCATTGCGCCGTTGCCTATGACGAGCGAGACGTACAAGCACTGTGTCAAGGGCTGTACTCTCATGTGCTCAGCGCGCTGCACCGCCTCGACTGTCAAAAAAGGTCCTTCTGCCCGCGAACGCCCTGCAGCAGCGGACTCGCGCTGCTCAAGAATGGTGGCTTCGGCAATGCTCACCCATGTGGCAACCATTCCACTGACAGCTTGAATGTGAGGGCCCCCTGCAGAGTAAGCTAAAGACGCACGGATGACTTCCCAAACGTCAGACTCGTGACAAGCGATGCATCCGATCCTGTCTTTGTGCTTCGCCCAGAGGTCAGCCGAGATGTGGAAAGAGGGAGATTGGGGAGGAGTGGGACTGCCTACAGTGATGTCACCGTCCTTGGGGGGTGCGGGGATCTCGGCGTGGGGGGGCTGTCTCTTTTGTCGCATCGGGCGCAGGGGCCCTAGGTACCGACTGATTGCCAAAAACCGACTCGCGAGCCCATGGGTCAGGTTCGTCTTCAAAATCGTCGGGAGGCTCGAATTGGAACGGGTCCTCTTGGGCCCGCGTTTCGTCCGAAGGACCGCCCAGGGCCCCTGAGGCCTCTGAGGCCTGGGGCGCCGACTGGTCCTGGGACGGATCCTGGGGCCGCTCGACGTTCAGCAAATCTCAGAAAAACTGAACGCAGGCATCCTGAAACTTAGCTTGAGACAGCTCACGAGCCTCTTGACGGGCCCGTTTGGCTTTCTGCGATTTACTATTGGCCTGGGGTAGAACGCTCGGCCGTGAAACCTGAGGGAGCTTGTGAGGTACGTGTAAAGCCCTAGTGAGAAGTTGCACCCCTTCGCCCCTCAAAGACAGACTGATCCCACAGTGCGTGCCCCAAGGAACGTCTAAAACCGCTTCCACTTGCTCTACATACGGACGCGCAGCCCTGCTGGCCAAAACGAAATCAATGTGAGAACTACCTGAGCCTGTGACGCACGTGCTCTCGACTGCTGACTGAAAGACCACACCCTGCACTCGTTCAATGAAGCCGCTCTTGGCCAGAACAGCTGGTGAAACAGTAAAGTCGCCAATTATAATCCAGGGGAGCTGGAGGGCCCTCACAAAGGCTCCTATACGCACAAGCCTCTGTGCTCCCTCACCAACAATGCCCCCACATATGCCATAGTATACTATGATGACGACGGTATACCCTCTGAGATGAACGGTAACAGGGAGGAATCCGTCAAAAGCTTCGATGTCAACAGCACAGAGAGAACTGAAATCGCTTGGCTCTCCTACTTTGTGCACAGCAAGATGTCCTCTAGAAAAGAATGCTTCCCCTCCTTCATTCGAACGCGAGCTGAAACCATCTTGCTTAGGTCTGGCTGCGTTAAAAAGTGACTTGAGTTTGAACTTGCGACTCTGCTTGGCCCAGTGGGCCTCTCGGCTGGCGGAAACATGGCTCTCGGCGATGGCTAAATAATCATACTTTGCTTGGATGGCCTCCGAGGTGAGGAACTGCCAAGCGCGTGGACCTAGACAGGCCACATTCCCGAAAAGCAACTGCGAAAGCTGAGAGGCCTCGTCACACGAGCGCTCGTGATCGCTGACCACGGCTCTTCCCGTGTGGGGCTCAGTAGACGCGAATGCCGAACTCCCTGATGGCGCCTGACCCTGCGTGGCACGCGGCTGGCCGTCAGGCTCGGCCAGCCTGCCGCTGCCTCACGCAGTGGTGGGGCCCTGGCTGCCCGAAGTCTCCATGTACGCCTGCTTGGCCTTGAACTTGGCATCCGAGAGCTTGGCCGCTGCTACTGCCAGGTCTGGTTTCTCCTGAGCCTCTTTCCCGCATGCCGCCGCCGCCCCCGCCGATGTTGCCACCCCGCCTGAGGTGCCACTCCCGCCGCCGCCACCTGTAGCCGCCTCACCGCCGCCTGCCGCCTCGGAGCCTCCACCTGGGGTAGCTCCTTGCGTAGCACGACGCTTCTTGGCAAGCCGCTCGGTGATGGCCTTCTGCATCTCCTCGTACTTGGTACGCCACTCGTTGACCTTCAAGCCGCGCTCCTGCAATTTTTCACGCGCGTCTTTCAGATCTCGCTCCAATGCTAGCAGTTGTTCTCGCTCCTGCGGCTCGCACTCGTAGTCGTCCAGCTTGGCGAAGAACTCTTCGTCCCACTGTACCGTCCATTGATTGCTACTACCTCCAGCGACCTTGCCGTCGGAGCCTGACTGGCCATCGAAGACTGCGCCCGTCTCGACCGCGAGTGCCTTGGCCGCCAGGCGCCTGCCGATCTCTGCCGTCGCCAACTCCAGCGCGAGCTCCTGCTCCTTGGCCTCCGCCCTGGACAGCTGCTCGCGGAGGCGCATCACGTTGCTGATCGCTTGGTCGTGTCTCATGTTCACGTCCTTCCAAATGCCCTCGGCCTTCTTGACAGAGTCCGTCGCAGACATGGCAGGCGATGAGGCCGCCGCAGCGGCCGTCTTGTCGACCTCCTCGAGCTGCTCTAACAAACTCTTCTTGGTGGCCTGATCCTTAGTGTTGCCTATCATGCGCAACAGCATGGTGCGGACCTCGGCTGCAGCGCCTGCAGACACAGTGTCCGTCGCGCCAGCCTGTCCCTTGCCACCTGCACCTTTGCCGCCTGCACCACTCCCGCCAACAGCCAGTTGAAGAGTGTTGGTGCTGCCGCCATCCTTCTTCTTCTTCGGCGTATATATTTTGACAAAACGATGACATCGGCTGCATTGACCACCTCGGCTCTCTAAGATGTCGTTCCATTCCGACGTCGCACAGCCTTTGTACGTCGTCCAGAGCCTGGCGCCTGCGCCGCCACCCGCCATCATCTGGAGAGGTGATCACCCCGCTTCGCTGCACGAATCTACTAACGAAGGGGTGTTAGGGGATCGTGCACCCCTCAAGCGCCAACGTGGAGGCGCGGGGATCTGTCTCAGGTCCGCTACAAAATGAAGCGCCTGAGCCAGAATGGCTTGAGGAGGGGGAGGGGGAGGAGGAGCAGGAGGAGGAGGGGGAGGAGGACGAGGAGCAGCAGGAGGAGGGGGAGGAGGAGGAGGAGGAGGAGGAGGAGGAGGCGGAGGAGGAGGAGGAGGAGGAGGACGAGGAGGAGAAGGAGGAGGAGGAGGAGGAGGAGGAGGAAGAAGAACGCCACAGTCGCTGACTCATGCATGGGCAACTTTAAAAAACGAGGAGGAAGAGGAGGAGGAGGAGAAGGAGGAGGAGGAGGGGGAGGACGAGATGGGCGTCATTGGCAACATCTCGCCTCCAAAGTCGGAGACCGCCAGCACGACTCACTAGCAACGGCTACGCACATCATCTGAATTTTCATTCGCGCGTCGCAACTTCAATTGCCAAGTCAGGATTCCCAGGTCGTGAAAAAGTGTCAGGGTAGGTTGTGTCAGGAGCATCCAATTCTCGCCACTTGAGCCCTGCCAGGCTTCGAAAGCCTGCCAGGGCCGTTGGAATCGCACCCCTCCAGCCCTTCCAGATGCCGCCCATGCGACAGGTCCATGGCATTCATGGTATGATCCTGATTCTCGATGGGGTGTTGTTTGGTGCACTTTCAGGCGTAACCTTCCGATAATTCGAAGATCTGCAGCTGCCGTGATTCGAGAAAGGAGGAGTTGATGTATGTTGTTTCCTGTTGTAGGTCGAAGAAACGATCTTTATTCATGTGTGCGGCAGTGGCACTCGCAGTAGCAAGAACAAGCGCGCAATAGCACCAAAAGCATGTGCAGTTGCAGCAGGAAGCCTTCCTCGGCGCAGGCTCCCAGGCGGTGCACTTCCGTGGCGCGCCTGGCACAGGGAGTCACGCCCGCCTCGCTGCCGATGTCGCCCAGCTGGTGTCCCCATTTGGTGGGTCGTCGGCGCAGGGCCCGGCCGGCGTCCCATCTTCCGGGTCGCCGGCTCGGGGCTCCTCTTCCCTCCTGCACTTCTGTGGCGAGGAGGGGTTGAGCACGCTCACCCTCCCTGCTTGGCGGGCCCAAGGCGTGAGTCGGCGCTCTTCGCATGTTCCGTCGTCTTCCCGGCGAAGGGTTTCTGCTGCAATTCTTCGCCTCGTTGCTATCTCCCGCTTCATAGGGGGTTGCTTTCCCGTTTTCCTTCCTCACTGTCTGGGTTTATGGGGTGGCTCTATCATGAGTGTCTACGTACCTCGGCTACGGTACGGCAGTGAGGGCACGCGGTGTTTCCTGCACCCTCTCCCCGCCCAATAGACCTCCAACCTGCATTCCCGAGGTGCTTACCAGCACGGAACGTTGTGGGTGGTGGTGGTGCATTTTTTCCCTTGAGGTTTGAATGCAGCTTGCCCCCTTCACGCAGTGGCGTAGATTTCAATATTATGTGCTCGCGGAGACGTGGGCAATTAGCCCACCCGCTGCGTGCTCTCTTGTATTACCCTGTCCTGTCAGCTTGGATGCGCAGCCTTACCGATACGCCGTCTGGCCAGCGGTTTGTAGAAATTCACGCAACTCATATCCGTAATCATTTCCTTGGAGGAACGCCAGCGGCAATATGAGGGGAGGCCGGAAAAGACGATGTAGGAATTCCCTCTCTCTTCCCGAATGTTCATCCGAGACACCCACGACGTAAACCCCCAAATTCGGTTCCCGAGCCGCGTGGCCTTCGACGCTGCCGTCCGTACGATGGCCAACCGTCTCGAATGAATGTTGCAAGGCTGCGGGAAGCCCAGAGGAACGGCGCGCGCCGTGGAATCCATCACCAAATTGGCGCAGAAGGTGAGAGTGGACTTGCTGCCCTCGGTGCTAGACGGGGGGGGGCGCCCGCATTGCAACCGCCCACCGGTGGTGCCTGGGTGGCGGCAACACGCTATAAGCGTTTTGTTTCCTGCATTTGTGCCACACAAGCCAATTATTGTAAGTTTGGTCGTCCGCGTTTCCTGAAGTAGCCCATGCAATTGGTTTGCTGGTTCATGAGTGCGGCTTAGTGCGCATTCGTAGTGCTGTAGTGGCGGCGGCAATCACAATAATTCTCAATACACCACGTGTTTCTATACATTACAGTTGCTCCTCCTGCCATCCATCCGCAAGCCAGTACGATTGGTCCGAATCCCAGAATAGAGTAGTTTTGAGGGCCGTCTCCCGCGCACACGGCCCCAGCGTGGACGGTAGCCAAATGGCACTCCCAGGGGGAACCCGCCGTGTATGTCAGCACGCTCCGCGACGCCTTACCCGACCAGCTCCCCACCGCAAAGGAAGCCCAACCCCAGAAAGGGGGCCCCAAGCCGAACCAATGCACGGTTGCCACGGTGTTGATCACTTTGTGTAATACCATTATCTCCGCCTTCGTCTCATTGTCACACAATCGAAAGAGAGAGAGAGAGGAGAAACATAACAAACAAAAAATCATCACACTGCTGATGAAATACGTGTGGTCGAGGTATCATCTTGGAGAGAGCTATCGCTTGAATGGCGGGCACATGCAGTATTGCTTTATCAAGGACAGAGTTGTTCAAAAGCAGGCGAGGTTTACGACAAGAGAAATTGAAGCGGGAAGTGGCTGCAATTTCTGAGTGCGGATTTGGGTTTTTCCCCTCATACTAAGTGGGCTTATTGTTCTCTCTGGACATCCCCCGCGCAGGAATCTCACCCCCCTCCCCCTTTCCAGTTCACTCACGCATTCAGCTCGTCTCATCATCACGACCATCGATCACCGTCACCATCTGTCATCGGTCATCGTCATCATCGTCATCACTCATCATAAGAAACCTCACCATCCTCTTCATCATCATTCGATCATTCATCATCGCATCATCATCGCCATCATCAGCATCATCATCTTCATCATCACCATCATTTGCTTCCTCATCATCAGTCAGTCACTCATCATCATTAGTTTACTCATCATTTCGTCATCCCCCAGTCCCCAGCTTGGGCATTGAGGATGTATCAAGCGGGAGCCTCGTCTGTGAGTGAACTGCGAGGAAGTTTCAGGCGGGATCCTCCTCCCTATGGGGCCCGCGCTCCTTGTTCGAATCCGACGCGGGTCATCTTCAGACCTGTACTTGTCGTCAATTTGGGGCTCTTCAGATTTGAAATATGGAGGAAGTCTCAGGGGGGAGGGAGCCTCGTTTGTGAGTGAATTGCGAGGACGTCTTAGACGGGAGCCCCTTCCCTATGGGGCCCGCACTTCATGTTCGACTCCGAGGCGGGCCATCCCAAAACTTACTATTGTCATCACTTTCGGGCTCCTCAAGCCTGAGTGTGGTGGAAGTCTCAGGCGGGAACCTCCTCTGTGAGTGAATTGCGAGGAAGTCTCAGGCGGGAGCCCCCTCCCGATGGGGCCCGCATTTCACGTTGGTAATCCCAGCGGGTCGTCGGAAACTTGTAATTGTCGTCACTTTTGGGTTCCTCAGGCTTGAACATGGAGAAAGTCTCAGGCGGGAGTTTCGTCTGTGAGTGAATTGCGAGAAAGTCGCAGGCGGGAGCCCCCCCTTTGGGGGCTCGCATTTCACGTTGGCAATTCCAGCGGGTCATCGGAATTGATATCAGTCATCATTTTTGGGCTCCTCAAGCCTGAGTATGGAGGAGGTATCAGGCGGGCCCTCCAGATTGGAAGACCCGCGCGCCAATGAATCACGCCGTGGCGACGCTAGGGCGGTTTGGGGGCCTCATCGAAGGCTTTTTGAGGCCCGGGCCTCCGGGTTTCGTGGTGTCCTTTTGGGCTGTTAGGGGCTTTTCGGGGAGCCATTGGGCTCAGCTGGGGGCTGCCCAGGGGGCTATCGAGGCGTCTTGGTCGCGGATCCAAAGCAGGGGTCCCGCGAGCGCCGCTGGCATCGACACTTGCGGGTGCCTATCGCCGCGCTGGGTTGCGGGTGTCGCATCAAACGAGGCGAGAGCCTTTGGCCTCGTCAGGTCTGCGAGCCTCTGGCCGCGCACGACTCCTGCATGATCCAGCCAGGCTCGGCGACAGCCTCTGGCCTCGTCAAGTGTGCGAACCCCTGGCCGCGCACTTAGCCGCACAGCTCAACCTCGCGCGCCGCAAGCACCACAACCCAAGGAACTCCTCGCGCTCCCGTGTATGTCCGAGGCGGCCCGCGAGGGCGCGGGCGCGCCTGGGCCGATGGAGGCCGCGACCGCCCCTGCGCCCGCGGCTGGGCACCGACCGCTGGCGACCGCAGCGCGCGAAGAGAGACGCGCCTGGGCGAACCTGCATGACGAACGCCTCCAGGGCAATCGCGACGAGGATGGCGCTGGCGACGGCGAGGGCGACGGCGCTGGCGGCTGGGCACCGACCCCGCCGCGGCCAGTTTTGCCCGCGGCGTGCATTCAACGCCCGGCGCGCGCATCGCCGCCCTGGTCGCTGGGTTGCCGGAGAACGAGAGACTCGCGAGGGACCGAGCGCTCTTCGTCGCCAAGTTCGCCGAGGCCTGCGACGACGTTTGCGAGGACGACGCGCAGAAGAAGCCCTGGGGCGAGAGAAAGGTGACACACTTGCTCCTGCTGGGCCAGGGCGGCCCGGGGAAAACGCACGCGGCGCAAAAGAACTCCTTCCCAGTGGTGGGGCATTTGTGCCCCCCGTTGGCGCTGGACACAGACAAGAGCGCCGCGATGGTCGCGGCTTTCTTGAACGCGCAGGCAAATAATATTTCCACGGAGACGGCGAAGGCCAGAACGCTGCACATCGCTTGTGCCTTGCGGGCCCAGAAATACATCAACGCGAAGATGAGGCCGGGGGGCGTGAAGAAGACGCTGAAGTGGTTGTGGGGGCACGTCTGCGTACTTGTCATCGAGGAGGTGAGCGCGGCGGCGGCTGCTCTGTGCAACGCGCTGGACCTTCGCGCTTGCCGCGGGCGCAGTGGCCCACGCGACGCGCCGCTGCTTCGGGCGCGCACCCACTGCGCTGCACTTCGGCGACTTCTTTCAGCTGAAGCCCATCGGCAGCATCGGCCTCCCGATGGGCGTGAACGAGGTCGTGGACGACGGGTCGCACATGTACGCGGAGCCGCCGACGGTGGAGATTCAGCGCGCCATCAGGGTCTTCTTTCAGATCCCTTGCGTCTGCGAGTTCACGGGCGCGAAGCGCGTCGAGCCCAGGGGCCCTCTTATCGCGCTCTTGGGCTGCATGCGCGAGGGCAAGCGCTGTCCGCCAGAGGTCTGGTCTGCCTGGAAGAAGACGTCGGCCTCGGACAACCGCGGCGCCCTGGACACTCGACTCCAGCCCGAGAACTTTCGGCTCGGCTACGGCATGGGCATCTGATTGGAAACGCTGGCGAGGTGGATCGACGCGCGCGCTCGTCGCGACGCGCGCCGCCTCGGAGCCCCCCTCATTTCCCTGCGGGGCGTAGATGAGCGCGGCGCGTTTCAAGGCAATCCAGGCGCGGGCCGGCGCTTCCTGAACGCCCCGAACGCGCACTAGACAGGGGACATCCACGGCGTCTCACCTGCGCGCGCTGCGACGGAGGTCCAGTTCACGGCCGCTCAGGAGGAGCCGAAGAAGTTGCGGCCCGCGCAGGAGCAACGGGCCACAGTCGCGCCCTTCGAGTTTCACCCAAAACGACGAACGGGACTTCGGGGAGCGAGCGCCGGGCCAGCTCTTTCGCCCCCGCTACCGACCGCTGGGCATCTGGATGCAGGCCCGCAGCTTCATGGAACCCATGATCTATAAGGAGGTCGCCGAGGCGCTGTTGCAGGGCGCCGAGGGCGCTGGCGACGATGGCGAGGCCGAGGCGCGGGCCTGGCGAGTTCACGTGGAAGGCTCGGGGCCGTGCGACGCGCGCCGCTCGGGGCTCACCCTGGCGCGCGCGTCCTACCTGGCCTCCACGCCGTCGCAGGGTCAGACGCTGCGCGAGGGCGTCGCCGTCGACTGCGCCAGGGGCGAGGACGTTCGTCGCGCGGGCATGTCGAACGAGCAGGCAGCAGCGGCTTCAGTAACATACCCCAGTTTCAGTAACAAAACCAACGTTTCAGTAACCAACGCGATTGTTGTTTCAGTAACAAAAACCACCGTGTCAGTAACAAGCGCGACCGTTTCAGTACCAAAACGAAGCGTTTCAGTAACACGCGCGACCGTTTCAGTAACAAAAACAACCGTTTCGGTAACAACCGCCACCATGTCAATAACGAAACAATGTGTCAGTAACGTGCGCGAACTTTTCATTAACAGAGGGCGAGGATGTAGTGTAGTTTGAATGTGCGTGTGCGTGCGCATGTTTGTGTGCATGTGTGCATGTCGGCGTGTGTGCGTGTGTGTGCGCGTGAGAATGTGCGTGTGTGCGTGTGTGTGCGTGCGCGCTTGTGTGTCTGAGTGGGTTCGTTTGCGCGTGCGCGTCGTGTCTGTCCATAGGAGGGAGGAGGGGGGGCATTCTGTCCATTCTCGCGCGGTCTCCCCGGCGTGGGTCGGGAGAGGGAGGGAGAGAGTGAGATGAGATTTTGGGGCGGCTGGGGGAATTGGTTTTCATAGGGACGTCGGTCTGACTTAATTCGGGCGCAGTTTTTCCGGGGCGGGCATGCTGACGCGCAGGGGAAGGACAAGTGCGATGAGGAGGGCATGACGGGGACGAGGACGGGGATGGGCTTGAGGATGCGAATAGGGGGGCCTCATTTTCATAAGGACGCCGGTCTGGTTTGGTTCGGGCACATTTTTTTCCAGGGCCAGCACGCTGACGTTGGGAAGGGAGAGTGCGATGATGAGAGCATGACGAGGATGAGGAGGGTATGGGGGTCAGAATGCAGATCGGGGGATGGGTTTTCATGGAGACGTCGTGCTGGTTTTATTCAGGGGCGGCTTTTCCAGGACAGACATGCTGGCCTAGAGGGGAATGAGGGGTGCGATGATGAGGGCATGAGGGGGAGTGGGATGGGGATTGGGTTCAGGATGCGAGTTCGGGGTGGTGGTTTTCGTAAGGGCGTCGTTCTGGTTTTATTGGGGCGCTGCATTTCCAGGGCAGACGTTCTGCCGTAGAGGGAGGAAGAGGTACGAGGATGAGGGCGTGAAGGGGATGAGGAAGGGGATGGGGTTATGGACGCACATGAAGACGAGAGGCCTCTGGGGGGGGGGAAGGAGGGAGGAGTGGGATGAGGAGGGGAGCAGAAAGAAGAACAGGAGGAGGGGCAGGAGGAGGAGGGAGGGAGATAGAGACATATGAGATTTCGCCAAGGGGAGCTGATTTTCTGTTGTCGTGTGTGTGCGCGTGAGAATGTGCGTTGTGTGCGGTGTGTGTGTGTGTGTGTGTGTGTCTGTGTGTGGTGTGGTGTGTGTGTGTGTGTAGTGGGTGTGTGTGGTGTGTGGTGTGTGTGTGTGTGTGTGTGTGTGAGTGTGTGTGTGTGTGTGTGTGTGTGTGTGTGTGTGTGTGTGTGTGTGTGTGTGTGTGTGTGTGTGTGTGTGTGGTGGTGTGGTGTGTGGTGTGTGTGTGTGTGTGTGTAGTGTGTGTGTGTGTGTGTGTGTGTGTGTGTGTGTGTGTGGTGTGTGTGTGTGTGTGTGTGTGTGTGTGTGTGCGTGTGTGTGTGTGTGTGTGTGTGTGTGTGTGTGTGTGTGTGTGTGTGGGTGCGTGCGCGCTTGTGTGTCTGAGTGGGTTCGTTTGCGCGTGCGCGTCGTGTCTGTCCATAGGAGGGAGGAGGGGGTGCATTCTGTCCATTCTCGCGCGGTCTCCCCGGCGTGGGTCGGGAGAGGGAGGGAGAGAGTGAGATGAGATTTTGGGGCGGCTGGGGGAATTGGTTTTCATAGGGACGTCGGTCTGATTTAATTCGGGAGCAGTTTTTCTGGGGCGGGCATGCTGACGCGCAGGGGAAGGACAGGTGCGATGAGGAGGGCATGACGGGGACGAGGACGGGGATGGGCTTGATGATGCGAATAGGGGGGCCTCATTTTCATAAGGACGCCGGTCTGGTTTGGTTCGGGCGCATTTTTTTGCAGGGCAAGCACGCTGACGTTGAGGGGAAGGGAGAGTGCGATGATGAGAGCATGACGAGGATGAGGAGGGTATGGGGGTCAGAATGCAGATGGGTTTTCATGGAGACGTCGTGCTGGTTTTATTCGGGGGCGGCTTTTCCAGGACAGACATGCTGGCCTAGAGGGGAATGAGGGGTGCGATGATGAGGGCATGAGGGGGAGTGGGATGGGGATTGGGTTCAGGATGCGAGTTCGGGGTGGTGGTTTTCGTAAGGGCGTCGTTCTGGTTTTATTGGGGCGCTGCATTTCCAGGGCAGACGTTCTGTCGTAGAGGGAGGAAGAGGTACGAGGATGAGGGCGTGAAGGGGATGAGGAAGGGGATGGGGTTATGGACGCACATGAAGACGAGAGGCCTCTGGGGGGGGGGAAGGAGGGAGGAGTGGGATGAGGAGGGGAGCAGAAAGAAGAACAGGAGGAGGGGCAGGAGGAGGAGGGAGGGAGATAGAGACATATGAGATTTCGCCAAGGGGAGCTGATTTTCGTAGAGACGTCTGTCTGGTTTAATTCAGGGGCGGCTTTTGTGGGGCGGGCGTGCTGGCGCGCAAGGGAAGGAGGGGTGCGATGCGGGGGGCATGCATGGGGATGATGACGATTATGGGGTTCAGGAGGCTGATCTGGGGAGTGGATGGCATAAGGACGCCGTTCTGATTTTATTCGGGCGCAGCTTCTCCAAGGCAGACATTTTGTCGTACAGTGTAAGGAGAGGTGTGATGATGAGGGCGTGCAGGGCATGAGGAATAAGGGTGGTCTCGAGGGCCAGCGGGGGGAGGGGGAGATTAGGGATAGGAGGGGGAGGGGGATGGGAGAGGAAATCAAAGGTGGAGCCGAGGTGGCAACACGACGCCCCAAGCCCATCGTAAGACGGCCCAGCCAGCTCCAGCAGGTTTCAAGATCTCCCCCAAATGCCCCAGGAGGCCTGAAGAACTCTCCCTGGGACTCCCGAAATGGCCTGCAGCGAGTTCACCTTCCATACTTTCCCCCTCCTCTCTCATTCTCCTCCCCCTCCCCCCCGCCGGCCCCTCGTCTTCATTCGCGTGACCAACCCCATCAGTATCATCACCCCCTCCCGCCCTCATCATCGCATTTCCCCTTCCACTCTACATCATAATAACTGTTCTTCGGCCCCGTACACTCACTGAGAGATCATTCGGCATAATATTTGAAACAGCGCGCTCCTCCGCTTCTTTTTCCCAACCCTCCTGCGTTGGGTTCTCGTTCTGATAGAGCACTGCTCGCGCGTCTCCTTCCCTCATTCCCGCCTCCCGTCCCTCTCTTCCCCCCTGCCTTTGACCTCGCCAACCCTGGGGGGCTGCGATCTGCGAAACTGTCGCCACTTTCGAGGCCTGCTGGGGGGCCCGGCACAGTGGGTACTCACCGCAGACTCAAATGGGACCTCGCCATCCCTGAAGGGGCTGCGATCTGTGAAACTGTCGCCACTTTCGAGGGCTGCTGAGGGGCCCAGCACAGTGGGTACTCACCGCAGACTCAAATGGGACCTCGCCATCCCTGGGGGGCTGCGATATGTGAAACTGTCGCCACTTTCGAGGGCTGCTAATGGGGCCCAGCACAGTGGGTACTCACCGCAGACTCAAATGGGACCTCGCCATCCCTGGAGGGCTGCGATCTGTGAAACTGTCGCCACTTTCGAGGCCTGCTGAGGGGCCCACAGTGGGTACTCACCGCAGACTCAAATGGGACCTCGCCGTCCCTTGGGGGCTGCGATCTGTGAAACTGTCGCCACTTTCGAGGCCTGCTGAGGGGCCAGCACAGTGGGTACTCACCGCAGACTCAAATGGGACCTCGCCGTCCCTTGGGGGCTGCGATCTGTGAAACTTACACCACTTTCGAGGGCTGCTGAGGAGCACAGCACAGTGGGTACTCACCGCGGACTCAAAGTGGACCTCGCCATCCCTGGGGGGGTTGCGATATGTGAAACTGTCGCCACTTTCGAGGCCTGCTGGGGGGCCCAGCACAGTGGGTACTCACCGCAGACTCAAATTGGACATCGCCATCCCTGGTGGGCTGCGATTTGTGAAACGGTCGCCAGTTTCGAGGGCTGCTGAGGGGCCCAGTACAGTGGGTACCCACACGCAGATTCAAATGGGACCTCGCCATCCCTGGGGAGCTGCGATCTGTGAAACTGTCGCCCCTTCCGAGGTTTGCTGGGGGGCCTAGCACAGTGACGCCACACGCAGATTCAAATTAGACCTCGCCATCCCTGGGGGGCTGCGATCTGTGAAATTGTCGCCACTTTCGAGGCTTGCTTGCGGGGCCCAGCACAGTGACGCCTCGCAAGTAGTTTACCAAGTTGATTATCCATACAAGTTTCGGCAAATTCTTCGTTTCCATTGATATAAATGGGTTGGGTACGACACAGGGTATTTTTTTGTTTTACTGCTTCAGGTATCTTTACTTGCTCCCACGTTCTGGTTTTTCTTGCTTCTTCATTTGGAGAGGAGGAGGAAGAGAGGGAGGAGGAGGACGAGGAAGTGCGCGACCCCAGAAGGAGGAGGAGAAAGGGAAGGAAGTCCACAACAATTATCCCTCCTCGATGGCACTCGTGGTTGCGAGCCGGCTGGCCTGCTCCGCGGCCAGCCGCTGCGCCTCGCGGCCAAGTTCATCAGCCTGGCTGCGGGTCCGATATCCGAGCGCCAGTAAAAATTGCTCAATGACATTCTTGGGCGTGGTACGTCCCGCCGAACAAGAGAGCTTAGGGGAGGTTCGGCGGTGCGGGCCACAAGGCCGTTTGCGGCGACTTCCAATCCGAAATGGTTGTGTTTGTTATTGAAACGGTTTTGCTTGTTATTAAAACGGTTTTGTTTGATACTGAAGAAACGGTACGTTTTGTCATTGTCATTGAAATGGGTGTTTTATTATTGAAATTAATGTCTGATATTGAAACCGCCGCTTTCGGGCGCC
>CAUYUJ010004228.1:0-50000 GCA_963575745.1 Prorocentrum cordatum
CTCCTCCTCCTCCTCCTCCTCCTCCTCCTCCTCCTCCTCCTCCTCCTCCTCCTCCTCCTCTTCCTCCTCCTCGAGCCGCACAGGAGCACTGTGCCGTTCTCCACTCCCACCCTGCCCCGTTGCAGTCTCCCTTGCTTGCGCGGCCTCGCGCGGGCGAGCTTGGCCACGCCGAGCCCACCGGCGCGCATCTCATCCCACTGTCGGACGGGGCTAGGATCGTGACGATGGAAATGGGTGCGCACAGAATGGGTACGCTGCCCAACAACAATTCCTGCTCATTTTGAACAGGACTCGCTGTCCGAATAGGACGAGGATAAATCAATTCCAGAGCGTTCCAGAACGCTCTCAGAGCATGCTGGAACGTTCTGAGAAGGCCGCGGCGCCCGATACATCCTCCAGAGCCGCAGGATCGCAGATATTCTGGATTGAAAGGCCTTGCGGCCAGTGCCGCCGACCCTGAAGACGACGACGACGACGGCGAGGACGACGGGGAGGATGAGGGGAAGGAGCAGCAGGAGGCGGAGGACGCGTTGGAGCAGCAGGAGAGGGAGCAGGAGGAAGAGGAATAACAATAATAGGACTAGTCACAGGAATAATAATAATACGATTAGTAATGATGATGATAATATTAATAATAAGAAGAAACATAATAAAAATAATAAAAAAATAAGAAATTCAACAATAAACATACATTGAAAACTAAGAGTAATACTCATAAGAAACAAAAGAAGAGGGCCATAACGGAACGGACCGTAACGGCACGATTGCGATCCTGAGCATTGCTTCCTATGTGGTAGCCCTTGGCTACTTTAGCTAGAACAACATCGAAGGATCTTCAAATAGCCGCGGTGCTGCGACCTGCAGCCTCGCTGGGGGGAATATGTCAGAGCGGAAACGGCCCAGGACGGCCAGCAAGAGCAGTATCCCCCCAGCTGTAGGAGGAGGAGGAGGAGGAGGAGGAGGAGGAGGAGGAGGAGGAGGAGGAGAGGAGGAGGAGGAGGAGGAGGAGGAGGAGGAGAGGGAGGAGAGAGGAGGAGGAGGAGGAGAAGGAGGAGGAGGAGGAGGAGGAGGAGGAGGAGGAGGAGGAGGAGGAGGAGGAGGAGGGGGGAGAAGGAGGAGGAGGAGGAGGAGGAGGAGGAGGAAGAGGAGGAAGAGAGGGAGGAGGATGATCACATGGATTACAACCGTGCCCTAGCGATATCAGATTCTACAACGCCACTCCTGACCTCCACAGGAGCCGTGACATCAAAGTATGGCGACGTCTCTCAATGGCGGTGGAAACCGAGCAAGAGGACGAGGCGGAGGAGGAGAAAATTACCGTCCGCCATGTCGTCTCCCATTTTTCCTCCTCCCCTTCTTCAGGCTTGCCTCGGGACCACGTGACAGGTGACATCTTCCACCTCTGCCCCTGACATTCACGTCTGGGGTGGATGGGGCTAACGAGGGCGCCAGCTGTTTCAGCAGCCCGCCCGAAGCTCGAAGGCTCGACGGAGGCGAGGTCAGGACAGCCTCGAGAGGCAAGCCTTAGGTCGGGCACGTCCTCCTAAAGGCCGATTTCGGAGGAAAAATTCAACGTAGGCAAAAATACTCAAAAGTAATCAGAAACAGTCCAAGAATCGTTCCCAGACTATCTTTGGACTGTTTGGGGATATTCCAGCTGTAGAGCGACACGCCCGACTTAAGGCAAGCCTCGCAGGCTCTCTGCTGCGGCCCTCCTCGCCCCGCGGCAAGACGGCCCGCCGCCGCCCAGTGGGGCGGACCGGCCGCGGGGGGCCAGCTCAGTGCAGCCGGTCAGCGAGGCCAGCTGGGCCTGCAGCGAAGAGCGACGACCAAGCGCAGGGGCTCGAGCCAAGCAGCGTGTTCCGTCCTCGCTGCGTCTTCCTTGTTCCCCCGTTCTGCCTTCGCTCCGTCCTCATTGAGCGGCAAAACGGAGAATCAAGCCGAAGACGGTCCGCGAAATCGCGACAACACCGTTCGGCTCGCGCCCTGACCGAGCGACCGCGGACGGCGGAACGACGGCGACGACCCACGGCTCTTGGGCGGCTCTTCGGCCCTTCGGCGCCGTCGCGGAGGTCGGCGGGAGCGTCATGGTCGTCGTCTTCCTGCATCACTGCCGCTGTTGATGCTGCTGCTGCTGCTCTTCCTCATTTCCCTTTCCCTCCTCCTCCTCCTCCTCCTCCTCCTCGCCTCCACTTCCTCTTCTTCCTCTTCTTCTTCTTCTACTTATTATTCCTCCTCTTCCATCTAACCTTCCCTCCGGCGAAGGGTCACTCTTACGTGTAGTCGATCCTTTCTCATCGTCGAGGCGGAGCAGCACCGAACCTGCCCGAGAGCTCGATCGATCGATCCTTCCTCATCCGCAGTCTCCTTTTGTTATACAGTAGGAGCCCGACCACAAGAAGCCTTCCACAAGAAACCTAACCCCGAGACCGAGACCCCAGGACGTCCCTTGACTGTGTGGTGTGGGAACGCCACGCTCTCCATCGCAAAACCGTAGAAACCCAAGACACCCAGGGCACCCTGGAGGCAAGCAGGGCGTTTCTTGGCATGGGCCTCTGCTGTAAGCTCGATCCTTCCTCATCCGCGATCCCATTCTCTTACACAAGCAACTCCTCCCAAAACAAACAGGGCACCCAGGAGGCAAGCAGGAGGTCTCTTGGCATGGGCCTCCACCGTAAGCTCGACTCTTCTTCATCCGCGATCCCATGCTCTTGTGTAAGCAGCTCCCCCCTGTCGCACCGCCAGACGAGCGTACGCAGGCTGGCCTGGGCGCTTCGCTCTTGAGACTCTCGCTCGGAGCTGTTCAACGCTCCAGCGACTGCACCGATGGAGGCTGGGTCCAAGTCCACACGGGGCTCTCGCATTCTGTGGCTCCAATCGTACTTCAGGGCCACGTCCCCCCCAATAATTTCGAGCGCCCAGAACGCTGGCGAGGCGCTGGCGCAGTGTCGAACGAGCATCACCTCCCAGAACCCAGCGCGCGAAGTCTTTTCCGGGGACATCGCCCTTCAAGGCCCTCCAGGTTCGGCTCTCTGGGTGCTCGGAATTCTTTCTGGTGGTCAAGGCTAAAGTAGGTTGGAACATCATAGCTCTCGCGTTGGCGCCGCGCACCTTCGCATTAAAGGCTTGCAGCAACTCCAAGGGTGGACGCCGATGCGCCTTCAAACTGGGGCTCCTCTTGTCTGAGACTGTCTGACACGCGTGGCCACACGTGTAACGTTGCGCAACAGTTAGGCGGATTGATGACGGGCGGGTTCTTTCCAAAATGGGGCTATTGACTCAGCGCCGCGCAACATCTGGTTAAAAGCATGCATCAGCTACATGGATGGAGGGCAGATCCTTCAAAATGGGGCTCTCTCGACTCAGCGTCGTGCACAGTCGCCTTGCAACATGCGACACCTACAAGTGTGGAGGGCGGTCCGTTGTCTAGATGGGGGGCCGCTCTCGCCCTAGCGCTGCACGCATTCGTCTTAAAACCTTGAAGCAGCTGCACAGATGGAAGGCGGCTCGTTTTCAAATGGCTCCCTCTCCTGTAAGGCCCTCAGCGCCGCGCACAGTCGTCTTGAACTGTAGCAAAAGCCTTCAGTGAGTAAGGGCTGCTCCTTTTCCATGGGATGAGGGAAGTAGGGGGGGAATAGGAGGGGGAAGGGAACAGGAAATGAAAAACGACATAGGATGCACCCATACATTTACGTGGCATCACTCCGCACTCCGGGAAACAGCGCGCTTGCTACGTCCTGGGGGTGCGCGATGCTCTCGCATCTCAGTGTGCAACTGCTGCATGTCGCCTGTAAAGCTCATGCGAAGCGCTGCTGTGCCTTCCCGCGACGCGGCGTGCGTCGTCCGTGGCCGCTCTGCGATTCCTGGGCTCCCGCGAGCGGTCCAGCGGAGTGCTTGCAAGCAGGCCCGAAGACGGGAGGGGCGCGCCCAGCGTTTTCAGCACGATGCCCGTGCCCATCTTGTGTTAAGCCTGGCGCAGCTGATCTCCCTGGTCGTCAGCGGCTGGATCTCCTCCTCCCCCTCCCCCTCGTCCCCCTCGTCCTCCTCGTCCTCCTCGTCCTCCACGTCCTCCTCGTCCTCCTCGTCCTCCTCGTCCTCCTCGTCCTCCTCGTCCTCCTCGTCCTCCTCGTCCTCCTCCTCCTCGTCCTCCTCGTCCTCCTCGTCCTCCTCGTCCTCCTCGTCCTCTCGTCCTCCTCCTCTCCTCCTCCTCCTCCTCCTCCTCCTCCTCCTCCTCCTCCTCCTCCTCCTCCTCCTCCTCCTCCTCCTCCTCCTCCTCCTCCTCCTCTCCGCTAGCGATGAGAGCATCCTTCATCACGCGTCTCATTTGATACCGTTCCTATCTTCCGTTGAGGGCACGCTGGCCGTAGCCCTCCTCGCCTCAAAGAGGGGACGGGGAGACGGAGCGGTTGAGGAGCGGAGGGGAGGAGAGGGAGAGGACCAGGAGGGGATGGGGAGAGGAGGGAAGAGGCGAGGGGAGACGAGGGGATGGGAGCGGTGATGAGATGGCGAGGGGGCGGGAAGAGGGAAGGGACGGGGTTCGAACGCGGCAGCTACACGCCACCGCCATCCCTGTACGGCCAGGGATGGTGGCTGTATGTAGCTGTGTCCTGCTGAGAGAACGGGAAGTGAAAAGGGATGGGAGGCGCCACGACCTTTCACAACGGCGGTGGTGGAATGCCCGGCGCAAGGACCTCGGGCATCTATTTTTGTTCCGGCGATGTCCCAGGCGCTCGACTTAAGTGCCTGGCTCCACCCTACACGATCGACGTAGAGCAAGGCCCAACACCTGCAACCGCAGATGAATTGACAGGTCCCTCTCTTCCGTCCCGTCTTGAGCTCATCTTGTCATGTCACAGCCTTTCTTTCAAACCCATCTCCAATCCTGGAGTCTTATCTGCTCGCATCGGGAAAAATCTGCCTGGAGACGGCACACAACAAACATCGCTTCCCTGAAAACTCGCCCCGAAGCGGGGAGGACACGGGAAACATGAGTGCAAAACCGTGCGAGAAGAAACTTAGCCTGCACGGCAGAAGAACACCCTTGCCGCAGGTGTGCTCCATTATCCCTTCGTGATATTTATGGTTAGCCCCGTATCTCTGACATAGCATGACATAGCGACGACGCATATTGCGAGCTCACATAGACAGATGGTGCCTAGCAACACCTTCGGGCACGGTCACATTGCCCGCTCGCCCTTGAAAATCCTGCTGCGCACCGCTGCACAGGAAACACGTGTAGTGGCTAATTGGCGAAAAGAGAAGAGCATGATGTTATGATGGAAATGAGGGGGGAAGCCACCCGCATCGATAGGAGGCAGGCTGCCAAAAGATAAATTAGCCAATCGGTAGCAGCTGAGAGAGCTGCTTGTGAGTGGTTTCGTCCTTCAAACTGGCGGAGCGAATGGCGCAAGGACCGCCGCCTGGACTCACCACTGAGACTGGTGCCAACCTCACGTCGAGCAGACAACGGCCAGTCCGCAGATGCAGAAAATGTGCATTCCCACTTGTCTGAATGGGAATGCCCTTGCAGTTGCCTTCCGAACGGGCGGTGAAGGGCCATGAGACTGTATCCCCTGAACAGGGTGGTTGGGAGCTCCGCTCACCGTTTTCTCATCTCCTTCACCACGAAACTGCCGAAATTACTGCTCGTCAGGCTTGCTAGCTCCTCTTGGCGGCGAGCGCGGGGGGGAAGTGAGAAGGGGCGGGCCTTCTCAGAAGGCTCGGAAGTCCCATGGCCTTCCGAGAACTTGTCCAAGCCTTCCCCGAAGATACAGAAAACTTCCGAGAAGGCGCGAGGGTTTCCAAGAAGTCCCGCCTTCTGAGAAGGCCTTCTCCTTTCGGGACCCACCGAAGGGGGGGGACCCTGAAGGGGGGGTGAGTTCGATCCGTTCGTGCATCGAATTTCCGAAAAACGATGCCCCCCACGCGCCCCGATTGTCGACGCCTCTCGGGGTCCGGCGGCGGCCAAAGACCTCGTTTTGCATAGTTTTTGTTGCGGCTCGATGCGCCAACGGACCGAACTCCCCGCCCCTCCTGTGGCCCCCCCCTTTGCGAGGCCCCGCCGCCTTCCGAGAAGGCCTTCTCCTTCTCATTTCCCAAGGGCTCCCAACTTCGCGCTTCGCGCTGCGCGAAGCGCGAAGTGCGAATCACTTCGCGCTCTCGCGCCGCCTCCCAGGGGAGAAGAGGAGGCTGAGGAGGAATCGGAGCCGAACCGCGAAGCGCGAAGCGCGAATCACTTCGCGCCCTCGAGGGCGCCCTTGTCTCCCCCCCTCGCTCACCGCCGATCCTCGGTGTCCCCGGCCATGGCCAGCTTCATGGCCTGCCTGTCCTCCTCGCAGCAGTGCAGCAGCGCGCTCTCGACGCAGTGGCTCGCGCTCTTGTGACGAGCCTGGGGGCAGCCCAGACCACGTTGATGGTGAGATTCGCATCCCCCCTCAAGAAAGTCGGTTTTCCACCGCCTCCCGGCGCCGGCAGGCGCCCATGTATCGAGGAAT
This sequence comes from Prorocentrum cordatum, assembly GCA_963575745.1. Classification (NCBI taxonomy): domain Eukaryota; class Dinophyceae; order Prorocentrales; family Prorocentraceae; genus Prorocentrum; species Prorocentrum cordatum. Next base: position 6,495 of record CAUYUJ010004228.1, read on the forward strand.
GGGCCCGGCGGCGGGGCCGAAACCAGCTGCATGCAGCAGATTTCGTAGCTCCCCCTTTCCCTATCCCCCCCACCAAAAGAAAGGCTATGGGGGGGCGAGGGCCCGCGCCGATCGGCAAAACAATGAATAATCAAGCGATCACTATGGGGAAGGCAGGGGAGGAGCGTCAACGATGATTCAGGATCGTTCTTTTGTCTGCTTGAGCATGCCTCCCCCCTTAGCAGAGCTTGTCTGCAGGTCTCGTAATGAATGAACAGCTGATGCTTCGACGGTGTCCCGTACGGTCTCCCTGGGGGATCCGGGCGTTGCCGGCCACGGCATTGGCAACCTGCTGGTCTACCGTCTGGTCTCCCACATCCTCTCCCCAGACGGTCTCCCGTACGACCTCCTCGCATGTGGTCTCCCGTCTGGCCTCCCGCACGGCCCCCCGGGTGGACTCTCAAGCCAGAATGTATCGATACCGCTACTCCCCGGACCCCCCCCCCAGGGCGCATTCTGACCAGGACTCCGAGTATGGCGAGGGGCAACGATAGGGGGGACTGGCATAGGGGGGGATGCATCGACCTGGAATCGGCGATACATCGCCGATAGATCGGCGACAGGCCTCCGATTGTCAATCCGCAACTTCCTGGGCAGATTGGGGCTATCGGGCCCCTATCGGCGATCAATGGGCGATTGGGGGTCGATGCACCCCCCCCTATGTCTCATTGTACTGGCCTTGCAGACGTGCTGCAGCGGATTTCTGCGTGGATTTCTGCCCGAAGCGGCGAGCGAATAATGAAGTTCATTTCGCGTGGTTTCTTTTGAATCATCATTCCTGGCCAAAAAGGATCCGCGCGAAACTCACTTCGAAATCCGAATCCGGAACGACATTATCCAGGATCACCAGGACCCATCCCGTGGTTTTCCGACCGAATTCCGCTCTGCGATGTGGGCGCCATGATACAGGATCCCGCCTGACCTAAGGAACGATACATAAGGAACGAATCCTATTTTTGCAAGTAAGTCTACGAAAATCGAAGGGCCCAACCCCTTTCTAGCGGCGTTCAGCAACGATTTGCTTTTGCGATTCGACCCCCGCCCCTTCCGCCAAACTACCAAGGAACGCCCGCCCCCTCCTCCCCCGCCGCTCCAACCGCGCATGCAGAAGCGCGGCCGGTCCCCCCTCTCGTTGCCCCTGATGTGGCCTTCCAGAGCTCAACAAGCGCTCCCAACTTCGCGCTTCGCGCTGCGTGAGGCGCGAAGTGCGAATCACTTCGCGCTCTCGCGCCGCCTCCCAGGGGAGGAGAGGAGGCCGAGGAGGAATCGGAGCCGAACCGCGAAGCGCGAATCACTTCGCGCCCTCGAGGGCGCCCTTGGTTCGAGCCTCCGGCGGCCTCCGCAGGCCTCCTCCGCCCGACCGCCAGGGCCGCCCCGAGCCTGCGCGTGGCCGCGCCGCCCGCCAGGCGGCGCGGCGCGGCCACGACACCTCCGCGCCCCTGCGCGGCCCCCCCCCCCCTTGGGAGGAGGGGAGGGGGGGAGGAGGTGGTCGTTGCAGGACGTTTCAGGATGAAGACAGCAGAAGTCTAGGATCGGATGGCGAATCCGATCGATGTGGCAAAAACAGAAGCTGCACTGCGGCTTCTGCAAATGAGAATTCTGAAGGAATCCCTGTGACTCCGCATCTCTGACCGCGCGAGGAGCCGCTCGGATCTTGGCAAGATTCTGCCGTCCCATGGGAGACGGCTCGCACTGCTTTACAAGCTGACGGGTGTCGGTGGTGCAACTCTTGCCGTATAGCGTGCAGAAGGTCAATATGTACTTACTCCAATACTGCAAAGTATGAGACTCGTGGAGCTCGTTTCCCCCCAATCCGCTGGGGACCCCGAAGTGGCGAAAACTCGAGGAGTTCATGGACACACAACGCGAATGCTCAGACGAGAACAAAACTTGGGCCAGCTTGGAGAGGGGAGGGGCCCCCTCACGGTCGGGGCGCTTCGAGGTCCACGGATCGGCGTGGATACTCGCAGCCAGAGCTCTCCGCGCCCGCCGACGGACTAAAGCGGCCTCCGCGTCCCGTCGGTCCGTGAGGGGAGAGGAGCGATGACGAATTCCGTCCAAACTCGCTCAGCCGCCTCTGCAGCTAGGGCGTCGGCACACTCATTACCGAAGGTCTGGAAAACATCCTGGCGCGAGAAGGCGACGACATTCTCCTGATGAGAAGGGGCCCGAACAGGATCGATCGTGCCAGGACCACGCCTAGCAACAGCACGCTGGATCCTGACCCAGAGGTCGAGACTTTCCCCGCTCAGGCGGCTCAGACGCGAGACATTTGGCCCCAGAGTCCAGCAGTGGCCGGTGGTCAGTGATACAGCGCAGATTACCACTATGAAGGGGCCCTAAGACACACAAATAAATACACACAAATAAAAATATTCCCCATATTTTCATATATTTTCTGTGTTTTTGTCTTCCCCCCCACTTCCCATATTTTCGCATATTTTCTGGGGAATCGCCGATTAATTGTGTCTCTGTGTTTCTTTTCCTCCTGACACTACTGGCCTCGATGGTCTCCGCGAGCGCCTCTCCGCTCTGGGCACAGGTTGCCTTCGCCCCCCCGGCGAGCGCCCGAGGCCCAAACGGCCTCCCCAAGGTAGAGGGGGCAAGGCCCACAAACTCTGTGCTAACACGCCGACGCCGAGGGGCATCGGAGAACCTCCCACACGACCCGTTCCCGAACGAGGTAACGAAACCTTCGGCGTCACGCGGGGCGGCATCAAGGGAAGCGAAAGACAACCTAACAGGTGGCTTGTCCTCGAAGCTCGGCGCCGTTTCGGCTCGGCCTGGGGCCCTTGGAAGCCAAACATTGGGGCAGACGCGGGCCTGCACGAGAAGGTGTTCGCTATCTTCAGAATCTTTGTGGCGTCGGTTGGTCTCGCAGCTCCAAATTCTGCGAAAAGACAAGATCCCCAAGCTCTTCCAAGCACCGCCGACGCGTGGCAGAGAGTCGGTCGACTGCGGATCGGGCCGCCGGATACGACCACCGCGTTCAGGGCCCAGTGGTCGCCGTCCTCGTCGGGCTCAAGCCTGCGGAACTCACGGCAGATCTGGTACACATCAGCGCCGTCTCGCAGGTCCTCGCCAGCCTCGTGGTGGTAAGCCGTGGACCACAACTGACGATCGACGGTCGGCTCGATGTCATCCCGGAGCTCAGTGAAGTCGCCACAACAGAAGGTATTAGCCAGTGCACCTCCTGATCAGGGTGCCACTCCAGGGGGCTGCGAGGGCCCCACTGCATGTCCAGCAAGGTGGCGATTGCGGCAGCGATGGGGCCTTTTCACGATCCTCCAGCGCCTCGAACCTGCAAGACGGAGGCGCTGTCGGATGCGCCCCCATGTCATCGCAATCCGGTGGTGGAGGTCGGGGCACTCGCGCTGGAGCTTCAACCGAGCCAAGATCTGCTCGCGGCGAATACTCTTCGCAGGATCTCGACGATCATATATCGCAGCAAGTGGCGCGGTCAAACACTTACCTGGCCCGACTCCAACTGCAGACTGCACCGTCTGCCTCCTGAGCTGGACCATCTCGTAACCAGGGGCGCCGAACGTCTGGCGGGAATGCGCGCCCTGAGGCTTCGCGCCCGTGGCCCCGAGCAACTTCGCAATGACTTGCAGGCGGGCACGGCGCCGCATGCGCTTGATGGCCTGGGAGCGCCTCTTCGCCTTCATGAACCGCTCGCGGACCTTCGGCCTCGTGCGACTCACTCCTGCTGCGGTGTCTGCACCGAGGTCCACGGCGCGGCGCGCTGCATCCACCGGGGCGCCAGCGCGTCGAAGGCCGACCTCGATGCGACGCGCCGAGCCCGAAGAGGGGGCCACGGCCGCCGTCTTGGGGCTGATGGCGGGCCCCGAATCAGCAAAGTCAGCGCGCAGAACTACCGGCCTGAATTAGAATGTCGCCGACGATCTTCTCCGCGCCCTCAGAGCGGACGACCGCGTTGTCGACGAAGGCGCGGAGGAGGATGCCGAGGCCATTGCGGTCGTGGGCTCTGGACAGGATCGGTCCCGAGCACGCCTTAGCCAGGCGTCCGCTCTGCAACGGGCCCGCGGCGAAGCTCTTCTGTGGCTGGATTGCCTTGCTGGAAGCCAGCCGCGCACATCAACGCAGTGAGATGCTGTCGTAGAATCTCTTCAAATCGAGAAGGATGGTGGCTGCGGATATCTGCATCTCCCTACAGGTCTCGCCCATCAGAGAACGAATCAGCGCAGCCTGGAGGGCTGGCGGGCCGCGGACGGCCGCAGCCCAGTGCTCGTCGGCCTCCGAAACCCAGAGCAGAGAATCAGAACATCGCATCTTGCTCCAGAGCTTGGCCAGGAAAGGCGTGAGGCCCGTGGCGCGGTCGCCCCCCTCTTGGCTTGGGGGCGACCGCAGAAACCACCGTGAAGACGCTCGGGCCACGTACCACTGCGCTTGATCTCCGCGAGCAAGGAGCAGCTCATCCTTGGTGAGATCAGGAAATATCTGAACCTCCGCAGGCCCTATGTTGTCGGTTTCCCCCGGCCGTCTTGCTACTCGCGGCTGCTACTGCAGAATCCGGCCTCGACCTGGGCAAAGTCGAGCGAGTCAGAATCCGCCCAGCCAAGAACAGGCGTTGAGGCCTGAGACGACCTTGTCAGGTACCATGCTTGGGCCACTCCACAGATCCCCATTAAGCAGACCAGTTGTCGGCGCGCATGTCCATGATCTCATCGGGGGTCGCGAAAACTCCGGATTCTGAAATGATCTCGCCAGGTCCGTCAGAGGCGCCTTTCGCCGGCCCAGCGGGCCAGAGGCGTGCTGGGATCTCCGGTAACTGGTTACCAATTCTCTAGTTCGCGCGCGCGGGGCGGCCCCTGGGGGCCCCCGGACGAAAAGTACCCCGGGCGATCCCCGACCGATCCCCGGGAGACTCCCCCAGAGCGCTCCAGGAGCGCTCCATGAGCGCACCAACAGGGCTCCGAGACGTCCCCGAGAGCCCCAAGAAAGGCCAAGAGGCCCCCAAGAGGCCCACAACATGGTGCACGAGGGGTCCGACATGCCACGAGATCGCTCCAAGACGCCCAAGATAGCCCCCCAACGCCCCAAGAGGCCTCCAAGAGCACTCCCAAGAGGGCCCCCGGAAGCAAAATAGGTTTTTGCAAGATTTTGGAGCTTCCACCTTTTCGGCTTCCCGACGCCCCAAGACGGCCCAAGAGGCCCCCAAGATCGCCCCAAGAGGGCCCAAGAGGCCCCCAAGAGGGCCCCAAGATGGCCCAAGAGGGCTCGAAGACGGCCCAAGAAGCCTCCAAGACGGCCCAAGAGGGCCCCAAGAACGCCCCCAAAGGGGCCCCAGAGAGGGAACACGAAACAACATGTCGAGCCCTCGGCCCTAAGAAGCCCCTACGAGGCCCCAAGAGGCCCCGAAGAGGCCCCAAGAGGCCCCCACGAGGCCCTGAGGAGGCCCCCAAGAGTCCCCCAAGCGGCCCCAGGAGGCCCCCCAAATGCCCCCCCGAGTGCCCCAGGAGTCCCCCGAGCGGCCCCAGGAACCCCCAAAGCGCCGCATTGACACCAGGCCCTCGGGCAAACGGCAGACATGAGACTGTGTGGGCCGGCGGAATGAGCGAAGCGATAAAATAATCTCGCCAGGTCCGTCAGAGGCGCCTTTGACAAAACGATGTAGGACACTCGGAGATTGTTTTCGCGTCTTCGTCGCCCATGACTGGAAACCCTTGCGAGCCCTGGACATGGATGAGCCCGCGGCTCGACATTTGAAGGCCTTCGCGCATTCAACGATGCTCTCAATCTCCTCCTGGGAGGGGGTCTCGACCTGAGAGACGGCGGCGACCCAGCGCGCGAACTCATCCTGGGCAGGTTTCTGATGTTCGATATCCAGGCCAGCATCGAGCAGCTCGCGCAACTTGCCGCGGGCATGCATGAGGTCTGGGGCTGAAGGGTCGTCACGACGTCTCAAGATGCGAAGTCTAAATTGCAAACTCGCACGCATGTTCCACCATTGTAGATGCGGGTCTCGCATGCGCGGCCTGGCCGGTGTAGCGCGCGTTTGCTTCCATTCAACAGAGTGGCCTCGAGCCCGCCCGTGAAACTGCCTGCGCTTGTCCGCGGGGATTGCGCGAAGCAAAGGGGTGGCGTCTTCAACGGCCTGACTCCGCCAACCGCGCTGCGAGGATATGCGTCGACGCACGGCGGGGTCTCGATTGAGCAAGAAGTGTTGCTTCACGTCGGGCTGGCGCGTGTAGTTAAGCTCCTTGGCAACAGTCCAGCACTGTTCGGGGATGTGGAAAAGCGTGCTCGGCGCAACTCTGGTCTGCGGCACCGGCTCGTTGACGTCGTCGTGAGCCTTGTGCGAGTGATCCTCCAAAATGCGCTTGCGCCTGTCACGCGCAGCTGCAAACTCCTTCTGCCTCTCGCCCTCGGGGCAGGGCGCCTTGGGGGGCCTCGGTTCGACGGGGGGCTCGCGAGCAGTGACCAGCGCGCGGTGCCACGATGACTTCTTGGCGGCCTCGATCTCGACGCAGATGCCGGCGTCTCCCACGGTGCCTCTGAGACTATGGAGACGCCGATGCTGTCGGACAGCCCATCCTTGGCGATGACGTAACCGATGAGACTCCCAGCGCCACGATTGCACGCGACCGCGCAGTTGTCGGGGAGGCAGAGCTGACCGCTTGGCTTGGACATCCAAGAAGTCTTCGACCACTCGGCAGGCGTGGCGTTCCAATCGCCAACTAAAATCCAAGGATCCTTCAGCTGCTTCAAGAAGGATGCCCGGCGGATCAACATCTGCTCATTGGGCCCACGAATCTTATCCGCAGGGGGCGAATAACACAACGCAGCCATAATATTTCCAGCTCGCGTATGCCAGAGGAGAGGAGAGGAGCCTCGAAAACAATCGACCAGCGCGCCGTTGCTCAGCACACCGCCAAGCCTCGAACGACGCGGTGCACAAGGTCTTCTTCGCCAGGGCCCACTCGCCGCCAGCGTTGCCCGCCGTCGAGCGTCCAGTGGGAACAGCAAGGGCGGCAATCACCGTCCACCGGGCCTCGCCAAGATCTCGCCTGGCGGTCTCGAACTTCTCACCCAAGACGCGTGTTTCAGCTAGCGCGACGATGTCTCACATCGAAGATCGGCCTCGCATGAAGCCTTGGCATCAGGACCCAATTCAGATATGTTGGCAAAAGAAGTAGAGTCCGCCGCAGGCGGCGGGGATCCCCGGGGATGGGCCCCCAGGGCGGCCGTAGAACATGTAGGGGTCGACGAACTCGCAGTGGGTGCCGAGGCCGAGGCGAACGACAGGCGAACGCGAGCCCAGGCTGGGCCCCTCGTCGCGGCCGCCGCGAGGGCGAAGCCGAGCTGGTCAGGAGCCAGACGCCCGACCAGGGGCGCCGCCAGCAGCAGCAGCAGCAGTGCCAGCGTCGTAGGCCTTCGAGACGGCCTCGTCGTAGGCCGCGGCGGGGGGCGCGGCGTCGCCGCCTCCCGGCGCGGGGCCCGAGGCCGCAGCGGCGCCGCCTGCAGTGTCCTGCGCATGCTTCGCTGGGGGTTCGCCAGCAGCGGCCGCGGTGCCGCTCTCGTAGACGCGCTGTCGCTTCGGGCGCGAGCTGCGGACAGCCCGCGCGCGCTCGTACTGCGCGTGGACCTCCGCCAACAGCGCCGCGACCTAGTCGCACTTTTCCCTGATCTGAGCCTCGACTTCCCTGAGCTGGGTCTGCTGCTCAGAGTCGAACTCGCCGATGTCGGCGAACAGCTGGTCGTCCACAGCGAAGACCACCCGCTTGCCGTCCGACGTGAAGCCGTCGGGGACACTCTTGATGTTGGCCTGCGCCGCGACGCGCTCGACCGCCGCGTCATGGGCCGCCTTCGCCTGGAGCTGCTCCAGGGCAGCGTCCCGCGCGGCGCCCTGCGCGACCGCGAGGGCCTGGTCGGCTGCGACCGCCGCCGCCGAGGCGCGGGCCAAGGCCGCGTCCTTCTTCTCCAACACCCTCGACGTGTGGGAATAGTCAAAATGAGGGGAGGTGACCTTCTTGGTGGTCTGCTGCTCCTTGTAGCGCTGCTGAACCGCCGCCTGAGTCCGCACTTCGCCTGCGAACATGGGGAGGCGTGCAAGCTGCGCCAAGAGGAGGGTGGGGTCGGGTTCGGCCCCTGCAGCGAACGACGCGTAGCCGCCCGAATTTTGATTCCACCACGGCGCAAGCTTCTGGTATATCTCGATCGGAGCTTGACACTTCGCGCACTTGCCTCCATTCTTGCGGATACGGAAGTTGCACGCCCAATTGCCGCACTGCCCACCCCACGAAAAGGAAACCTTCGAAGGGGGCATCCGATGGCCCGCGGTGGGGCCGAGACGAGCTTGAGTCGGGCGGCAGCTCGCCCCTGAGGTTGCTGGAAAATCACGAAGGCTTGCCGCGGACTAGCGGTATCCACTTGACTCTCCCAGGAATCTCGCATCTTGAGCCAAAATGGCTACGAAGGGGGGGGAGGGGGGAGGAGGAGGGGGGGTGCGCTGAGCGTGCTGACTACACGGGGCAGGGCCCCCTCTCCGCAGAGCATCAGGCCTACCACTCGGCAGGCTCCTCATAAAACTCGGGATCCCCCCTCCCCAGGGACCTGGAAAAGTCCACCACGGCCGAGGGGGAAACAAAACCGTGCAACAATGCGACCTGCCTGTCGTCTAGCTGCGGCACGTTAGTGCCATACTTGACCTCAAAGGCCGCTGGAGCACTCTTCGACTGAACGCCCCCACTCCCCGCCTCCTGCCCCCGCGCGCCTCCAGCGAGGGAGGGGAAGCGGGTGGCCCAGGCCCCGATGTCCACGCCTGAGGGGCCGCGGACGTCCACGATCCGCGCCTTGAGGCGCCCTGGCATGAGCCCTCGGCGGAGGAGGGAGCGCTGAGTCCGCAGTCCTGGAGCCCCCCTCCCACGGCGCGCCCCGCCCAGCCCCTCGCCCGACCGAACAATCTTATGCGCCGAGGACCCGCAGATTTTACATCCGCCCCTTCAGCCAGGGGCACAACCGACGCCTTGACGACCGAGTGACGATTGAGAGCCCAAGGCGTCCCAGAACACTCCTGAAGATCAGGGCCCCCCTCACCTCCCGCAGCTGCAGCAGAAGGGGAGGACCGAGGGGGCGGCGGCGGCGGAGGAGGCGGCAGGGGGGCCGAGGACGCAGCTCCCCCGGCAGGAACCACGCCTGGGATCGCCGCAAACGGCCCCACCCCCTCCTCACAAGCCGCACTGGCCAAGCTCTCCCACTCGAAAGGGCTGAGCTCGAATGTGATATCCGAGGTCCCAACAACCCCCTCAGAGTCGAGGAACCCCCATCAACCATCAACTGTTGGGCCCTCGCATGCCATCTCGAGACATCGCGGGCCATGGCCTCGACCCCCTGTACAAAGGCGCACTGCTGAGGGGGGGCCGACCACCTCAAGGCACCGTTTTTCGCCCAGCGGTCCGCCATCTGATTGCCGAGGATCAGCCAATCATCTTCAAAGCTGGTGGCCGAGGAGCGCGCGCGATGCGCCTTGACCTTAACAACAGACGCCTGGTGGCCGATCCCCATCCAACCAGCGGGCCCCAAAGTGCCCTCTAGAATTCGCGGGGTCGAGCGCCGCGCCTGGATTCACCGCGCACTCAATCGAACCCGCGCAGCCTGAGTAAACAATGAGGGGATCTCCAGCATTCCACCCAGAGTATTCAGCCAAGACCTGAAAAGGCTCTACCCTCTCCATCTCGCGCCATTTGGTTGGGCGCGTAACTGAGAGGAACCACTCCAAAGGCGCCTGCCACCAGGCGCCCGCTCTCGTTAATCTGGACGATGGACCACCCAGCGCGAGAGAGTCCAGAAAACCGAGTGTTGAACGCGCTGCCGTCCACAAAAACTTTCCCCGAAAACTCCCAGCCCTCGGGGACCCCAATCCAGATCAGCTGGTCCTCAAGATTGGCCTCCTGAATTGGAAAGCAACGGGCTGGAGACGGGAACAGACATGGATCAAACATGTCCACCACCTCTGGCGCCAGTGAGCTCACTTTTCTGGCAGCTGTCCGCGCGTGTGGCGGGCATTCATCACGCCTGTGTGCCTCGATGCACGGGCACTCGTAAAACCGATGAAACAGCGTGCCCTGTCCTCCACAGATCAAGCATCGACCATGCTGGGCCTTGCCATGCCTAAAAAGCCGCGCTTGTGGCCAGTGGGATCCACCCGCCAAGCTCCGCAGCGCCGCCTTATGATGCGGCGTTCAGGTGTCCGCGACACTGCGAGAGAGGAGGTGATTGAGAGGCCCCCAGTGCAGAGCCCCCCGCCACCCCTTTTCAATTCTAGTCAGAGCAAGAACGTCAGTGGAAACCAGCGCAGCTTCCTTCGCACGCTCCGCTATAAATCCTGGCGTGAATTCCAGCATGGAATACTCGAGGCCCTGGAAGACCAAAGAGAAGGCCGTGGGCATCGCAATGCCAATGCGCGCCATGCAAAGCAGCACAACCGGGCTGGGATCGGTACAGTGAGCCCAGGGCTTGGCTTTGCCGAGAAGATCCTTACCAGCCGCCCAGCAACCCTGCATGGGGCCACGCCCTGGCAGCTCCGAGAGGGCCGAAAGAGCCCATTGCTTCGCCACTTCTACTGTATGCACAACCCAAGGGTCCCTGAAGGAGCCCCTGGCGCAATCGAAGGCCTACCGAGGTGCCTGCAGGGAGGCGGCCCTCAGCACGAAGGGCCGACACTCTCAACCCATGTAACTTGTGGTCTGATAGACCAGTGACCGCACTCCCCCACACCGCCGTCGCCGTAGGAGACCCCCTCTGAATAGTGCTGACAGCAGCGCGTGCAGCTCTGAGCTGCTGAACTCTCGCCGAGACTCTCCTGGCCTCGGCGATTCGTTTATCTTGCTCCCCCACCCTCCGAGCCGACCCGTCATTAGCATCGGTGCCCAAGCACCAGGCCCCGATGAGTCGATCCTCATCGCCGAGAGACCACTTAGCGTTGAGCTGCGCGGCCAGCTCTGCAGAGGATGTTAAATAGCCAGTCTTATCCCAATTGACCCGCAGCTGTTTCTCCTGGAGCCCACGGACCAAAGCCATCATGGCCTCAGGAAACTGGGAAAGAACCTGCTCAGCAGTGCCGAGCGCCTGGAGCAAAAAATCGTCCACGAGGTTTTGAAATCGAACCGCGGGGAACCTGGCTTGCAACTGCACGAGTAGCGTGTGCACCAGCAGCTTCGCCAGCGCCAACGCACAGCTGCACCCCGCAGCGACGGTCCCATTGGCCTCCACCGCAGGCGCAACCGCTCCCTGCCAAACCGCACGCCGAGGAAGCCTATGCGCCGAGCAGAGGCTACGAAGAAGGGCTAGTGGGAAACCAGTGTTGATGGCTTCCCTCCTAAGCTCCTCATGCGAGATATATTCATAATATTTCGAGAGGTCCAGCAGCCCACTGGCAGCCGAAAACCCCTTCAGACGAGCGAACCGCTGGAGCACATTGTGCACTAGCCCTGACCTATCACAGGCGCGCAACGAATCTCCCCAGAAGGCGGCATTCGCCAGAGACTTCTCCCAACGACGAGCAACGACCTGACGACACCTCGACCACACCCGAGTCCAGAGGGAGAACAGGACGATGGGTCTCACACCCCCTGGGGGATTGGGCTTGCTTAAAAAGAAGACCAGGAGCGTCCAGAGATCCTGATCTTCTGGTGCTCTCTCCCACGCATGCAGGATGTCCAGGAATGCCTGCCGATGCGAGCCTGGGAGATATGTCATCTGCCTGGGGTGAAACTTATCCCACCCCAATCCTGCGTTGGCCGGGTAACTCTGGAGCACTCGATCGAGCTGCTCAAGAGTGATTGGTGGTAGCTCGGCGTACGCGTCAAGCCTTCCAATCGGCGTTCCGCCAACCTCGGGCCTCGGGTGGACCCCCCGCGGGCACGCGCTTCCACCAGCTTCCGCGTCCCCAGTAGAGGGCCGCGAGAGCTCCCACGACGCAGGGCGCGGCTCGCACGCACGCTCTGCGTCAACCCAGAGCGGGGTCCAGGTCTGCATGATCAAATCAAGGGCCTCCTGGCCTGCTACAGGAAGCGAAGGAGCGCTGGCTTCTGCCGCCGTCTCCATGACAGAGGGCTGCACTGAATCACGGACGAAGCGAAAGGCGCAGCTGCCACCGTTAAGAACCGCCGCCTGGGCCCACTCGCGCCAAGCTCTAGCTGCTTCAGCTCTCGATGCCCTCTGGAGATTGGCCATGTGTTGCCTCGCAGCCCCCATGAACTGAGAGACCCTGGCCGACTCCCCATCAACCCGAGACGCGATTAAATCGACTAAGTCCTGACGTCAGGTCTCGGCCCACTTGCTGAGCGACCCCGGCTCAGGCCAACAATCGAGAACAATGCGGCTGACAACATTCCTCTGCCTTCGCAAGGCAGCCAGCGACGGGCATCGACGAGCTCTGGCTGCAACGCCCAACTCCGACAAGCGAAAGGCCGCCGAATAGAACCTGGCCCAGGCTTTGTACTCCCTACTAGAATGCTGCTTGAGAGAGCGCTCCCAAGCCTGAATGAACGGCTCATTCGCTGTCTTGAAACCCTCGGCGCGACCTCTCCGGGCTCCTTGAGCCCAGTCCGACAGGTCGTGAAACTCCGACATATAAGCTTCGGCATGACGAAACCAAGCAGCACGCGCCTCGCCGAGGTCTCCAGGGAGTGCCTCTCCGATCGTCCAAGGCCACTCCTCGCCTGAAGCAATCTGTGGTGCAGGCCGCACAGGGGGCGGCTTGCAGATCGGAAACTTGAGCGGAAAGACTGGGCGCGTCACACGCGCCTGTCTCCCCGAGCCTCGGAGCCGAACGTGCACAGGAATGTGCGTCTGCAGCGTCGAGCCCTCGATCGGCACCACCGCGTGGATGAAGCCAGAAAGCACGCGCGAGCAGACGCCAAAGTCGATCTCTCTGCCACCGCAAGTTGGTGCACCCGTTGTCAACAGTATCGCTTGAGCGCGCAGGGCCCACTCCTGCACCTTTTCGGGCAGCATGTTGAAGTCCCCGAGCACGATCCACGGTCCAGGAAGTGAGCCGGGGTACTCCATGTTCTGCGTCAGAATGTCGATGTTCTGCTTGGTCAGGCCGACGCTCGTGACCAAATACAGTGAGACCACGTGCAGCGGCACAGACAAACCCACATTGAGGCGCACCGACTCCACTCGGTGCGATGGAAGCAACAGCTCATCCAGGACCTGCGGCTCCCTGCTGGCCGCCAATCTGCTGAGAACGCTTACGCCACCGCTCGATTGCAGAGGTCCGTCTCCCGTCGAGTCAGCCTTGCGCGCGTACATGTGGTAGGTGCGCGTCCTGGCCCATCGAACTGCCGATTCCAACAGAGGACCGCTCTTAATGCGATGCTCCTGCAGACAAAGCACATCTGGCAGCGCCTGATCAGCACTGTCGTGAGCCCACCCCAACAACGTCTGCGCCGACGACCAGCTCGAAGAATTGGCCGACCACAAACTTATCTCGTGCTGCACATCAGTATCAACACTCGCTCCAGCTCCACACTGCTGAAGCCCCACTTGCACTCCACAGCAGCCCCGCCTGCGATCAAAGGCGCTTGGGCTTCTTGGCAGCATTGCCCAGGGCCTCCAGGAGCCGCTTGGCCTTGGAGGGGTCATCGACGTCAACCCCAGCCTCCTTGAGGCAGGCCTGGATGGCAGGGTCTGCGGGGTCGAACTCGACCTTGCCGTCGACGTCCATGCCTCCTGCAGGTGCGTCAGCGTCAGAAGCAGCGGCGCCCCCAGCGCCAGCAGGAGGAGCGCCAGGCCGAGCAGCGCTGGCTGCCTCAGACGCCTTCTGCTTCTGCTCCTCAAGCTTCGCCGCTGTCTCTTTGGCCATCCCTGCCACGTCGACGCCGAAGTGGGCGCCCATCGCGTCCAGCATCTTGCCGAAGTTCTCCAGCAGCTCGATGCCACTGTTGATATCCCCGACCTTGGACTGGTTGGGGATGACAGCCTCCGCCTGCTTGGCGGTGATGGCTGCCCTGATCTTCTTGAGATTGCCCTCGTGCGCCGCAAGCTGGGCGATCTGCTCCTCCGCGAACTTTCGGGCAGCCTCGAGGGCTGCTTCTGCCTCTTTGACTCGCTCCCGACTTGCATCGATCTGCTTCTGCTTCCGCGTCTCCCTGTCCAACAAGTCTTGGAGGGACTTCGAGCTGAGGTCTGCGGGTTGCGGCTCTTCCAACGCGGGGGGCTTCTCCGCAAAGGCCACCACGTCATCCATAGACTTTCCCGAATGCTTCTCAAAGGCGCGGAGGATCTGGACGACGAGCGCATTGTCTGGGGCCCGCTCCTTGTCCTTGCCTCCGCCACCTCCCTTGGGACGGTTCGAGCCCCCAGGCTGGTCTCCGCCCCCTTTCGCACCACGGGGCGGCCCACGCGCCCAGTCACCCTGGAGGCGGTCTGCCCAAGGGGGAGAGTCTCCTGGGCGCCTCTGGATGTTCTGGGCTTTGGGCGGGCCGATCTTTTCACATTCACGACAATGGGTTCGCCACATGAAGTTGGCATACTGAGAGTGGGAGTCGTTGCAGACCCATGTTTGGAACTGCTTGCCTCCCACAGCATCGCGGCCAGCGGACATGGGCGAGAAGAGGAAATCGTTTGGCTCGAGACAGCTGCGCCACTTCCAAGTGCGCTGCCTCAAAGGTTGTGCCTGCTCGAAACCTGGAAATGGCTAGGAGGAGGGGGAGGAGCAGGAATAGGAGGAGGAGGAGGAGGAGGAGCACAGCTCCAACCGGGGCCACGAAGAGCGGCCCTCTTCGCCCCCGCGTGCCGCCTGCAGCCCGGGTCGGTCAAGAGGGTGCGCGGGTGAGGATGCCCAGCCCCCTGGGCGTCCAAATTGCGATGACTGATGGGCCCATTTTCCACCAGCACTACCATAGGTAGGGGAGGGAGGAGGAGAGGAGGAGAAGGAGGAGGAGCAGGAGGAGGATGACTTCCGCATCCTCCCTTCTCCCCCGTTCTATTTATGGTAGCGATGGTGGAAAACTAGCCCATCAAGGGGAAGGATACAGTGGATCCTTGGCAAAGCATCTCGTCCTCACCCGTGCCCTGCAGGGGACGCGGAGGCCAACCAACTCCAACCCTCGCCGTGGCCTTGAGCTGCCCCGAGAGCCAACTTGCAGATCTCAGGGAGCATCGCCTGCACGATCTCGTGGCGCAGCTCGGTGGACCTAGAAGAAGAAAACACGGCATAAACACAAACTTTCGACGGCCCGCGCGGACTTCTTGGATCCGAGCTGGGAAGAAACACCCGCGCGGATCACCAAAAGAGTTTCTGCGTATGCCGTGTTTTCTTCGTCGAAGACCCGTGCTCGAAGGCGTGCTGCACGACGTAGTTCCCGAAGGCGTGCCGGCTCAGCTCCACCGCGTCGTCCCTGACCTCTAGAGGGCAGGAAATCCACCCCCATATCACCCCGACACGCGAAGCCGTTCAGTAAACGCACCCACGGAAGGAACCGAACAGGGCATGGCTGCGTCTTAAACGCCCAGGGCCGTTTAGTCAACGCCAATTGTCGGGTCTGGGTGGTTTTCCCTCCGTTGGGCCTCGCCCAGCAGGCCCGCGACACAGTCGATGGGGCAGTGCTCCAGCAGCCGCTCCAGCACGCGGCAGCCGAAGGCGTGCCGGGCGGCCTCGCCCACGCGGCCCCGCAGCTCCTCGATCATGAAGACGACGCAGTCGGGAGGCATCACCTGGCTCGCGTTGGGTCGGGCGTGTCCCCCTACAGGCGGATTGTGGACGGAAAAAAAATATTCGAAACGTGTTCAAAAATAGCTGGAAATAATCAAAAAGTCGTCCCCATATCATTTTTCGACTATTTTTGAATATTCCTCCTGTGGAGGGACGTGCTCGACTTAAGGCTCCTCGCACGTGGTTCGCGACCGGGGAGCAGGATTGGACCTAAACATTGTTTTTCGTTTTGTTATGGTTTTGCTCTACCCATGTTTTCCTGTACCTCCCTGCCAAAACGAAAAACAAAGCACAGCCGAAGCCCAGCAAAGCGGCGTTCAGGTCCAGCCCTGCCGGGAATTGGGGTGCTCGAGCCCGGGAGGGGGCCTCTCCCACCTGAGCTGCAAGGGGAGGGGGCTCCCCCGCTCACCCCCTATGTGCGCGTCGTCGCAGTCGACGCCAGTCGCCGTTGCCATCGCCATCGCCGTCGCCGCCGTCGGAGACGTAAGATTCGGTTCGGCAAACTCGGGTTGGCCTGACGGGGCTATCAGATATCATGAAAATGACGAGATCCAATCTGAAATTGGACGCGAGCTCCCGCTGCAGACATTCCACGAACACCGGACCGTCAAAATTCAGGGCCGGGTTCGTCAAAAGGCGAAGGCGAAAACGAGTTCCAGCGAACTCGAACCTTACGTTTCCCCGAGTGAAGGAGATGCAGTCGGGAGGCATCACCATCACCATCTTCTGAAGCACGTGGTTCGCGTGCGGTGACCGCATAGCCTCCCAAACGCGGCCCCGCATCGCTGAGGCCATGCTCTGCCGCTGATTCGGGCTGCCCACTTCTAGCGCCACCTGCAGGACCCGGCAACCGTGGCGGGTCAGTGCCATCGGCCACGACTCCATCGTGATCCGCTCCAGCAAGACCCTGCGACCGTCGGAGTCGCCGGCCCTCAGCTCCACCACTGCCGCGTCCGCGTCCCGAGCAGACCACCTGGACCGCAGCTCGCTGCCCTGAGACGACTTTACGGACGCCGAGCCCGCGTCGGACGTCGCGTCCACCGGGGAATGCCAGCCGGGTGGGTAGAGCGGCAGCTGGCAGGAGGACGAGGATGCCGCGTGGTGCGAAACCGCCTGCTGCACCGGGACCAGCTGCACCATCTGCTGCCCGCAGGGGCTCGCAGCGGCTGGCTGCATCATGCCGACGCCGCCGACAGGCACCAGCACGCCGCAAACGTTGTTGCTCCAAGCGTCCATGGAAGGCTGGTGCGCCATCTGGACCATGGGGTGGGCAACTGGCTGCCAAGAGAAGCCGCCCATGTCGACGTGCCCCTGGTACCTGCCCGTCGGCCTCAAAATCGCCCCTTTGGACGCGCGAAATGGGTACGGACAACAATGGGTGCGATGCCCGACAACAGCTGTTGTCACAAACCGGCAGTGGCCGATGTTGGGCAGGCGGCCTTCTGTCTCAAATGGACACCGTCCGCGGCGGCGCGGACGGCGAGCCCTCTTCAAAATGAACAGAAACTGCAGTTGGGCATCGTACCCATTCCTTCCGTACCCATTTGACCCAGGTCAATCCAGATCCGGGTCAGTCTGGCGTTGCAGGATCCTGCGGGATCCTGCAAGATCCTGCACCCAAGCCCAGGTCAGTGCGCCCCTGGCCCTGCCGGATCCTACGAGATCCGGCGCTCTGACTGACCTCCGTTTGGATCGACCCCCGTCCCTTGAGAGCCCCGAACCCAGATCGTTCTTGCCGACCAGAACCGCCCCCTCGCCCCCGCCCAACCCGTGCATCTCTCCCGGGGCGCGCTCGGGTCAGGATGCCGAGGCGGCTCCATATCCCGCGCCGACGCGGGCCCCCGGAGGCCCAAAAATGGCAAGGGGGCGCATCCCAGTGGCAACGAAAACGGTACAAACATCAGTTCTGCCAGCGGCGAGCGTGAGAAGGAGAAGGCCTTCTCAGAAGGCGGCGGGACTTCTCAGAAGCCCTCGCGCCTTCTGAAAAGTTTTCAGGGGAATTTCCGAGCCTTCTGAGAAGGCCCGCCCCTTCTCTCTTCCCCCTGGACTCGCCGCCGTTTCCTGGAACTCGGCGCAGATTTCTTGGATCGGCGCTGGACCCCCCTCCCTGGCGCGCGGAGAGCGCGGATCCGAGAAATCCGCGCGGAGCTTCGACAGTTCATGCTTTGATGCTATTTCTCTCCTTCGAGCATCTATCAAACACTCATCCTCCCATCTTGCCATCGCTCGTACGTCCATCCCCCGTGCATTCCTCGAGCTCGTGCGTCTAATTTTCGCAAAACGTTCCACAATGCTCCGTCCGAGCGGCGATGCCAAGTCAAAGAGGGGACGGGGAGGCGGAGCGGTTGAGGAGCGGAGGGGAGGAGAGGGAGGGGACTATAAGAGGATGGGGAGCGGGGGGGAAACGCGAGTGGAGATGAGAGGATGGGAATTGTGATGAGATGGGAGAGAGCGCGTTTCACGGACGCTTGCCTTGGGAACATTCGGCGGCGCGTTTCAAACCGGGGCATGGCCCCCCCCCTCAACTTTCGGCGCCGTCGATCAGAACCAGGGGGACTCCCCTCCCCCCTAACCCCTCCCCCTTCCGAACCCCCCCCCTCCCCCCCTCGGTGCCGGCGCCAGCGCCAGCGCTGGCGGCCGTCAGCAGCGCCGACGGCGGGGACGCAGCGACGATGACCAGAGAGGGCCCAGGGGGAAGGGGGGAGGCGTTCCAAACCTCCCTCCCCCCCCCGCGCCGGCGCCGGCACTGGCGCCGGCGGAAGCCAGCAGCGCCGACGGCGGAGACGCAGCGACGATTACCAAAGAGCTCCCAGAGACCGCAGAGGGAACACGCAAATCGCCATATCGAGCCCTCGCCCCACCAAAGCCACCGAGAGGCCCTGAGGAAGGTCCACGAGGCTTCACGCATGCTCTTCAGACGCCCCCGAGACCCTTCTGAAGAGACCTCAAGAGGCATCATCCATCAGAACTCTGACCCAAAGCCAAAGCACGGTGGCGGGAAGAGCCGAAGGCCACACCACCGCCACCAAAAACCACCACCACCACCGCCACCACCACCACCACCATTACAACCACCACAACCCACCGCCACCACAACCCACCACCACCAACACCAAAAACCACCACCACACCATTACCACCACCACCATCACCACCACCGCCACAACCACAACCATCACCACAACCCACCACCACCACAAACCACCACCACCACCACCACCACCACCACCACCACCACCGCCCACCACCACAACCCACCACCACCAGCGCCGCTACCAGCAGCACCAGTGCTACAGCCAACACCACGCCGCCACCACCACAAACGCCACCACCACTATCACCACCACCACCACCTCAACCCACTACCACCACCACCAACAACCCACCACACAAACACCACAACCACAACCACAGCCACCACCACCACCACCACAACAACCCACCGCCACCACCACCACCACAATCTACCACACCACCACCGCCACCGCCACAACCACCACCACTACAGCAGCACAACCCACCGCCACACCACAAACCACCACACCACCACCACCACCACCGCCACCACCACCACCACAACAAACCTCCACAAACCACCGCCACCACAACCCACCACCACCACCACCACAAGCCACCACACCACAACCACCAGCACCACAACCATCGCCACCCACCACCACCATAACCACAACCACCACAAACCACCCACCAACCACCACCACCGCCACCACCGCCACCACAACCCACCACCACAACCACCACCACCACTAACCACCATCACCACACCCACCACCACCACCGCCACCGCCACCACACAACGCCACCACCACCACCACCCGCAACCACTACCCACCACCACAACCACCACGACAAACCACCACACCACCACCGCCACCGCCACCACCACCTTAACTCACCACCACCACAACCACCCACCACCACCACCACCACAAACCACCTCCACACCACCACCAAACCACCACCACCATCGCCACCCACCACCACCACAACCACCACCACCACAAACCACCCACCAACCACCACCACCGCCACCACCACCACCACAACCCACCACCAACCTGCAACCACCACCACCACTAACCACCACCACCACCACAACCACCACCACCACCGCCACCGCCACCACCACCAGTACAACGCACCACCACCACCACCGCAACCACTACCACCACCACAACCACCACGACAAACCCCCACACCACCACCTTAACCCACCACCACCACAAACCACCACACCACCACAAACCACCGCACCACCACCACCACTGCCACCTCCACTACCACAACCTGCCACCGCAAACCCACCACACAATTACCACCACCATCACCAACCACATCACCACCACCACCACCACCGCCACAACCACCACCACCACCACAGCCCACCACCACCACCACCACCACCACCATCACCTCAGAGAGGCCCCAAGAGACGCCCAAGAGGCGCCCAGGAGGCTGCACAACTGCCCTTCAGAGGCCCCCGAGAGACCTCCGACGAGACCCCAAGAGGCATCCATTAGGACTCTTGTCCAAAACCAAGGCACGGTTGCGGAGCGTCGTTGTCGTCGTCATCGTCGTCGCCGTCGTTCTCGTCGACGCTCCCCGCCGCTGCCGCCCGCCGCCGCAGGCGCCGGCGCCGGCCCAGAAAAGGAAGTCGTCGTCCCCGCCGCGGTCGCCAGCCGCCGCCGACGCAGGCGCTGGCCCGAGGAGAGGGAGAGAGGAGAAGTAGGGGAGGAGGGGGAGGGGGGGGTTCGACACCCTCCATCCCGGGGGGGGGTCTGGTTCCAACCCCCCCCCCTCCAAGCGACCACAGAACGCGCTCTTTCTGAGATGGCGAGGGGGAGGGCAGAGGGAAGAGACGGGCTTCGAACGCAGCATCTGCACGCCACCGCCATCCCGGGACGGCCAGGGATCGTGGCGGTGTGCAGCCAGACATCCAGCTGCTCCAATCTTTTTGGAGCGTGGACCCGAGGTCCGGACCACTTCCCCTGGACAGGTTTTTCGTCCTGAGTCGCTTTTTGCTGTTTTTTGACGCTCTCGAGGCCCAGCGAGGGCCCCCAGAGGCCGAAAACTGTCAAAATCCCGCCGCTCCACTTTCTTGGAGCGTCGGATCTCAGGGTAGCTGCGCCCTGCGGAGAGGCCATTGGCAAGCCCGCCGGCACGCGGGCTGCTGGAACTGCTGGTGCTGCCCCTGGTACTGCTGCTGCTGCCCGGCGCCCTGGGCGACGAAGAAGACGGGCGTGGGCGCCTGCGGCTCCTCGGGGGCAAAAACGAGCCCGTGCAGCGACGTCGCCCGACGTCGCGCTCCGCGCCGCGCGGAGCGCGCTCCTGTCTTTAGGTCGGGCATGTCTTCCTGCAGGCGGGTTTGGCAGGAAACATTATCGATAGCCACAAAAAACAAAAATAGTCAAACATAGTCATTAAATCGTCCCCGTATGATGTTTTGACTATTTCTGAATTCTCCTTCTGTAGAGGGACACACCCGACTTAATCCTATCGTCCCTCTGTCGTGCCGCCCCCTTACACGTCGGTCGGAAGAGGTAGGCAGAAGCATGAAGTAGGAAGGCGGACAACGCAGATTGGGTTCAGGCCCTCCAAGAGAACAGCAAGACACGGCAGGAGCACATCGGCTCTTGAAGCAGGAAAGGGCTTGATGTAGACCCGGATCTGGGAATCCAGCAAAGACGACTTTCAACGACCGGCGCCCATCTTCCCGCGCACTTTTGTCCTCCCGCTCGTCTTCTCCGTCGCCGTCGTCGCGCCGTCGTCGTCGTCGTCGTCGTCGTCGTCGCCGTCGTTGTCGTCGTCGTCGTCGTCGCCGTCGCCGTCGCCGTCGTCGTCGTCGTCGTCGTCGTCGTCGTCGTCGTCGCCGTCGCCGTCGCCGTCGTCGTCGTCGTCGTCGTCGTCGTCGTCGTCGTCGTCGTCGTCGTCGTCGTCGTCGTCGTCGTCGTCGTCGTCGTCCTCGTCGTCGTCCTCGTCGTCGTCGTCGTCCTCGTCGTCGTCGTCGTCGTCGCTGTCGTGCCGCCCCCTGATCTTCCCGCGCGCTTCTCTCTTCCCGGTCGATTTCCTCCCGCCATCGTGCCGGTTCCCTGGGCCTCCGGCGAAGGCAGGCTCCGCGGCCCGAGCCCCGCGGGGAGCAGAGCCCGGTTCTCCCTCTGCGCGCACGCGCGGGCGGATCGGGGCGTCGGCGGCAGTGGAGCGACCCTCCTGCGCAACGTGTGGTTTGAGCTCCCCCCCCCTCCAACCGAATGCAATGCTGGGTTTCGCTCAACCGTCTCGCTCGCCCGCCTAACTCTCTCGGTGCTTGGTACTCGTTGCGGGGTGGGGGGGGCAGCTTCCGTGCCGGACACAGTGGAGGCCAGTCCACAAGAAGCCTTCCACAAGAAACCCAACCCTGAGGCCCTAGGAAGGACGTCCATCGATTTTGGTGTGGGGACGTCACGCTTTCCATAGCAGAACCTTTCTTTCTTTCTTTACCGATGGCTATGCTAGACTAGCTGCCGTAACCTACTCCTCGGGAGACCTAGGGCAACGAATTCTATACTTGAAGATGGCACTGCGATGCGTGACCGGGCGCTGCATAAGTCGAGACACAGCCGATGCGGGACAACGACCCTCGAATTGGCACGCGATCAAACCAGATAAACCATCGAAACCCAAGAAACCCAGGGCACCCTGGAGGCAGGCAGGGTGCTTCTCGGCATGCGCCCCCGCCGCATGTCTGAGCGCCGCCCCCGCCCCCCGAGGGGCGGCTTCCACGACCCGCAGGCGAGCACGACGAGCAAGAGGACGAGAGGGCATCAGCAAGGACGAGGAGGAGGAGGAGGAGGAGGAGGAGGAGGAGGAGGAGGAGGAGGAGGGGGAGGGGGAGGAGGAGGAGGAGGAGGAGGAGGAGGGGGAGGGGGAGGAGGAGGGGGACGAAGGAGAGGAGGAGGAGGAGGAAAAGGAGGAGCAGGAGGAAGATGAGGAGGAGCAATAGGGAAAATGAGGATGGCAGGAGGAGCAGGGCGGGGGATGAGGCCGAGGGCGACGGCGAGCACGATGAAAAGAGGAGCGAGATGGCACCCGCAGCATGGTCCATGGACTCCCGCCTGCGACGCTGGACTGCGGGCAGTGCTTGATGATACCACGGTGCCTCCCGGCCTTCGCCAAGGAGGGCGGGGGGGGGAGGGCGGAGGGCTCTCGTCAGGCTCAGCTCGGGCATGTCCGCCAACAAGCGGATGTTTGGAAGAACACAACTAGCCCCATGATGTTACAAGAAAAAACAAAAACAGCAAAACTCGCCCCCATACTATGTTTTACTATTTTTGAAGACTCCTCCTGTAGAGGGGCATGCCCGACTTAACATTAGGCCGACAGCCGAAACAGGAGGCTTCTTGATGGCTCTCGCAGAAGAAAAAATGCACACGTCCGAGCGATGCCAAGGAGGACGGAGAGAGGAGGAAATGCTGCAAAAGTGCGGCACAGGTGCAGGCTTGAGCAGCAGGTGAACGTGCCTGGGCGAGGCCATGCCAGGGACGGCCAGCGCCTGAATGGCCTTTGTCCCATCCCTTCTGGCCCCCCGCTCCTCCTCATCCTCTTCCTCCTCCTCCTCCTCCTCCTCCTCCTCCTCCTCCTCCTCCAACTCCCTCCACAAATTTTGATAGACTCCGACGATATCCGACGAGCATTTCGAAGGGAATCTGGTAGTGGCGACGAGAAGCTCCCTGGAGTCATCCCATCGCGGCGAGAAACATCCCACATTCTCAAATTTCAATCTCCTAGCGGCTACAATACATGGCATAAATATGAACTTTTGACGGTCCGCTCGGATTTCTTGGATCTGCGCGGAACCCCCTCCCTGGCGAGCGGTGCGCGCCAGGGGCGGCGCCGGAGGTGCCGCCAGGGGTCTCAGCGCCGATCCAAGAAATCCGCGAGGAGCTCCAAAAATCTATGCTTATGCAATTGGCTGTGCTTGGGACGCGCATCTTCGGATGGTCTGTGTACACTGTAAGACGAAGCCAGGACGAGGACCAAATCGGGCGAGGATAAATCGGGAATCGCGAGATCTGGCCGTTCTGGAGGATGTCTCGGGCGCCGCGACCTTCTCAGAACGTTTTGGAACGCCCTGAATGCGTTCCGGAACGCTCTGGAGCGGATGTATCCTCGCTCTGGCCTTAGGTCGGGTCTGTCCCCCTACAGGGAATTGTTGGGCGAAAAAATACCTCCTAAATGGTCCAAAAATGCTCGAAAGATCGTCACCATAATATTTTGGAGTATTTTTGAATATTCCTCCTGTAGAGGGACATGCCCGACTTCCCACTTCCGCTGCCGTCCTCGACGTCCACCTCGTCGTCGACCTCCTCGGCGGCCGCACGGGCCTGGCCAGCCACGCCCCTGCGGCGTCGGCGCGTCTTGTTGTTGGTGCGCCTCTGGATGCCGTGGGCGCCCGACAGGGCACCTCGAGCCGCCGTCGTCGCCGTCGTCGTCGTCGTCGTCGTCGCTGTCGTCGTCGCCGTCGTCATCGTCGCCGTCGTCGTCGCCGTCGCCGTCGTCGGAGGAGGAGGAAAAGGAGGGAGGAGAAGGCGTGAGGGGCAACGCTACGGGGGGGAGTGCCACAGGGAGGGGGGACCGGGGACACATCGACCTGGAATCGGCGGTGCATTGCCGATACTTCGGCGATAGGCCAACGATAATAAATCCCCACGCTCCTGGGCGGGGTGGGGCCAACGGGCTCCTCTCGGCGACGAGTGGGCGATTGGGGTCCATGCATTCCCCCCCTGCGTATGCCTAGCTGCCCCTGTCGCTGCCCCGTCAAGGTGGTGAGGGGAGAAGGTGGCGCCTCCGGCCGCGGCCCACCACCCGAGCACCCAGCTGCCCCCGACGTTGCCCATGTCGGGGGCCATCGAGCCGATGACGGGGACGAGGGAACCCACCTGGGGGAGGCCGTGTCTACATGTAACGGTCGTGCAGCAGGGGCCCGACCGCAAGAAACCTTCGACAAAACACCCAACCCTGAGAGCCCAGGACGTCCATGAATTTTTTGGTGTGGGGAGGTCACGGCTTCCATAGCAAAACCATCGAAGCCCAAGAAATCCAGGGCATCCTGGAGGCAAGCAGGGTGTTTCTTGGCATGGGTATCCACAGTACTACAGATATGGCCCCTTCGGCGAGAACCCAAGGCCCCATAGAGACATCCTAAACGAAGAGCATTCCAAGGTGGAGACCCCAACGGCGAAGAACATGAGGGTACCCCTCCGAAACTACGATTGGTCTTAACCCTCGTGCCAGCTGTACTCCCCCCCTGCCCCCCCTCCTCATCTCCTCCTCCTTCTCATCCGTCCCTTTGCCATATGCCCCAAACAGTGGTGCTTGCGCTTAGGGTTCCTCGCTTCTGCTCTAAGGAACTGGGCCTGTCTGCTGGTCTGCCGGCTATGTTACCGCCGTCGCCGCCCCGTCGCCGCCTCGCCGCCGCCATGCTCTATACATGATCTCTCTAGATAAAAACTCGACCCCCTCCCCCCCAGGCTTAACGGGTTTCTTTCGCATATTGCAAATTTCATATGATTCTGCCCCCCCCCGTCCATCCTAAATCCGCCGACCCTGTCGGAGTGTGTGAGGGGATTTCCCGTTCGAGTCGGGCTTCTCCATTGGAGTCGTCGTCTCCGTCCTCTTCTGTTCCATTTGCCTGGGCCCTCTTCCTTATACGCGCTGTCCACAACAAAATTGAACAACATCGGAATGGACTCGAAAGGAAGCCCCTTCCCTTTGATCTCTTCCCCGCGCTGGGGGGGGTCCCGGGGGAGGTCCCGGGGGGGGGGGGTCCCAAGGGGGTCCTGGCCCAGGACCCCCGGGACTCCTGGGGGCGTCCGTGTCCCCCGAAAGGGGTCGCCACCCAAATGCCTGTTCCCCCCGCCGGCCCCGCTCAGACCCCGGCCCTGGACCGGACACGGCCCAGCGCGCAGGGGGCCGCAGCCCGGGTCCCGGTCCCGGCGCCCCAGCCCAGGCCCTGCCCCCGGCCCCAGCCCCGGCCGTGGCCCCAGCCTCGGCCCTGGCCCTGGCCCCAGCCCCGGCCCTGGCTCTGGCCCCAGCCGCGGCCCCAGCCCAAGCCCCAACAGAGCCCAAGAAGCTCCCAAGAGAGCCTCAGGAAAGGCTCCAGACCGTCAACGTCGTCGTCGTCGCCGCTGCCGCCGCCGCCGTCGTCGTCGTCGCCGTCCCCCTTCAGGGTCGGCGGCACCGGCAGCTAGGCCTTCCCAATATGAATTCATATTATCCCAGCTAGACCAGTATCGCCTCCCTCATCCTCTGCCAAGAATACTATGCGCGCACACTCGTTTATCAAAACACAGCTATTTTCAACAATCCCTTGCAACAAATAAGACGAAATGCACACAGGCGGCCGTCGTCGCGCGCGCATGCCGGAATCCTTCAAAAACCTTAGATTTCATAGGATTTCAAAACCGAGTGTCCCGAGAACATATAAAAAACACATGGCTTCCCGACAAGGATTTTCAAAAAAAGCTTGTGCTCGGGCACTTGCGGATTCGGAAAAAACTTATCGGTTTTCAATATTCTTATAA
Organism: Prorocentrum cordatum; assembly: GCA_963575745.1. NCBI lineage: Eukaryota > Dinophyceae > Prorocentrales > Prorocentraceae > Prorocentrum > Prorocentrum cordatum. The sequence goes on from CAUYUJ010004228.1 coordinate 32,799, forward strand.
CCTGTTACCAAACGGGCCTCTCGCGCGTGCATGTCGGAATCGCGCGCGTGATGTCGCAAGAACCCCTTGCAAACAACGGGACGAAGTGCACACGCGCGCGTCGTCGCGCGCGCATGCCGGAATCCTTCAGATACCTGAAGTTTCACAAGAAGGATCTCAAAATCGAGGTCCCGAACACGTATTTGAAAACGCATGGTTTTGCAACATCAGTTTTCAAATTTAGCCTGGCGAAGGGCCCAACCATATGCAGTTGTGGTACCGTCGTTGTGAGTATTGCCATCGGTGGATCTTCTGATGGGGCCATGAGACGCGTGAAGGGTGTGCCAAAATGTGGCGGGACCGCCATGCGGGCGCTGCCACTGGGGCTTAAGGTGGAGGTCCCTATGGGGCCACGACACGTGTGAGGGGTTCGCCGACATGAACAGTGGAACCACATGCAGGCGCTGCCACTGGAGCCTTCGGTGGAGCCCCCTATGGAACAATGGAACGTGTGAGGGGTGCACCGAACTGAGGGTGGAACCGCATGCGGGCGCTGCCGGTGGGGCCTTCGGTGGAGTTCCCTATGGGGCCACGAAGCGTGCGAGGGATTCGCCGAAATGGAGGGTCCTCCCTCCTGCTCCTCCTGCTCCTTTTCCGTTTCCTCCTCCTCAGTCTCCTCCTCCTGCTCCTCCTTCTTTCCTTCCTTACTGGGGAACCACACGGTACCAATGCCGCTATTGCCCGGGCCTCTTCCAAGATGCGTTCTGACCAGAATCTCGAGGCGAACCCAGTGGTGGCGACGATGGCTCTCCTTCCTCGTTCCTTCCTTCCCCAGCTCTCCTCCTTCGCTCCTTCCTCCTGACCTTCTCCTCCGTCCTCGCTCCTTCCCTCCTCCAGCCCCCCCTTCAAGAGGGAGGGGGCGCAATGCGGAAGGGCCCCGGCGGGCGCAGCGAGGGGGGGCCTCGGGCCACCACTGGCGCGGCCGAGCTCGCGCCCATGGGGATCGGCAGCGGCACGGCGGCCCTTCCCTCCTTGCCTCATTCCCCCCCCTCCTTCCCTCCCCCCTCTACTCCTTCCTCCCTTCCCCTCCCTTCCCTCCCCTCCCCTCCTTCCTCTTCGCTCCCTCCTGCTCCCTGCTTCCCCTCGCCCTTCCATTCCCTCCTCCCTCTACTCCTTCCCTGCTTCCTCTGCTCCTTCCCTCCTTCCGCTGCGCCCCCCCTTCGAGGGGCGAGGCGGGGGAGAGGCTCCGATGGGCGCAGCGGGGGGGGCGGCCCTCGGGCCACCACTGGCGCGGCCGAGCTCGCGCCCATGGGGATCGGCAGCGGCACGGCGGCCAGGCCCGGCCCGCTCCTCGACGTGGTCACCTTTCGGGGAGGAGGGAGGCCTCGGGCTCGAACTTCGGGGGCAGGGAGAGGAGATAGAAAGGGCAGTGCGGAGGGAGAGAAGGACAAATAGGTAGATGAGGAGGGAAACTGAGTAGGGCGAGGAGGAGGAAAGAGAAGGAGCAGGAGTAGGGTGAGGAGGAATAGGAGGAGGAGGAGGAGGAGGAGGAGGAGGAGGAGGAGGAGGAGGAGGAGGAGGACAAGGAGGAGAAAAAGGAGGGGGAGGGGGAGGAGGGAGGAGGGGAGGGGGGGAGGAGGGGAAGGAAGGGGAGGAGGAGGAGGAGGGGAAGGAGGGGGAGGAGGAGGAAGGAGGAGGAGAGGAGGAGGAGGAAGAGAAGGAGGAGGAGGAAGAGGAGGAGGAGGAGGAGGAAGGAGGAGGAGGAGGACAAGCTAGGTGCGCTCGCGCCGTGTCTGACATCCTACCCCTCCCCTCCCTCCCTCCTAATTGCGCGGATATGTTGTTCTTCACCTACGCGCGCCATAGCGGACCTGGAGTTCCAAAAGGACCCCTATCGTGTCATGCGCAATCGGAAGAAGGGGAGCTGCGTACACTGGAGGAGGGGATGGCAGATGAGCAACAGAAGAGGAGGATGAGGAATGAGGAGGACGAGAAGCAGCAGCAGCAGGAACTGGAATGGGAGAGAGTGGAGGAGCAGGATGACCAGGGTGAGGCGGGGGATGGGGGCAGGAGCGGGCCAGGGTAACGACGAGGAGACACTCGGATCCAGAAAAGCGGCCGGCGCTGGGGCGAGCGCGCCACTCCGAGCGATGGGAGCAAAGCGCCGCTCCCGAAGTGGTGCCCGCGCTGCAGCGGCAACAACGCTGTGAGACGCCGCAGACGTTCTCGCTGGAAACATAAGCATATCAGTGAAGGGGCCCAGGGACACACATACACACATAAATACACACAACCACTAGGATTCTCTGTATTTTCAACTATGTTCTGGGTTTTTGTCTTCACCCCACTTCCCATATTTTCCACATTTTCAGGGAATCGAAGATTCATTGTGTCTGTGTGTTTTATCTCCTCCTGAATCAAATCGTGGAACCCAGGCTCAGGAAAAGTACGTTGATGGGGGGCGGGCCACTCCGCAGCGATCTTCAAGGGAGAAAGGAGTCGTGTTCGTGTTGAGGGGTTGTGCGGGGGGAAAAAGGAGGAGGAGGAGGAAGAAGAAGAGACGTGAGAGGAAGACGGATGGGGGAGCATGAAGGAGGGGAAAGAGGAGGGAACGTAGATAGGAAAGAAAGAACAGGATGGAGTGGAAGTACAGGAGGGTAGAGGAGGGAGGAGCATTGTTTACCAAGGTTCGTGCCTACGGGCGACAAAGGGGAGAACGTTGGACGGGCGAGACGGAACCTGACAGCAGCTCGAGATCGCTGCCAGCCTCCCCGGAGGCTTCAAACCTGAGGGAGGCGGCAACTTGCTGGAGTGCGGTTTCCGACTTGGCCGCCTCCAAATCTTAGAACCCAGGGGCCTTGCCTCCAAAGGGACCTGACCACAGAAGCAGCGGGTTTGGACAAAGGACGGGGCTCCTGGGGAACACGTTGTTTTCTGAGTTTCTTGAAGTTGCCGCCAGAAGTATCGCCAAACACAGTTCACGCGCAAATGCAGATTGGTCGAATTCGAACAAGAGAAAAAGAAAGCCACAACCCTGTGCCCACGTTCCTGCAAAATGCTCGTTGCATGAGGGGACTGGCCAAAACACCCAGGGTTTCTTGCCTCTATGATTTAGGCAACCCGTGGGATAAGGACGCACGAGAAGGATGCGAGGGCCTCGGGAAGTCATGCCGACACTTTGCGAGCAGGGCGCGGCCAGAGAAAGCGGACAAGGATGGGCCGAAGTGGGGGGGCCAAGGGGGCGCCGCGGGGGAACGCCCAACACCAGTAAGATCGAACCGCCGCCAGTGGGCATGCTGGCGTGAGCAACCTGGCACACATCTGACAGCGCGAACTCGCCAGTCGACAGACTGCAGCTCGTGGTCAGAAGATGGCGGTGGGCGAAGGCTGCTCGCTTTGCCGCCGCGTCTGCAGGGCCATTGCCCGCTGTTCAAAACCATTTAAACGCAGTAGTGTCGCGTGACTCACTTTGGTGGACATTGGCTTTGACTGCGCCGGGAAACACATGCTCTGCGCGCTCCTCCTGCCACGGAACATCTCAGAATAGGGCCTCCGATAAGGCGTCTTGAAAGCGGGCGGAAGAGCGACAATTTCGACCGCACTAGGGCAATCACTGCAAGACCCAGGGGGGCCCGATAGCAAGTTGTTAGCTGGCGAGAGGGGTCCGACCTCGCCAGCTTGGGACGTCTGGGGCAACGCCGCCCACATAGGGCCTGAAATAGAGACGAAGTGGTTCCCATCATCGTCAAATATAAAAACTATTTACCCAACCCCTGAAATATTCGCAACGACGCGCTTAAACGCTGAACCATCGCGAGAAACGTGCCCTTGGATCTCAGAGGCCGTCGGATTTGGATCGTCGGCCCGAGTGGCTTCCGCGCCCCCATCCCGAGCAGGGCCAGGAAGCAGCTCGCCAGGATGCTTGGGTCTCGTCCTGGCCCAGCTCTAACTGTAGAGCCTCAGCGATGATCTTTTGGGGGGCGATCTCGGGCCTCTGTCTTGACCGCGAGGTAGCGCCAGGGCTTGCGGAAGATCGCATCTGGGGCGCCGAGGCAGGGCGGACAAATCCGCCGCCCCCCGCGTGGAGCCATCAGGCTGCGCGGCGGAGTGGCCTAGCTTCCCGCGCCAGTTCCAGCGTCTCCAATCTCCAATGTTAGAATGCTGCTTTCCGTTTCCCACGGCAACTTGTCACTGTCCGCGCGAGGGGGGGGGGCGCCGAAAACCGGTTGCTAGCCATCCCGTGGGCCGCGGAGAAATTCTAAAAATTCCTGGGGGCGCCACGGGGCGCGTGGAAAAACTTAGGATTCGCGCGCCGGAAGCCCCCGACGCTGCAAACCCGAGCATATCTGCGCCGCAATCGCGCCTCTGGGGCCACGATCCGCGGCGAATTGCGCCCCGCCCCCGCCCCCGGGGCCATGGCTCATTGCACGTTGCGCCGCGTTCGCGCCCCCGTGGACGCGACCCTTCGTGAAACGCAAATCCGCGCCCCCCGACCGAATCGCAAAGTGCACCGCGCTCGCGGCTCCGAGGCCCCGATGCCGCGCAGAGCACGCGACGTTCGCGCTCGCGAGACCACGACCCCCAGAAACCCACGCAACAGCAACGCCCGAGGCCACGACCCCTGGTGCACGTCGGTCATTTCGCGCCCCCGTGGCCGCGCCATCTTTTCGAACTGCGCCGCACTCGCGCCCCCGAGGCCACGATTCCTCGCGAATTGCACGACGATCTTCGGGTAATGCGCTCGTTGCAGAAATGTCTTCAACGCGGCGCCCAAACGTCCCAATCTCGCTCTGATGCACCCCGGTTCCGCGGAGGGGGCCAGCAGCCGGGGGCGAAGCCCGTGCGCGTGCGCAGTCGGAGAAATATCACGATCCAGCAGCGCGCGAGCGCGACTGGATCGCGTCGCATTATCAAGCCTTGGCGCAGCCTTTGGCGCAGGCCCCGAGCTTCTTGCCGCGGAGAACGGCGCCTATCACGTCGCAGCAGGCTGTGTTGGCAGAGCCGAGCTCGGCGCCTGCGGTTCGCTGAAGTCCGCCCGCGTCTCCCTCGCGCACCAGCTTCTTGACTAGTTTGGGGGGGCTGAGGTCAGCTGACCTTGACATCGCGATCTGTGGTCATCGTGACATGACCGGACACGAGACCGCCCGCGTCTGGATGGCGGAGGCCGCGGCAGGACCCGATCAAGATTTCCAGGAAGGACAGGAATCTTCAAAGCCAGAGGTCCACCCCCCTCGCAAGTGGGCAGAAATAATAATATATTCCAGCTCTCTCAATAGGCTCGACCAAATCTCTGGCGCATCTGACCGCGAAGGAAGCCGATGGGGACCGCCCAGAATCACGGTGAAAGACGCTAGGGAACGAGACCCAGCAGACCCCTTCATGCACGTTCCGAGGACCCCCTCCAATTCTCAAGCCCGAAAACAAAAATCCCGTGGACCTCGCTCCTAGAAGTCGCCGCAGACGCCCCTCCAGAAACGAGCAGTTCCTTAGCGCGCCCCCACAGGGCGCCCCGAGCCCCCTCCTGACCCTCCGAACTCTAACCTTCGAACCTTCAAGCACCTCCGACATTCTTGAAGCTTGGCGCTCTTCTAAAGACGTCTGCGCGGTCTGCCTGCTGCGTCGCCCGCGCCTAGGTCGGCCGCCGAATTGGAAGCCCCCCCTCAATCCACCAGGAAGTAAACTCGCAAAGACTGGCTTGCCCTGGCAGGGGAACATTCAGGCAGCTTTCTTCTGAACTTCGAGAGAGCGCGTTTCGCGGGCGCTTGCCTTGGGAACATTCGGCGGCGCGTTTCGAACTGGGGTGCCCCCCCCCCCCCCCTCAGCACCCGGCGCCATCGATCAGAACCAGGGGGGCTCCTCCCCCCGAAACCCCGCCCCTCCCGAGCCCCCCCCCCAAGGGGGGGGCGGTTTTCATCCCCCCCCCCGCGCCGGCGCCAGCGCCGGCGGCCGCCGTTGCGCCGACGCAGCGACTATGACCAGAGAAGGCCTAGGAGGGGGGGGGGGTCAAACCCCCGCCCCCTCCCCGCGTTGGCGCCGGCGCCGGCGCTGGCGGCGGCCAGCGGCGCCGACGGCGGGGGCGCAGCAACGATGACCAGAGAGGGCACCGCAGAGGGAACGCACAAATCACCATATCGAGCCCTCGCATGCTCCTCAGACGCCCCCGAAACCCTTCTGACGAGACCTCAGGAGGCATCCATTAGAACTCTGACCCAAAGCCAAAACACTATGGCAGGAAGAGCCGAAGGCCGCGCAACCACCACCACCACCACCACAGACCACCACGCCACCACCACCACCACCGCCACCACCACAACCATCACCACAACCACCACAACCCTCCATCACCACAACCACCCCTACCACCACAAACCACCTCACCACCGCCACCACCACCAAAAACGCCACAATCACCAGCACCAACACAACCCACCACAGACCACCGCAACCTCCACCACCACCACCGCCACCACAAACCACCAGACCATTTCCACCACCATCACCACCACCGCCACCACCACAACCACCACCACCACCACCGCCAACACCACCGCCACCACCACCACCCACCACCCACCACCACCACGCCCAGCACCACTACCAGCAGCACGACCATCACCACCACCACAGCCCACCACCACTGCCACCACCACAGACCACCACGCCACCACCACCACCACCGCCACCACCACGACCACCACCATCACTACCTCGACCAACCACCACCACCACCAAGCCACCACAACCACCACCACCACAGCCAGCACCACCGCAACAGCTCACACCACCACCACCAATGCGGCAACCCACCACCACCAACACCAAACCACCACCACTGTCTACCATGCCACCATCACCGCCGCCACAATCACCACCACTACTACCAGCAGCACAACCCACCACCACCGCCACCAACCACCACAAACCACCTCAGCACCACCACCGCCACAGCCACTACCGCCACCACCAGCGCCCCCGCCGCCGCCGCCGGCCGCCGCCGGCGCCGGCGCCGGCCCGAGGAGAGGGAGAGAGGAGAAGTAGGGGAGGGAAGGGGGGGGTTCGACCCCCCCCCCTCCATCCACGCAGGGGAGGGAGGTCTGGTTCCAGACCGCCCCTCTCCTCCAAGCGGCCACAGAACGCGCTATTTCTGAAACTCAAATGTACAACTCGCGGCGAATGAGATTCTCTAGCGCGCAAGTAGCTTTCTTGACAGAGAGAGACCGTTTCACGGGCGCTTGCACCGGGGACATTCGGCGGCGCGTTTCGAACGGGGGGGCGGGCCCCTTCACAGCAGGCCGAGCCAGTGATTTCGGGCCCCCCCGAAAGATCGGCCCCGTCGAGCAGGGCGCCCAGCCGGGCGCGCCCGTGGAACATTTGGACGCCCCGCAGAACTTATGGAAGTCCCACAGAACACTGACATCCGAATCTGCTCTTCTGACTCCCACCTCGCTTCCGGCCACTCCCCCGCGCGATGTCGCCGGCGTCGCTGCTGGCCGAGAGCCGAGGCGGTAAGGTGAGATCCGGGATGGGGCGCCCCCCTGGGAATGGGAGAGGGGGGCGCCAAGCTCGGCCCAATGCTCGGTGGATGGCACCGAACAGTCTCGTGGGTCGGAAGCGCCCTGGGGCTTTTCAAAGACGAAAGATCTGCGACTGTCCAGGGGCGTAGAGGAGCACCCGGTCAACGCGAGCAAGGAAAGACAGAGCGAGCAACAGAACGTCAGGCAGCGACGCGGAATGCCCGCGATGAACTCAACCTTGACTGGCGGCTGAAAACGGGCTGTGCGAGCAGGGGGGCCTCGCGCAACTTGTCCGGGGCCAATGTGATCCACGGGGCCTTCAGCGCCGGGACACTTGGCGGCCCCCGAAGACGGGGGCGAGCAAAAGTCAGAAACAACTTGACCATGGGCAGATAACGCGGCCGCGGGTCGCCACGGCGCCTGCTGCCCGGTCCAACTGGCGACGAACTCCCCTGTCGAAGCCGTCGAGTAGCCGAGACTCCCGGCTCATTCCGGCATCTTTTCTGGCCACGAGGGCGCGCTCTTTGAGGCCCTCGCCCAAACGCCCCGCGGGGGCGAAACAAACCTTGGGGAACTCGAGGGCGAGGTCAACGCAATCCTGGATGCACTGCAGGCCCGGGGGCCCCCCCGGCCGCGCCGAGGGGGGGTCGGAGAGGAGCAAGCTTCACCGTCGCAGGCTGCAGCCGTGACGGCCCGACAAGATCGCCCCAGCCGCCCGAGCGAAGGATGGGCTGGCTGCCGAATTTGCCGCGCGGGGGCTTGTCTCGACAACCCTGCCCTCGAAGCTCGCCACGGCGGCTGGCCGATCTCGATCTCAGCCAGATCAGACCAGATGGTAAAACGTGTCAGGGCGCCTCTGCACGTCACTCTAGCAAGCGCGCGCGCTCGCCGGCTCGACACCGCGCAGGGCGCAACCAGGGGCGGGGGGCGCCTCGGGTGGAGAAGCCAGGGGACCGATGCGCAACGCCGCTGGAAGCTTGCAGATCTTAGCGAAGGCGAGGGCGAAGAGGTGCGGCCGCTGAGGGCAGGTGCTCATGCTGACTGGGCAGCGGGTCTCGGCGTCAGAGTGACGGGCGATCTCGGTGGACGCGATCCTATAGTCTGTTGGCAACGCGAAGTAGCCCGTGCCCCCGGCGCCCCCCGTGCTGGCGCGGGCCCCGTTTGACATCTGGACACGCAACGTCCGTCGTGAGGTGGGCGGATGCGCGCTCTCTTTCGGGGCCGAGGCGGCCGCGTGGATCCCGCTGCCGATCGCGAAGGGGCGAGGGGGGAGAGAGCGAGAGAGAGAGAGAGAGAGAGAGAGAGAGAGAGAGATCCCCTATGCACTTTCGGTAAGCGCTGACGACTATTAACGAGATGCCCGCGCGGACCTGAGCAACAGCTTGGACGGCGCGGGCCTGGCTGATGCGCCCCTCTGGAGGATGGCGGCCCCCAGGGGGCGACCTGGCCATCGCGGCCAGTCCGCCCGAGAGACCCCTTTTCAGAGGCTCTGGCAGCCGGTGCGAAGACACCTTTTCACCAAAGACTAGAACACGAAGCCTCAGATGTCGATTCCTCGTCACCGAACTTGCGCTCCCAGATGCAAGCCGCAACGGCTGCAGCGTTCGCAGAACCGGCGTTGCAAAAACCGGGGTTTGGGGGCGCAGCAGGAACGCATTGAACGTTCCGGCCTGGGGGCCAACGACTGGAGCGGCAAGGGGCGGGGGCGACGTGCCCACCCTTCTTCGCAAAAGGGACAGGCCTCGGACTCGACGGCGGCGGCAGCAGGGAGAGACTGCGAGACTATCGTGGCCGGAATGCCTGCCTCAGGGGCGCTGGGAAATTCAAAACTGGGACTGCCCCCCTGCTCGCGCGGCGACGCTCGCTGGGGGGGGGTCCTTTTGACTGTCCTTTGGCTTCTGCCAAACGGCGGGCACGCTCACGCGCAGGGAAAGAATTCTTTAGCGGTGGAAGACGCATCCTTGGCCTTGCTTGGACCTGAAGGGCTTCTGGGCGAGGGTGCAGCTGGGGCTGGCTGGCCATGGCTGGCCTCCAGCCGAGCCAGCCGCAAACTCGAAGGGGGCGCCGAGCTCACGCCGCCTCCCTCAGGCTGCTGTTCAGGATCCGCCGGGGCAGCTTGAGCGTCGGCACCGTCCTGAATATTGCGGCGATTCTTGTTCAATCTGACAACGTGTGCAGCGTGGTCTGCACGGATCGCGTCGATGTTCTTGATGGCGTCGCCAGCGGGAATGGTGGCCAACACTCAGCGGTGCGAGTTTTGATATGACCCTTGTCGCTTTCCTGGCATATCGTCCTTGTCCTGGTCATTGAAGGTGTAGTAGTTGAGATGGTCGGCGGAACCTGGGCCAAAATTGCGAAGATTGAGAATGGAAGAAACACCTGTGGTCCCTGGTTTGGGACAGGCCTCCGCGTGCAAACTGTCGACCAGGCCGCGGTGGACAGCATCCTTGGTCTCAAACACTCCGAAGAGCCTGATGCACTCCTCTTCCTTGACGCTGATGGCTGGCTACCACTGTGCCACGGTGGCGAGTTTTTTCTTCAGCTTGGGCTGGAGCAACTTGCACTGCGTGTGAGTTATTGGGCCAACGCTGATCCCACAGCTTCGTGGCCAACTCCGCCATGTGCTGAAGGTCGTCACCAAGGTTGCCTTCAGCAGGGACAGGGAAAAAAAGGAAAATGCTGCCAGTCACTGGGGGCACCTGAGGACGGGGTCGGAGCCCGTGGTGGTGGCGGGTTCGACAGACATTTGACGGTGCCCCAATGCTTGCAGAACCAGAAGTGGGGGAGGTCGTTGCCGAACAAGAAGGAGCAAGAATATAGGGAGGAAGCAGGAGGAGGAGGAAGAGGAGGAAAATCGAGCCCGCCAGAAGCGTAAGACGTAAAAGATCGTAGGGGAGGGGTCAGGAACGGGAAGAGGGGGGAGGGTGGAGGGAAGAGGGATGGAGAAGGGAGAAGGAAATGAGGAGAGAGGTATATGGTGGGAGGGAGGACGAATGCGGGAGACCAGACAGGCTGGGCCATGCAGTGTCCACACTGCGAGACTCAATGACGCCTGGCAACAGAGCCCCAGTAGCACTCAGTGGGGTCAGAGGGCGGAAGCTGCAGCAGGAGGGGGACGAGGAAGTATAACGGTGATAAAAAGGAAAACGAACGGAGGAGATGGAAAAGAGAGGGGGGAAGGGAGGGAGGAGGGAGAAGAGAGAGAAGGACGTGGGAGGAAGAGGAGAAAGAGAAATAATGAAAGAAGGAAGACAGGAGGGACTGAAGGAAGAACGAAACACAATGAGAAACATGATGGAAACATGATCGGCCCACAAACCCGCAAGGAATTTAGAAACGCGAGGCATGGCTACGTTTTCAAGATACCTGGATTGGCGACCATCAAATCCAGCATGTACGAATCGAAATATCGATCGTGATGTACCGTGCCAAGAACTGTGTTGTGCTGTGCTGAGATGACGTGTGTCATGCCGCGATGAATTTCGTTGTGCTCGGTAGTGTTGTGGATCAAGTCGCCCTTGGCCTCCGAATCCTGACCGAACTGATCTGTATCTTAAGCTCGATCTGCATGAGCGCATAGCTAGCCCAGAACTGGTTGCAGTCGAAACGTGTGGGGCGTTCAATCGGCTCGAGCCCAAGATCCGACTCAGTTCCGAAGCGGGACGAAACAGAACGGGGCGCAAGGCGCATGGACGCGCCCCAGAATGTGCCAGGGGCGCACTTGGGGATGCGCCACGGGACGTTGCAAGGGACGCGCCACGGATCGGGCAGTGAAAGCGCCAGGGGACAAGCCAGGGAACGCGACAGAGGACGAGCCAAGGGACGCGCCGAGGGGGTATGGGCATGCGGACGCTGCCTTTTGAGCCTTGGGTGGAGCTCCCTATGGGGCCACGAAGCGTGTGAGGGGTTTACCCACATACGCGCGGCGGGCGCATGCAGGCGCTGCATTTTGGGCCTTCGGTGGAGCTCCTTCTTGGGGCCACGAAACGTGTGATGGGTTGTGCCGACAGTGGTGCGGCAGGCGCTTGCGAGCGTAATTTGCCTCTAGGGCCTTCGGTGGAGCTCCCTATGGAAGCCACGAGACGTGTGAGGGGTATGCCAAAATGCGGCGGGCGCATGCGGGCGCCGCCTTCTGGGCCTTCGGTGGAGCTCCCGATTGGGACCACGAAACGTGTAGGGGGTGTGCCGGAATTCGTGCGGCGGGCGCATGCGAGCGTAGCCACTGGGGCCTTCGCTGGAGCTCCTTCTGTGGGCCACGGAGCGTGTGAGGGGTGTGCCGAATTGAGTGCGGTGGGCGCATGCGGGCGCTGTCTTCTGTGGCCTTCGGTGGAGCTCCCTATGGGGGCCACGAAACGTATGAAGGGTGTGCAAGGATGGAGGGGGGCAGGGAGGAGCAATGAGGAGCAGAGGCAAGGACGGAGGAGGAGGAGGAGGAGGAGGAGGAGGAGGAGGAGGAGGAGGAGGAGTAGGAGGAGAGGGACGAGGAGGAGGAGGAGGACGAGGAGGAAGAGGAGGAGGAGAAGGAGGAGGAGGAGGAGGATGAGGAGCAGAGGGAAAGAATGGGAGGGGAGGGAGGGAGGAGGGTGGGAGGAGGAGAGGTGATGAAGGCGGGGCGCTGTCTCTTCAAAACGAGGACCCAACACCAAAAGACGGTGGGGACAAATACAACTCTACATCGTTTTCTCATCGAGCGAACATCAGCCGGCCTTTTCGAACTTGGCACCAAGGACAACTTGCAAACTCAAAGGAAATCCTGAGCCGGGGCCCTTTCTGGGAAAAAGGGGGCGGAGGAAAAAAGAAGATGAGGACCATGGCCGCAATGCAACAGGGGGGAAACAGCCGTCAGGCAGACCATGACCAGGCCAACGAAACGAAACATCAGCCCAAACCATGTCAAACCAAAATATGTTGAATCAAGCTTCGCCTGGCCATGAAATCTTCTGCTGAAGGGGAGGAGAAGATGGAGATAATGAAAAAAGATGAGGAACGAGGAGGAGTAGTGAGGAGGATGAGGAGGACGAGGAGGAGCGAAGAGGAAGAAGAGCTAGAGCGCGCCAGGACCTTCTTCTCGGTGAGGTCCGCCGACGCGACAGCCGAGCCGACCACTCTGGAGGGAGCTGCGCGCGCGGCCTTCGGCAAGAGAGGCAGCAGGGGCAAGAGGGGGAGGAGAAGGGGGAGGAGGAGGAGGAGGAGGAGGAGGAGGAGGAGGAGGAGGAGGAGGAGGAGGAGGAGGAGGAGGAGGAGGAGAAGAAGAAGGAAGAGGAGGAGGAGGCGAGAAGGAGGAGGAGGAGGAGGAGGAGGAGGAGGAGGGGAGGGGAGGAGGAGGGGGCGGTTGGCGTTGCAAAGACAACGTACAACCTCGTACGCTGTCCCTGTGAGGCGACCCCCCCCCCCTCCCGCGAGGGCCCTTTCTGCGCCCGGTATGCCCCTGCGAAGGCCTCGTCGGTGCACGCTATCCCCCTGCCAGGGCTTCTTCGGCGCACGCCATTCCAAAGGTGGGGGGCAGCGTGCAGTAAGCGGGCCCGCGGCTCCACATCGTGCGCTATGTTTTGCGGCGCCAGTCGAAAAAGGAGGATAGGAAGCAGAATGAGTGTGGAGGGAAGAGGAAGAGGGGGAGGAGAAAGTGATTTGGGCCAGAAGGGGATGAGGAGGAGGAGGGGGGGATGAGGAGGAGGATGAGGATGATGATGAGGAGGAGGAGGAGGAGGAGGAGGAGGAGGAGGGGGAGGAGGAGGAGGATGAGGAGGGCGAGGAGGAGGAGGAAGTGGCGGATGAGGAAGAAGAGGACCAGTGTAAACCCAAGATCCATCAACGATGATGCAATAACCCCTCGTTCCCAAATCCCTCTTCAAAAGCTCCCATCAAGATCTGTTTTCACTGCGGGAAGAACCCATTTGAAAACAACCGTTTGAAAATCTTCAACCGCACCAAAATAGTATTCCTGTGACTTCGCCGCCGCGAATCGACGTCACTGTTGCAACTTGACGGTCCGAAATCGCGCCGACACACCGTTTCGGGCACGTCAACACCTCGAATCAACGTGACTGTCGCGCCCTGGCAATCATAAATAGTGCCGGGCCACAAATGATGTTCGGAACGTCGACCACACGACTCCTTGAATCTGCTGTAAACGTTTGAAGCGAATGCGTGCGGCGATGAGGCGAAAACCACATGTTGACAACGAACCGCCCTCCATTCGTAAAACTCTTGCAAACATTTCGAAGGAATGCGCGCGGCGCTGATACGAGAGCCACATTTTGAAAACAACGCGCCCTCCATTCCTGAAGTTACTGCTCATTTCAAGCCTCAGGATCGGTGAGGAAGTCTCAAGCGAAACGCCCTGCCCGCCTTACCGACCCGTCTTGGGTCGCGCCAGGGAGGAGTTAGAAGGACGAAGGATGGAGACGGAGGAGGAAAAGGCGGAGGAGGTGGAGGAGGGTGAGGAGAAATGGAGATTGGGGGTGCGGGGGAGGAGGCGGATGAGGAGGCCCTCCCATCCGGGCCTTCAGCACGAGCATCATCGCTCCGGGCACGGCGGCCGACCCGGAAAACACGCCGCGGCGGCCCATGCTGCCGGGGGGTCAGCGGACCGCGGCGCGCGCCACGAGAGGAAGTCCCCGCCCAGGGCCCAAAGAAAACAGGTACGACTCTCCCTTTTTGAAGAGGATCATGATTGGGATGGAGGGAGAAGGAGGAGCAGGAGGAGGAGGAGGAAGAGGAGGAGGAGGAGGAGGAGGGAAGGAGGGAAGGAGGGAGGAGGATGGTGAGGATAGAAACAGATGGGAACGAGGAAGAGGAGGGGGAGGAATAACGACGTTGATGAGGACGGAAATAAGAGAATGGGGCAGGAGACAAACAATGGAGGAGGAAAAGGAGGAGAGCAGGAGAGGAGGAGGAACAAAACCACAGGGAGGTCGGAAGAGAGTGGATGATGACGGCGGTGGTGATGCTCATGGCGAGGATAAACATGATCACCATCTCATCACCACCAACATTATCATGATAACTCTGAGTATTTAGATTATTCCTCTTGCACTGAAAGATACTTGCAGATTCTTTCTTGTCTTTTAAAGAACTAAGCCTCGGCTCCACTCAGGCCAGCTTGTTGTCGCCGTCACCAACCCCGTCGCCGCCTTGTCGCCGTCCGTCGCCTGGGCATGGGTGTCGGTTTGGCCGGCCTGTTGCCGCCGTCGCCGCTTCCGTCGCCGCCTCTTCGCCGCTCGTCATCTGGGCCTGGGTGTCGGTTCGGCCGGCTTGCTGTCGCCGTCGCCGTTCCTGTCGCCGTCGCCGTCCCGCCGTTGTACCCCTTCTCGTTTGCATCGCAAGCTTCGCATCCCACCACGTTGCTTTGACTTGGTTGGCATTTCCTTTTGCACTGCTTTGCATTGCTTCGCATTGCTTTGCATTGCCTTGCATTGCCCAGCGTTGCTTCGCATTGTTTTGCATGGCGGCGCATTGTTTTTGCATTGCGTTGCATGGTTTCGCATAGTCTTGCATTGTTTCACATAAAGTGCATCACGTAGTGTATGCCACAGATGTTGCACAACGTATGCGGCATAAACTACGCCAGCGATGGTGCTATCTACGCGGTGGTGCAACCCATGTGGTTCAATCGGTGTGGTGCAACAGTGCTATGCGCGCGCATTCGCTGATCAACACTCAGCAGTTCCCCGAAACGAATTGCAAAACACTGGGCGAAGTGCAAGCGCGCGTGCGTCGTCGCGCGCGCGCCTGCCTAAATATTTCAAACAAGTTTGGTACAATCGCGATGTCAGAATCGAGTGTCACGAACACACGCAACATACGAGTGGTTTCGCAACGGGATAGGTCATCACAACCTTTGTGCGTTTCCTTACACATTTTGAATAGGACCATGTGTTGTTGTTTGAACGTTTCATCGAATGTTGCCAGACGTGCCTCTCGCGCGCGCATGTGAAAATCGTTCGAGCACCCTTGCGCGCGCGTTGTCGCAAGAACTCCTTGCAACAAGTGGGACGAAGTGCGCGCGCGCATCGTCGCGCGCGCATGCCGATATCCTTTATAAGCGTTAGGTTGGGTAACGATCTCGAAATCCAGTGCACCAGCAACACATAACAAAACACACATTGGTGTGCTACACTTGTTGGCTTAAGAACAAGCAGTTGGCGAACTTCTGCCAATTCTGAAAAGGGAGACGTTGGATGTGTGTTCAATATTCTTATCAAGGTCGACGACACTGGTCCCTCGCGCCGCATGTCGAATCATTCGAAGGCCCCTGCGCGGCGTGTGCGCGTGGGTGGGCGGGCAGGTGGGTGGGTGGGTGCGTGGGGGCGCGGTCTCCGTCAAATTATGCCTTGCGGGCCGCTCGCGCGCGTCGGCCGCGCGCGCGTGTTAAACTCTGTCCGAATCCTTCATCGGCGACAAGTGGGCACCATCATCGTCATAGGCGTGATCAGCATCGGCGCCGTCACTGGCCTTGCCGTCGTTATCGTCGCCATCATCGCTATTCAAAGCATCGCGTCTACCGATGTCGACGTTGCCATGACGCCGCGCCCACCCAAGTCGCCGACTCGCGCTGAAGTGCCCGCTGGGAAGTGCCCAGCGGCCAGCGCCACCGCGGCCGCGTCGGTCGCGACAAACCAGCTTGCCGCTGCGCGCGCTCGCGCGGCCGCAGAGATGCACCAGCCAACGCCGCGCGCTCGTCGCAGTCGCCGCCGCGCTGGTTTTTCCAACCATGTCGCGGGTGGGCGGGTGGGGCGGTTGCGCGAGCACTGGGATTGACGGCGCCGAGCTTTTCAAAATTCATTGCGCCGCATACTTTTCATCGCAAAAACCTGCTTAACAATGGACTAGGCCCCATCGCTTGCGCCGCATATATCGCACCGCGTAGAATCCCCCCTCCCCGCCAAAAAAATGAAATACCCTCGCCCCCGCAAAATGACCGGTCGCCCCTGGCGATGCGCATGTCACCCCACCGTCGATTCTATATCTGAACTCCTCTCACCCCAGCCGAACCGGATTCGCCCCCCCCCCCCCCCCCTCTGATCTCCGTGGCGCAATGCTATGCGCATGCATTCGTTCACCAAGAACCACTCTGCAAAACAACGGGGTGAAACGCAAAACAACGGGGTGAAACGCAAGCGCGCGCGCCGTCGCGGGCGCGTGCCAGAATCCGCAAAAAACCGCGGGGGTCGCGCGGATTGCAAAATCGAATGTCGCGAACGCATATAAACGCCAAGCGTTTTGCAACGCCGTCGTCCAATGCGTAACTGCGCGCGCGCTCTGGCGAATTCCTGAGAAACAGCGGTTTCTCCATGATTTCATCGCGCGCCGCCGAGCGGGCCTCGCGCGCGCTCGCGTCAGCGCTCGCGTCGGAATCGCCCGGGCGCCTTTGCGCGCGCGGGGAGGTGGGGGGGGCGGTCGCTGACGCATGCAGCCATGCGGCCATGCGCGGGCCACTCGCACCCGTCGGAATCCTTCCAACGCCCTCATTGCTGATGCGCGGGCGCCATCATCGTCATCGGCGCGATCAACGCTTATTCCGTCATTGTCCTTGCCACCGCCATTGCCTTTGTCATCCGCGTTGCCAGCGTCGCCGCTATCATAATCGCGTCCGCCGTCGTCGGCGTCGGCGTCGCCGCGACGCCGCGCCCGCCCGAGCCGCCGACTCGCGCCGAAGCGAGTGCGCGTCAGCGCGGCCCGTGAAACGCGCCGGGGAGCCCCCGGCTGG
>CAUYUJ010004228.1:60000-71879 GCA_963575745.1 Prorocentrum cordatum
ACCTCTACCCTCCTCCCCCTTCCTCCTCCTCCTTCTTCTTCCTCGTCATCTTCCTCCCCCTCCTCGTCATGCTTCCTCACCATCGTCTTCATCCACCCTGATCTGTTTCCACAGGGCTCCCGAGGTCCCTGCAGCCTCCTGCTCCTCTGGAGGCCTCTGAAGGCTTCCAGAAGCCCCTCTATGCCCATACAACACTCACCATCACAATCGCCGACAGCGTCATTGTCATCACCATCACCATCGCAACTGGTCCACCATCAAACATTCACCCTCACCATGACAATCACCTCCATCACCCAAATTACCACCACCGCCGCCATCCACATCACCACCACCACGGCGATCAGTACCATCACGACCACCATCGCCACAGCCATCACGACCACCATCACCACAACAATCATCCCCACCGACATCACCACCATAAACCACCGTTCTTACCATCGACATCACCATCACCATCATCACCTCCAATACTATTACCACCCGCATCACCATCACCAACACCAATCACCACCACCACTACGACTACCATCATCATTATCAGCATCAGCATCATCATCAACAACACCATCAGCATCGCCATCACCATCACCATCACCATCATCATCATCAACATCATCATCACCATAACCATACTCACAACCGGCATCACCACCGCTATCATCATAATCACAGTCATCCCCAACACCATGGCGGATATGCCACGATGTGCTCACCATCTCCACAACCATCACAAGCAGCACCAAAACCACCGCCACTATCATCAAAATCACCACCATAACCACCGCCACCCTAACCACTTACCATCACAACCATGACCATCACCACCACCCGCACAACGAACACCACCACAACCTCCATCACATTGACAACCGTCATCAACATCTACCTTATCGGGATCACCACCATCACCACCATCGCAATCAGCACCATAATCACCGCCAAAATCACCACCAGCACCACCATCACCGTCACCACCACGAGAACCTGAACAACCACCACCATCGCAACCACAACCATCACCACCACGACAACCGTCACAACCACAACCACTATCACAATCGCCACCACCATCGTCACCGTCATCACCAGCACCTTCTTGTACCGCAGCCACCAGCATCATCAGCATCATCATCACCACCATCATCATCATCATCATCACCACCATCATCATCATCAGCAGCATCAGCATCAGCATCATCACCAGCATCAGCATCAGCATCAGCATCAGCATCAGCATCAGCATCAGCATCAGCATCATCATCATCATCATCATCATCATCATCAGCATCAGCATCACCATCAACTCCAGGTGGTGGTTTACAGCTGCACTGCGGACTACACCAAGGGAGCTGCCTCGGAACCTCTGCCGCTCCGCATGCCGCCGGGGAAGCGTGGAGGAGAAGCCCGCGGGGGGGACCAGAGACAGGTCGGGTGCTGCCACGGGCGGCCCTGGCCCATGGTGGCCCCAGGGAGGCCCCAGGGAGGCCCAGAGGGCCCCGCGTGCCCCAAGTTGGCGCGAACAAAAAGACCGCGGGCACCCCGGGCCGGGACCACCTGCAGCAGCATCCGACGGTGCGCCCAGCACTGCCATGCGGCAGACGCCAGGACACGGCGGACTCTTCGGACGGCCTGCCAGCCAGACCTCTCGGGGCCATCCTGGGCTCTCCCGAGCCCGACTTGGACACGTCGGATGATAAGGAGCGGCCCTCCTGGGGCTTTCGCGGAGGCCCATGGACCCCTGCGACTCTAAGACGGCAGCGAATCGAACTCGACAGACCTACTCACACGAATGATCCCAGCGGGCGTGTCATGCAAGCCTCGCCTCTCATCTTCTCACATCTTTCCTTCCCTCACCTCCCCACATCTCTCGCTCTCTTCTCTCGTCGACTCCGACCGTTCCCTGGACCCGTGTCTTAGAAACTTTTTTTCACCGCACTCCGTCACACGTCAATTTCAACTGCGCCGCCCAAACTGCAATGCACCGCGCGTGCGCAAAACACATGGCCTCGAGGCTCTTGCTGGGAGGCGGCGACAAGACGACGCCGCAAGTGTGGGGAGAAGCGTGATGGCCTGTTCCGAACCTCTAAAGAAAATAGACGCTCTGGTGAGCGTGAAAAACAAGTGCCTTGCCCATCTGCGCCTCATCTGGAGGGGAAGAAAACGGGGACCATGACCCGAACTGCTCGCGGAAACGTCGTGCCGATCTTGGTCACCGTCCACTTTGGTCGCCGTCGATTCGTGGACCATCCTCGCGGCGACGGCCAGCACAAACCATGACCAAGATCGGCGACGGCCAGCACAGACCATGACCAAGATCGGCGTCGACAAAATCCTGCGACACGTTGGTCACGATCAGCGGTTCTTCCTTCGATCATTCGTGAAGCAGCGCGCGCCCCCGCACCGCGGTGGACACCCCGGAGGGCGACAGCCACCGCTGGCGACGCACCCGCGCGCCTCGGGCCGGCGGCCCTCCTCGGTCCCGGACTAGGCGTTGTTGAGGAAGTAGGCGCACCCGCCGAGGACCACGGCCAGGGACGCGAGGGTGGTGAAGAAGGGCGGGAGCTTGAAGGGCTTCTCCTTCGGCTTCGGCGGCGGCGGCGTCTCGCCGAAGAACCGCATGGCGGTGCGGGGCCCCTGGTGGGCGTCGGCCGCCGCCTGCCCCGCGACCGGGCCGCCCGCCCGCGCGCCCTGCGCGCGCAGGGCCGGCGGGGCGAGGAAGGGCCTCCCGCCGGGGCGCGAGCTCCACGGTGCGCTCCGCTTTCGTTTTGTGCTCGTGCTCGTGAGGGGATCCGCCCCGACCAGATCTTAGGGGAACGAACAATGGCATAAACATAACAGCTCGGAAGTCCGCGTGGGTCCAGCGCGGATCCGAGAAATCCGCGCTGACCTCCGAGTTGTTCTGTTTTTGGTGTCATTGTTCGCTCCCCTAAGATCTCCCCAGTGCGGCGACAACAAATGCGCAAAGACGATCTGTCGCCGCACGAACCACTCAAGAAACCCATCGAGTGAAATGTGCGACGTGCGATGGGCGCGCCATGCGTGACGCGCTGCATTCTTGGTGCAGCGGCGACGGGGGGAGGGTGCCAGACAGATGGACGTTCTCCGTCGCTCCGCCCCTGTGCTGCAGAACGAGAAAAAATGTCGGAGCGAGAGCGGCCCACGATTCGGTGGCAGCTCATGAGAGCCTCCCATACCAGCTTGTCGGATCCTGCGAATCGACGCTCATCGACGCTAAATCGACGCTGAATCGGCGCTGCCTCGTCGACCCCCAGACGCTGATCGACGCTGGCCGGCGCTAATGCCGACGGAATTCGGACGGCACACCAGGCTCCCACGACTTGCCGCCGACCGCCCCTGTGCAGAGCGAACCGAAACGTCGGAGCGAAGGCGGCCCGCGGGATCGCCGGGGGCACCGTGCCGCTCGCGCCCCGGGGGCCTCCCGCAGGAGAGCAGCGCGCCCGCCAGCGCGGCGAGGGCGCACACCGCGAGCAGGGGCGAGCCGCGGCTGCCTGCGCGCGCCATCGGGGCCCTCGCGCCCAGCAGATGCCGCGGGGGGCGGGCGCAGAGCGGGCAGGCCGCAGAGCAGCGGTCGCTTTGACCGAAATGCTTGAACCCTGAGCCCAACTTGGTCTGGAGGAGGAGGGAGGGGGAGGAGGAGGAGGAGGAGGAGGAGGAGGAGGAGGAGGAGGAGGAGGAGGAGGAGGAGGAGGAGGAGGAGGAGGAGGAGGAGGAGGGGGAAGAGGACTGAGAGAGACGGAGAGGAGGAGGAGGAGGAGGGGGAGGAGGGAGGAGGAGGAGGAGGAGGAGGAAGGGGATCAGCCATGGGTGCCTTTGGGAGCAGGGCGGCCCGATCCAGGAGCTCGGATCAGCCACGCCTGGCGGCCCACAAGGGGGTGCCTGATTGGACCCCCCCCATGGAAGCTGTGTGCAGCCTCTTGGGGCCAGCTGAGCAACGCCTCGTGGGGCCCTCTTGAACCCCATCCCTCCCTCTCCTGCGATGTACCGCTTGAACAAACTTCGATAAACCCTCTACGGCTAAACTGCAGCGTTCCTTCAACATCAAATCAGGGATGATGATGCTGATGATGATGATGATGATGCTGATGATGATGATGATGATGATGATGCTGATGCTGATGAGGATGATGAGGATGAGGATGAGGATGAGGATGAGGATGAGGATGAGGATGATGATGATGATGATGATGATAATAATGATGCTGCTGCTGCTGATGCTGCTGCTGCTGATGATGATCATGATGATGTGAATGTCATGATGCTGGTGATGCTGCTGCTGCTGCTGCTGATGATGATGCTGATGCTGATGATGATGATGATGATGATGATGATGATGATGATGATGATGATGATGATGATGCTGCTGCTGCTGCTGATGATGATGCTGAGGGAAGAGGAGGAGGAGGAGGAGGAGGAGGAAGAGGAAGAGGAGTAGAGGAAAGGGAGGAGGAGAGGGAGGAGTATAGGAGAGGAGGGGGGGCGGAGTAGGGGAGTAGGAGGAAAGGAGGATGAGGTAAGACGGAGGAGGAGGATGAGAAGGAGGGGGAAGGAGTTATAGAAGTAGTAAGTAGTAGTAGTAGTAGTAAGGTAAGTAGTAGTAGTAGTAGTAGTAGTAGTAGTAGTAGATAGTAAAAGCTAGTAAGTAGTAGTAGTATAGTTAGTTAGCAGTAAGTATAGAAGAGTAGTAGTAGTAGTAATGAGGAGGAGGAGAGGGAGGAAAGGAGGAGGAGGAGGAGGAGGAGGAGGAGGAGAGGGGAGGGAGGAGGAGGAGGAGGGAGGAGGAGAGGAGAGAGGAGGATGAGGGCGGATATATGATGATGATGATAGATGATGATGAAAATGATGATGATGATGATGATGAGGAGGAGGAGGTGGAGGGAGAGGGAGGAGGAGGAAGAAGGAGGAGGGGGATCAGCCATGGGTGCATTTGGGAGCAGGGCGGCCCGATCCAGGAGCTCGAATCAGCCTCGCCTGGAGACCCACAAGGGGGGGCCCTGCTGGGACCCCCCCAATGGAAGCTGTGTGCAGCCTCTTGGGGTCAGCTGAGCAACGCCTCGTGGGGCCCTCTTGAACCCCACCCCTCCCTCTCCTGCGATGCACCGCTCGAACAAACTTCGATAAACCCTCTACGGCTAAACTGCAGCGTTCCTTCAACATCAAATCAGGGATGATGCTGCTGATGATGATGATGATGCTGATGATGATGATGATGATGCTGATGATGCTGCTGCTGATGAGGATGATGAGGATGAGGAGGAGGATGATGATGATGATGATGATGATGACGATGATAATGATGATGCTGATGCTGATGATGATGATGATGCTGTTGATGCTGTTGATGCTGCTGCTGATGCTGATGATGACGCTGATGATGATGATGATGCTGATGATGATGATGCTGCTGATGCTGCTGATGATGATGATGATGGTGAGGATGATGATGATGATGATGATGATGATGATGATGCTGATGATGCTGATGATGCTGCTGATGATGATGATGAGGATGAGGATGAGGATGAGGATGATGCTGATGATGCTGCTGCTGATGATGATGAGGATGATGAGGATGAGGATGATGCTGATGATGCTGATGCTGATGATGATGATGATGATGATGATGATGATGATGATGATGCTGTTGATGCTGCTGCTGATGCTGATGATGACGCTGCTGATGATGATGATGATGATGATGATGATGATGATGATGATGATGATGATGATGATGATGATGATGATGATGATGATGATGATGATGTGAATGTGATGATGATGCTGCTGATGATGATGATGCTGATGCTGATGCTGGTGCTGATGAGGGGGGATGAGGAGGATGAGGAGGCGGATGAGGAGGAGGAGGAGGAGGAGGAGGAGGATGAGGCAGGAGGAGGAGGAGGAGGAAGAGGAGGAGGGGGAGGAGGAGGAGGAGGAGGATGAGAGGATGAGGATGAGGAGGAGGAGGAGGAGGAGGAGAGGGAGGGGGAGGAGGAGGAGGAGGAGGAGGAGGAGGAGGAGGAGGAGGAGGAGGAGGAGGGCGGATCAGCCATGGGTGCCTTTGGGAGCAGGGCGGCCCGATCCAGGAGCTCGGATCAGCCACGCCTGGAGGCCCACAAGGGGGGCCCTGCTGGGACCCCCCCCCCCCATGGAAGCTGTGTGCAACCTCTTGGGGCCAGCTGAGCAGCGCCTCGTGGGGCCCTCTTGAACCCCACCCCTCCCTCTCCTGCGATGTACCGCTCGAACAAACTTCGATAAACCCTCTACGTACGGCCAAACTGCAGCGTTCCTTCAACACCACATCAGGGATGATGGAGCTGATGATGATGCTGATGATGATGATGATGATGCTGATGATGCTGATGATGGTGATGCTGGTGATGCTGGTGATGCTGGTGATGATGCTGATGATGCTGATGCTGGTGATGCTGGTGATGATGCTGATGATGCTGATGCTACTGCTGATGCTGATGCTGCGGATGATGATGATGCTGATTATGATGCTGATGCTGATGATGATGATGCTGCTGCTGATGATGATGATGATGATGATGGTGATGGTGATGATGGTGATGATGGTGATGATGATGATGATGATGATGATGATGATGATGATGATGATGATGATGATGATGATGATGATTGATGATGCCTGATGAGGGAGGAGGAGGAGTAGGAGGAAGAGGAGAGGGAGGAGAGGAAGAGGAGAGGAGGAAGAGAGAGCGGCGCGGCGGAGAGGAGGAGGAGAGGGAGGAAAGGGAGGAGGGAGGAGGAGAGGGAGGAGGGAGGAGGGAAGGGAGAGAGGGAGGGAGGGAGGGAGGGAGGGAGGGAGGGAGGTCCCAGCAGCGCGGCAGAGAGCAGCAGGACCCGGAGCAGCACGACAGAGCAGCAGCCCTTGGACGTTGACATCCGCGAGTGGTCCCAGCAGCACGGCAGAGAGCAGCACGACCCGGAGCAGCACGCCAGAGAGCAGCAGCCTTTGGACGTTGACATCCGCGAGTGGTCCCAGCAGCAAGGCAGAGAGCAGCACGACCTGGAGCAGCACGACAGAGAGTAGCAGCCCGTGGACGTGGCCATCCGCGAGTGGTCCCAGCAGCATGTCCTGGGCGACGGGGAGCACCACGCCCTGCAGGGCCACGCCCACGTCGAGCAGCATGACGCTGAGCAGCACGACGGTAGCTCGCGCGAGGCGCCTCCCCGACGGCCCACCCGGAGGGAGAACATCCTCCGGGGAGTTGTTCTTCCTGCACCACCTCCGCACCTGCGCCCTGAGCGCTACAGGCCGGGGAGGGGGGTCTGGAGCAACGTCTATGGGACATGCCGCGCCTGTGGGTCTCCAGGCGCCAGCCTGGACAGACGCACGCCTGACTCATATCTTCCATGTCGTGGAAACGGTGTGCCTGCTGAGCTTGTCGGCGCTATCGGCGATCGCCCACCCAGCAGTGTGGAGTCGGGTCGGAGGAGCTGCGGCCTTGATGAGTGGGGGCCTTGGTGGATGGGGATCGTGCGGCCTCGCCTCCGGGCTCCCAGTTCCAGCTATGGCGTTGCGAGCTGTCGTGGCCCACCGCAACAAAATGGAAAATATAAACAAAATCAAAAACAGAAAAACAAAAAAGAACAAAACCGAAAACGCAACAAACAAAATTAAACAAAAAACAAAACAAAAAAAAAAATACCGTACAAATATAAAAACAAAAAATAAAAAGTCAATCAAAACAGACAAAAAACAATAAAGCAAGCAAGAACAAAAAAAAAAACAAAAAAACAAAAAAAAAAAACAAAAAGATAAATTAATAAAAACAAGAAAAAAAATACAGCGCGTGGCGAACTGTCGTCGGAGTTGGAGGTGTTCTCGCGTGGTCGGCTGGGGTCCACTGGCCAGTGTGGGAGTGCCGGCTGTGGAGCTTCTTCGTGGTCTGCGCCGGTGCCTCCGGGGGAGGGGCAGACTTGGGGGATACTTGGAGCGGCCGCTTTGGTCTGGCCCGCTTTCCCTGTCGAGGCGCCGCCGGCGCCGCACCCAGCAGCACGCCTGACGCAACGCGACCTGCACGTCACCACGTGGGCCGTCGACGTCATGACGAGCCGCCGGAATTGCCATTGCCACGCTGACGCGTGCAAAGGCCCCATTCGACGGGGAGACCTTCGCGCCTTCAGCCACACCCTCGCGCACAAACTCTACTACCACCCGGAGCGCGTGGAGGGCGGACTCGGCCCCTACGACAACGTGGTCGGCACGGAGAGCCTCGTGCAGGCGGCGCAAGACAAGGTGCGAGCCTTCTGCGATCGGCCGGGGAGGACCACCCGCGCGCAGTACGTTGGCGACGTGCAGCGGGCAAAGAGGATCCGGCACGCAGGCGCGACCCCGGACGGCCACCAGCCGGGCGACGGGGACCCGGATGAGCTGCCCGAGAGCTACGATCCCGCCGGCGGGGCACGCCCTGAGCCAGCGCCAGACCTGCCCAACCTGCCTTGGTGGGATTCAGTCTCTTACGACAGCCTGGGGGACGACGTGCCCACAGTGGTCAGAGTGCCAGACGAGGTCTGCCACGCCTTGGCGCTGTTACGGGGGCGGGTCGCCCAGACGCTGCTGACGGCGCAGTCCGCCGGGGACGGGGCCACGCAGCGACGCGCCGAGAAACTTTTCACATTCTTCGACCGTGTTCTCCTTCACCGGAACCAGAAGCAACGCGGAGGCAAGACCGTGAAAGGCAGAGGGCTTAGCCAGGAGCTCACCAGGAGGCTGCGCCTGGCCGAACGGGGCGACTGGGCCGCCCTCTGGCGAATCGCCGCCGCCTCTGGCGCCTGGCGCGCCGCCCTCCCCGAACGCCAGTCCACGGCCGAGCAGCAGGCAAAACGGGTGGAAACGCTGGTCCGAGAAAACTTGATTAGTAAAGCCATGGCCAGCGCCACCCGCCCCGCCGCCACGGCCACGGGCGACGGCGTCCACGCAGCCCTTCAGGAACTCGTCCCAGAGGGCACCCCAGCAGTGCTGAACGGACAAGCGCCGCAGGCACCAGACCAGGACACGCTGCAAAGGCTCACGGCATCCGTCTCCAGGAACATCGGACGTAGCCCCCGGCGCTCCGGGCACGGCCCGAATGGTTCCCGATTCGAACACTGGCGCACTCTGCTCTGCGACGGCGCCGCCCGGGAGGCCTGCGCCAAAGTCGTCGTCCTTTTTCTGTTCGGGCAACTCAGCGAGGAGGCGATGGCGGCGAACCTCGGGGCGCGCCTCATTGCCCTTCGCAAGCCCAACGGGGGGCTCCACCCAATCGCCTGCGGGTGCGTCCTCCGGCGGCTTGCTGGCCGCGCAGCGTGCGAAATCTTCGGCGAGGGGATCAAGCGCGGCTGCGGGCGATTCCAGTACGCCGTGGGCACGCGGGCGGGATGCGAGGTCGTCCACAAGACGCTGGCGGCCCTCACCGAGGCGTTCCCGCAGGGAGTGGTCTTCGCGTTTGACGCCACCAACGCTTTCAATTCTGTCCCGCGGCAACGGATTTTAGACGGCGTGGCACGGCGGGCCCCGGACCTTCTGCCAACGGCGCGGGCGTGGCTTGGCACCACCACTACGCACCTCTTCTGGGGCAGCGAGGACAAGGCCGCGCCCGTGCGGGCCACCCGCGGGGTTGCCCAAGGCTGCCCGCTGTCCCCCGCGCTTTTCGCTTTGGCAATCGCCGACGCCTTAGGCGAAATCCACGACGCGCTTCAGCTGCTCTCACCTGCCTGCAAAGTCTTCAGCTACCTGGACGACGTGATGGTGTTCGCCCCGCCGGAACACGCCTCCGCCGCTGTCGCCGTCGTGGCTGACGCCCTGACGCGAAGCGGCCTCTCGGTCGAACAGGGCAAGACGCAAGTTTGGACCAAGGATGCCGACGCGGCTCTCCCGCCTGAGCTGACCCACCACCGGGTGCCCCACTTGAAATGCCTCGGAAACGCTGCCCCGTGGCTCGAGCAGGAGGAGGAGCGGTCCGCCTACACGCTGGCACCGACGGGGCCGCAGCTGTGGCCAAAGCCAACGCGTTCGCCGACAAGCTGGCCGCACTCCGCTCCGCGGGCCTATCGGCCGAGGCTGCCTGGACGCTGTTGCGCACCTACGCGCAGGGGGCCGTTACCCACCACCTTCGGGCCAACAACGACACGACCTGGGTCGACCCGTTCGACGACGTGATCTTCAGCAGCCTGGAGCACCTCGTCGGCGCGCCCCTGGACGCGTCCCAGCGCGCGCAGGCCACCATGCGGCTGAAAGACGGCGGCTGCTCCCTGCCGTCCGCCCGCCTCACTGCGGCTGCTGCCTACGCGGCCAGCTGGGCCTTGGTCCTCCACGAGGTCGCCGCAGGGGCTGGGTTTGCCACCTGGGAAGATTTCCGCGCGCGATGCCCTCTGACGCACCAGGCGCTCGTGCAGGCGGACGCGGACCTCCTGGCCCAGGGAGTGAAGGACGACCACTTCGACTGGCTCGGCGCCTTCCAACACC
This sequence comes from Prorocentrum cordatum, assembly GCA_963575745.1. Classification (NCBI taxonomy): domain Eukaryota; class Dinophyceae; order Prorocentrales; family Prorocentraceae; genus Prorocentrum; species Prorocentrum cordatum. The sequence continues at coordinate 70,499 of CAUYUJ010004228.1, forward strand.
CCGTCCCCAAGCTACAGGGAATCTGGGGGGAAGCACGTTCTGTGGCCACTCGGGCCCGCCTGCTGACGGCACTGGACGAGGAGGAGCGAGTGGCCCTTCGCGGGGCCGGCGGGCCGGGCGCCGGCGGCTTTCTGCTCCCCGTCGAGGAGGGGGACCCGGCGCTCCCGGACGCGCATTTCTTAGCTGCACTGAAAATGCGCCTCCGCTGCCGTGTCTGCCCCGATGGCACCACCTGCCAGCATAGGCGCGCCGACGGCACGGTCTGCGGCGCCACCCTTGACCCCAAGGGGTGGCACGCCAAGAAATGCGAGGTTGGCGGCTCCCGCAATGCCCGCCATGACAGCATGCGGGACTGGCACGCCCCCCTGCATACGCGCCTCACCGGCCACCACGCGGTGAAGGAGCAACGCGTCCCAGGGTGGGACCGCGTGAACAGGCAGACCGGCGAGCTCCAGCTCGCGCGCCTCGACGTCGCAACCCGCGACCCTGCCACTGGGCAGCCCGTTTACGTTGATTGGAGCATTACCTGCGAACACAGCACTTACGCCCCTCGCAGGCAGGCTTGCTCCAACAACGACGGGGTGGCCGCCGCGGCCATGGTCCGGGAGAAGCGCGCCAGGTACCCCCCCGAGCACGGGAACCTGGTCCCCCTGGTCTTCGAGACTAGCGGCCGGCCCTCCGACGAGGCGGCCCAATTTATTCGGACATACGGACAGGATATGGACTCGGCGGAACGCGGGGCCGCCCTGGGAACCGTGTGGCGACAACTCAGCCGGCGCCTCCAGGCCGGGAACGCAGAGATGGTGTTGAGCGCCCTCAGTCGGTGAGCGCCCCGTTGTCACCACTGACGACCACCACAACCAGCAGGCTGACCACCAGCATCACCACCGTCAGCACGACCACCGCGAGCACCAGCATCACCAGAAGACTGACCGCCGGCACGACCACCACGACCACCACCAGCACGAGTGACCCCCAGCACCACAACTACTAGCCACCACGCCCACCACCAATACGACCACCGCGACCACCACCAGTGCGACCACGACGACCACGACGACCCCCTCCAGCACGACCACAGCGACCACCCCGACGACCGCCGCCGCCCCCCGTCCCCCTCTCCCTTCCCCCTCCCTCCCCTTCCCCTGCCGGGCCGCCCCTGCTGCTACGCTTTTTGCGCGCCTGTCCCCTCCTCCTTCCTCCTCCTCCTCCTGCTGCTGCCTTCCTCTCCCCTTTCTCCCGGTTGTATGTGCTCGTGAGCAGGCCGGGCTCCAGATGGAGGCCGGCCATTGTGTGCAGGTGCAGGACGTCGGGGACCATTGCCCAGGGCAGCCCCCTGAGAGCTGGCGGGGGCGCCAGACCCGCGGCCAGCGCAGGGAGG
>CAUYUJ010004229.1:0-5000 GCA_963575745.1 Prorocentrum cordatum
CGCCACCGGCCGCCCGGCGGAGAATCATTTGGTCCGGCCGCGCCTCAGCCACAGGAGACTTTCCTCTCGCCCGCCCACGCAGCTTCGCCTCGCCCGCACGCACGGCACGCACGAACACGAAACCGAAATCGGTTTCCTGGTAGGGGGGCCCTCCGTTCCACTTCGATCTCACCCCCTCACCTCCGATTCTGTAGGTTTTCTTGTTCCCCCCCACTTCCAATATTTCCCCATCTCTTCCTGGGAGTCGACGACTAATTGTGTCTGTGCGTTCCTCTTCCTCCAGAACAAAGGCCGCAAGCGACGACAAAACTGCAAGACACCCTTTGCTTCATGGCCGCACGTCGCCGCCGCCGGCCGACGGCCACCCGCCGCCAGCCGCCGCCGCCCGGCCGTTGTCGCCAGGGTTCGTGGTCCGAGTACTTCTCCCAGGGCGCCAGTCTGAAAAACAGCCTCCTCCTCCTCCTCCTCCTCCTCCTCCTCCTCTTCCTCCTCCTCCTCCTGCTGGGCTGGTTCGCGGGCCCGGCGGGCGAGTAGTAGGGGGAGGGGGAAACAGACGGCGGTCAAAGCAGCGTCTGAGATCACCTGTTCGCAAGACGGTCGTCGTCGTCACCGCCGCCGCCACCGCCGCCGTCGTCGCCATCGTCGTCGTCGTCGGAGGAGGAGGAGGAAGAGGAGGAGGAGGAGGCGGAGGAGGAGGAGGAGGCGGAGGAGGAGGAGGAGGCGGAGGAGGAGGAGGAGGACATGGGGCGACCTGTGCATCCTCGCGGACGAAAACAACAGATTGACCGTCGATGCCAGCACGTTCGTGGAGGCGCCCTTTGAGGGGGCCGTGCGACCTGCGCGGCGGGCGCCTGCCGCGGCGCGAAGGGCCCCGCGGGGGAAGCTCGAGGGTGGCATGCCGAGCAGGGGGCGGCCCTCGGCGGGGTGGCGGAGGCGGCTCCTGAGAGGGCCAGCGGCGCTCAGTGCAAGGCAACCCTTGAAAGCCCTCCCGCTTGACGCGGCGCCGCGGCCCTGCGCTCACCGCACGCGTGCCGCTGGTTGGGCGTGGCTCAATGGGGGGGTCACAAATGGGGGGGTCCAAAAAAGGTCCCCTTTCGTGCCCCTTTCGGGCCCCTCCGGAGCCCCAGGGGGCTCGTTTACGTACCGTTTGGGTACCTTTTGGGACCACCCGCGACAGCCCCCCATTTATGACCCCCCCATTACGCGGCGCCCAAGCTGGGAAATCGGCAGGCTGGCCGGCAGCCGTGAAGGAATCGGAATCGAGATCGGGATCAAAAGCCGAATCGAACCGGGATCTCAAACCATCGAAATCGAATCGAACCGGAGAGGCCGGAACGGGCCCTGTGCGGTGCCGCGGCCCTGCTCTCACCGCAGGCGTGCCAGGGAACAGCAACCTTGCGCGAGCGAGATTGAATCGGGCGTCCTCGGCGCGCGCGCCGACGACAGCCTGCCGCAGGTTTGGACCCTCGAGGCAGCGCCGCGGTCCAGTCTCCACCGTCTCCACCGTCTCCACCGTCTCCACCATCTTGATCGTCGTCGTCGTCGACGGCGTCCTTGTGGTCGTCGTCAACGACACCGTCGTCGTCGTCGTCGTCGTCGTCGCCGCCGCCGCCGTCGTCGCCGCCGTCGTCGCGGTCGCGGTCGTCGTCGTCGCCGTCGCCGTCACCGCCGTCGTCGCCGTCGTCGTCGACATAAACGTCGCCGTCGTCGTCGCCGTCGTCTTCGCCACCGCCGTCGCCATCGTCGTCGCCGCCGTTGTCGTCGTCGCCGCCACGCCGTCGTCGTCGTCGTCATCAACGTCGTCGTCGTCGTCGCCGCCGTCGTCGTCGTTGTCATCGACGCCATCCTCGTCGTCGTCGTCTCCGCCGCCGCGGCCCCCGACGACGTCGTCGCCGTCGCCGTCATCGTCGTCTTCGTCGTCATCGTCGTCGTCGTCGTCGCCGTCATCGTCGTCTTCGTCGTCGCCGTCGTCGTCGTCGTCGTCGCCGTCGTCATCGTCGTCGTCGCCGTCGTCGTGAACGTCGCCGTCGTCGTCGTCGTGCCCGCCGCGGGCGTCGTCTTTGACGTCGTCGTCGTCGTCGTCGCCGTCGTCGTCGTCGTGGTCGTCATGAACGTCGCCGTTTGTCGTCGTCGTCCAAGTCGTCAAGGTCGCATCGTCGTCGCCGTTGCCACCGCCGCTGTCGTCGCCGTCGGCGTCGTCGTCGTCATCCTCGTGGTCGTCGTCGCCGTCGCGGTCGCCGTCGCCGTCGCCGTCGACGTGGCCACCACCGTCGTCGTCGCAGTCGTCGCCCTCGTCGTCGTCGTCGTTGTCGACATCAACGTCACCGTCGTCGCCGGTGCCGTCGTCTTCGTCGCCGTCGTCGTCGTCGTCGCCGTCGTCGCCGTCGCCGTCGTCGTCATCGTTGCTGTCATCGCCGTCGCCGTCGTCCTCGTCATCGTCGCCGTCGTCGTCGCCGTCGCCGTCGCCATCGACGTCGCCGTCGCCGTCGCCGTCGCTGTCGCGTCGCTGTCGCCGCCGCCGCCGCCAGCCGTCGCAGCCGCTGCCGCCGCCAGCCGTCCGACGGCCTCCGCGCTCTGGTCCGGGGCGGCGGCATTCGCGGGCGCACCGCTGGCGACCGCGGCGGCAGCGCCGCCGCCGCGGGGTGGGCCACCGGGTCCTCCTGGGGAGCGTCGCCGTCGTCGTCGTCGTCGTCGCCGCCGCCGCCGCCGCCGCCGCCACGGCCGCGGCCGCGGCCGCCGCCGTCGCCGCCGCCGCCGTCGTGGCAGTCGTCGTCGCCGTCGCCGTCGCCGTCGCCGTCGCCGTCGTCGCTCCCTCCCTTCCTCCCTCCTCCCCCGTCCATGCTGACAGAATGCCCCTTGTCGAGTCAAAAGCAACATCCCTCCTTTCTCGTCCTTCCCTCCTTCCCTCCTCCCTCCTCCCTTATCCCTCCTCCCTCCTCCATCCCTGCTCCTTATGAAAACTCTTCCCTGTCGCACTCCGAGACTGGTGGAAAAGGCGGGCCGGGCGTTTCGCCTGAGGCTTCCTCGCCATTTACAGTCCTGAAGCTTAAATACCGCAAAAGCTTCACGGATGGAGGGACGGTGGTTTTCAAAATGTGGCTCTCGCCTCAGCGCCGCGCACACTTGTCTTACAAATTTGCACCAACTCCATGGCCGGAGGGCGGGCCGATTTCAAAATGCGGCTCTCGCCTCATCGCCGCGCACATTTGTCTTGCAAAATTGCAAGAGCTTCACGGATAAAGAGCGGTCCGTTTTCAGAATTTAGCTCTCGCCGTCGCGCCGCGCACATTCGTCTTGAACGTGTTGCACAATGTTTCACGGATGGATGGCGGTCCGTTTTCACAATGCGGCTCTCGCCTCCCTTCGCGCTGTGCACATTCGTCTTAAGAGTTCGCAGAAGTTTCAGGGACTCGTGGTGAACGTCCCAGAAACGACATTTTGGCACGGTTTCGCAGTGTCAGGGCGCAAGAGTCACATTGATTCGCGGTGTTAAAGCCATACAACTTGCAACAGCAAAAGTGGATGAAAAGGGTCGTTTTCAAACTGTGGCTTTCTCTTCGGCTTCGCGCACATCCGAACTCAAGCATTGCATCATTTATGCGGATGGAAAGTAGGCTCCCGCCTCAGCGCCGCGCACACTTGCCTTAATCGATTGCAGCAGCTACCAGGTTGGATGGCATGTCTACTTCTGACCGGGGCTTGGGGCTTGCGCCTCTTAGCGCCGCGCACGTTCGCACTAGCAGCGTGTAGTAAAAAGTTGGCGTAAGGAAACAGCTCCGTCCAAAAACAAGGCCCTCGCTTGAAAATTCCACCAGCCTAAAAAAAAACCCTAACATTAAACGCATGTAACGGCTGCACGGATGGAGGGCGGTTTCTTGTCACAGTGGGTGCTCTCGCCCGAGGATTCCTCAGAGTGCACAGCCAGAAACGCAGTCCTGGGCAGCAGTTGCACTGATCGGGACGGTCTTGTGCAACAGCTACTCTGACTGCAACAGTTGCGTCTCGCTGGACACCTCGTTGAGGTGTATGATCATCGGCCGCCGTGCCGCGAGGCACTGATTGGAGTCTTTAGGTCCCCGAGGGTCCTACGTCAAAGAGTATGGAATACTCGATAAAGGGGCCCGCAGTTCCAAATTCCGGGCCTTCCTGGGGATACTTGCGTGCTGTCCCGTGTGCCCGAAACGGACCTAAGAGTGCCTCAAGAGGCCCCCCAGACGGTCCAAGAGAAGCCCGAATCGCCCAAACGTTGCTCCAAGCCACTCAGTGTGGCCTCAAGGCGACCAAAGAGACCACCAAAACGCCACAAGACAGCCCCAACATCAACCCCGCGAGGGCCCCAAGAGTCTTCCACACATCGTGCTCCTTGCCCCTCCCCTCCTCCTCCTTCTGGCATCTCCTCGCCCTTCTTTCCCTTCTCTCCTCCCTTCAGCTTGTCCTCTCAACCACTTCCTTCCTCGCCCCCTTCATCCCCTGAGGCAGGGGTGGGAGTGTGTCCGACGGGGATCACCACCGGGAAGGCAGGGCCTACCTCTGGGGACAGGGACATCCTGCGATCCAGCGAGCCAGAGACACAGCGCGGTCGCGCGGAGGAGGGGGGGGCAAGAGAGAGTGAGGGGAGGGGTGTGGAGGCAAGCTGGGAGCAAAGGAGGGGAGAGGGGGCAGGGGAGGGGGAAGGGAGAGGACGAGGGGATGTTGATGCGACGCGGGGCATTACAATGAAGCGTGCTCCCGAGACGAGAGGAGGGGAGGAAGAGGGAGGCAGCGGGAGGAGGCTCAGAGGAGGAGGAAGAGAAGGCCGCCACAAAGAGGGAGGAGGAGGAGGAGGAGGAGGAGGAGGAGGAGGAGGAGGAGCAGGCCGCCTTGAGGGAAGGAGGGGACTGCTGGGAGACCACCGGCAGCCACAGTGTGGCTGCCTGCGCACTCCCTCCCCGCCCTGGCTGGGCACAGTGGACGGTCGGGAGGGCATCTCGTCTCGAGGCGCTGGAGCCGCGGCGGTCGTC
>CAUYUJ010004229.1:7500-10000 GCA_963575745.1 Prorocentrum cordatum
AAATCATCCAGCATCATCATTCGTCATCGATCGACATCATCAACATCACAATCAACAGCATCATCATCATCATCATCATCATCATCAGCATCTCATCATCATCTCATCATCATCATCATCATCATCATCATCATCATCATCATCATCATCATTATCATCATCGTCCTCATCGTCGTGGGCATCATCATCAGCATCACCAGCATCACCAGCATCAGCATCGTCATCATGATTAGCAGCATCATCACCATCATCACGATCGTCTTCATCTGCAGCAGCATCATCAGCAGCAGCAGCAACAGCATCAGCACCATCACCATTAGCAGCATCAACATCAGCATCAGCATGATCATTAGCAGCATCAGCATCATCGTCATTATCATCAGCATCAGCATCAGAAACAACATCATCATCCTCATCATCAGCATTATCAGCATCATCATCAGCATCATCATCATATTTACCATCAGCAGTATCATTATCGCCATCATCAGCAACATCAGCATCATCATCAGCATCAGCATGATCATCAGCATCGGCAGCATCATCATCATCATCATCACCAGCATCATCATCAGCAGTGTGAGCATCATCAGAAGCAGCAGCCGCATCATCATCATCATCCTCAGCATCATCAGCATCATCATGGTCATCATCAGCATCGGCAGTTGCATAACCACCATCATCACGAGTACAATCATCATCAGCAACATCATCACCATCATCAGCATCAACATCGTCATCATCAACATCAGCAGCAACATCCGCAGCATCATCAACAGCAGCATCAGCAACAGCATCATCATCAGCAGCATCAGCATTAGCATCAGCATCAGCCTCATCATCCGCCGTATCATCAGCAGCATCCGCATAAGCATCATCATCAGCATCATCATCAGCATCATCAGAAGAATCAGCAGCAACATCCGCAGCATCAGCATCACCATCATCAGCATCAGCATCACCAGCATCATCATCAGCAGCAGCATCATCAGCAGCAGCAACATCAGCAGCATCAGCATCAGCAGCAGCATCAGCATCATCATCATCAGCATCATCAACATCATCAGCATCATCAACATCATCAGCATCATCAGCAGCATCAGCAGCAGCATCCGCATACGCATCATCATCCTCATCAGCAGCAGCAGTATGAGCATCATCAGCAGCATCATCAGCATCACCAGCATCATCATCAGCATCATCATGGTCAGGATCAGCATCACCTTCATTATCAGGATCATCATCGTTGTCATCATCATCAGCAGCAACATCACCATCATCATCACGATTATCACCGGCATGATCAGCAACCTAATCCGATCATCATCAGCAGCATCAGCAGCCGCAGCACCATCAGCATCAGCATCAGTATCATCATCAGCATCAGTTGCGGCAGCATCATCACCATCAGCATCATCATGACCATCAGCAGCATCAGCATAGTCATCAGCAGTATCAGCATTGCCATCAACAGCAGCATCATCATCAGCATCATCATCAGCCTCAGCATCATCAGCATCATCAGCATCATCAGCATCATCAGCAGCATCAACATCAGCATCATCAGCATAAGCAGCATCATCAGCAGCATCATCGGCATCAGCGTCATCATCAATATCATCATCATCATCATCATCATCATCATCATCATCATCATCATCATCATCATCATCATCAACATCCCTCTAATCCTCCGCCCCCCCCGGAAGACTGCGTGTTCCAGACCAGGATGTGTTGGGACGAAGCCCCCAAGTGGTTGGCAAGCTTGCAGGGAAGAGTGTTGCCAATTGCAGTTGCCAGCGGCACGAGACTTGCGAGCCGTCTCGAGCAGGATGCGGGCTGGTGCTCCTGGGGGACGAAAGCCAGAGGACAGAGCGCAGGTACGGTCCTGCTCACGCTCCCTTTGTTGCAGGCATCGCAGTGTGCTGAGGTCGCTGCAGTGGCCCGAGGAGGTTTGGAGGTTGAGGACGTCTCGACGATATGCTCGGACTACATTCCTGTTGGCAAGCAGGTGCGCTGGCCCCAGCATTGCGCAACATAATTATACAGTCGGACCTAGGACAGAAGAACATCCCTCAAGAACATGAGAACCTGGGTCGGCCAACACCTATAGAACATCTAATAGTACCCTCCCCAGGATGCATTGGAGCACCCAATAAACAGAAATAACACATGGGTACCCTCTCCGAACCGACCTCGATCTTACACCTCGGTCCGACTTTACTCGGACTGTGTTCATGTTGACAACCAGCGCGCTGGCCCCAGCATTGTGCAGCATGATTACAAGTGGCCGCCCGCTGGACTAATGATCAGGTTTCGTCGTGGGCGGGATCGTCCAGTCGGTCGTGATGGGGTAAGTGCTCACCAAGACCCGCTGGAAGCGAGCATCTCGGCCAGTGAGCGCTGGAGGCGTGCTGGCAACAACGAAGCCGATTTGGCTGCGAAGCTCGGCGCGAGTACACACCCCGCGCTTTCTGAGGGACAGCTACACAAGCCCTCT
>CAUYUJ010004229.1:15000-45000 GCA_963575745.1 Prorocentrum cordatum
CATCATCACACTCATCAGCATCATCATCATCAGCATCATCATCATCATCAGTATCATCAGGATCATCATCATCATCATCATCATCATTAGCAGTATCATCATAATCATTATCACCATCATCGTCGACAACAACCGCATCATCATCATCATCATCATCATCAGCAGCATCGTCATCCTCATCATCAGCATCATAATCAGCATCATTGCCGTCGTCATCAGCGTGAACAGCAGCAGCAGCATCGCCACCATCAGCATCATCACCATCATCATCAGCATAACCATCACCATCATCATCATCATCAACATCATCAGAAGCATCAGCTTCGTTGACATCATCATCATCATCATCATCATCATCATCATCATCAACATCATCATCATTGTCATCATCATCGTCATCATAATCATCATCACCATCAGCACCGGTATAATCATCAGTATCAGCATCATCATCATCATCATCATCATCATCAGCATCGGCATCAGAATCGTCGTCATCATCAGCAACCTCAGCATCATCATCATCATCATCATCATCATCATCATCATCATCATCATCATCCGCATCATCATCAGCATACTCGTCACCGCCATCAAGATCATCATCATCATCATCATCATCATCATCATCATCATCATCATCATCATCCTTGTCGTCATCATCATCATCATAATCAACATCATCGTCCTCATCATCATCAACATCATCATCAACATCATCATCAGCATCGTCATCATCACCAGCACCGTCATCATCACCGCCATCAGCATCATCATCAGCATCATCATCAGCATCATCATCATCGTCATTATCATCAGCATCAGCATCAGCATCAGTACCATCAACATCACCATCCGTATCATCCACGTCATCATCATCATCATCATCATCATCATCATCATTCTCATCATCAGGATCAGCGTCATCACTGTATTTTATCATCTTCATCATCAGCAGTATCGTCATCACCATCATTATCAGCTTCATCGTCATCCTCCTCTTCATGATGAGCAGTATCGTCATCATCATCATCATCCTCATAATCATCCTCACCACCAGCATCAGCATAATCATCATCACCACCATCAGCATCATCATCATCACCATCATGATCGGCATCATAATATTCATCATCATCATCAGCCTCATCATCAGCATCAGCATCATCATCATCACTCTCATCATCAGCATCACCATCACCATCACCAACGTCATCAACACCATCGACAACATCATCAGCAACACCGTCATCATCACCAGCACCGTCATCATCATCATCATCATCTTCATGATCATCATCATCATCATCATCATCACCGTCAGCATCATCGTCAGTACCATCAGCAGCATCAGCATCATCATTATCATCAGCAGTATCATTGTCATCATCACCAGCAATAGCATCATCATCACTATCAGCATCATCATTATGCTCATCATCATCATAAGCAATACCGTCATCATCATCATCATCATCATCATCATCATCATCATCATCATCATCATCATCATCCCCATCATCATCAGCAGCATCATCGTCATCACCCTCATCATCATTGTCCTCATCATGATTGTCATCGTCGTCAGCATTATCAGCAGCAGCATCACCATCGTCGTCAGCATCATCATCATTACCACCATCATTATCAGCATCATCCTCATCATCTTTGCCGTCGTCATCAGCATTATCAGCAGCAGCAGCATGCCCTGGCTCAACGAGCCAGATGCGTGCTTGACTATCCAACAAGATGTTCGTAGCTCCTGCATGGACTATCTCGCGCGCGTGAGGCGGCCACTGGCCCTGGGGGGCCCCCAGAGGAAAAGTACCCCAGCAACTGGACGGCAACTGACCAACAACCAGCTGGCAACAAATAGCCAGCAACTAGCCGGCAAGGCCGAGTCGAAAAACTTGTCTCTTATCGATAAGGGCCCAAGATCAGCCCAATAGCCCCAAGACAGGAGAGCCCTAAGAAGGCAGAAGAGAGCCTTAAGAAAATGGATGGGACGGAAGAGACACCCCAAGACGAGGGAGACCTAAGAAGGCAGAAGAGCCCAAGAGCGGGGATCGATGCGTGGGAGGTCAAAAAATGGCCACGAAACAACCCCAAGATATCCCAAGATAGTCCAAAGGTGGCCCAAGATGGCCCAAGACATTCCTGCGAGACCTCAGAAGGCCACCAAGAGGCAAAAAGCCATGTAGAAAACAAATGTGTTCCAATGATTGTGGCGTTCTCGCAATTTCGCTTAGGGCTTCTGAGGCCTCCAGATGCCTCCAAGATCACCAACGACGGCTCGAAGTGGAGCCGAGAAGAGCTACCAGAGGGCTCCGTCTCACTCCGAGGCGGCCGGGAACGATTTAGACCCGCTTCTAATTCAGGGGAATGCCTTGGCGGATGAAGGCGTGGGTCGGGCGGCGGGAGAGGGGTTGGTGTCGTGTCGCGTCGACTCTGTGGACACTGATCGGTGGGATGCCACGGGAGCTCGAGTTGGCCGTCGAGGCCCCAAGAGGGCTCCAGCAGAGCCCGAAAGGGCCCGAGAGCGGGGGATCGGTGGGCGGGGAGAGCACGCGCGGAGAACGGGCGCCTGCCTCGGGAGGCACCCCTCACACGACACGCCGGAGCCCGGGAGACGGGCCCCTCCAACGCATCCCGCGCACCCAGGTGAACTGGGGGGACACCCTCTCCCCATCCCCCCCCTCCCCCACCCGAACCCCCTCCCCTAACCCTGGAAGAAGAGAAAAACGCCCTGAACATCAACTTTTGGCGAGTGACCCTAAGTGTAACTCTGGGTGGGGAGGAGGAGGAGTGAGTGTGAGGAGTCGGCGCGGTCAGAGTAGTAACAAGAGCCCCGTCCCTAGGATACGGGGAGAGACAAGATGGGCTTCCAGGATGCGGCAGGCGGTTGATTATTTTGCGCGAGGGGGAGGACACTATTTTCTCGTGCATCACCCATCTTCCCCCCTCGCCCGCACCTTCATTCAGTCCCCCTCCTCTCGTAATTATTCTCTTGATTCCCTCGTGTCTCCACCTCCTCCCCCCCCCGTTCTGTCCTTCCTTCTCGTCCCCCTCATCTCCACCTCTCACCTCCGTTTCTTCTTCCTCATTCCCTACCTAGGCTCTGCCTAGAAGGGTTATTACTCTCTGTGCTTAAAGGGGCCTGGCAGTGTAATGCGCCCTGGGCGGTTCCCCCGGCATCCGCCCCGCGGTTCCCCCAGTTGCGCCCACTGGGTTCACCCAGCTTAGCTTAGCTTAGCTCAGCTTAGCTTAGCTTAGCTTCGCTTATCTCATCTTAGCTTCGCTCAGCTTAGCTTAGCTGTGCCTTGCCTAGCCTAGCTTAGCTTAGCTTAGCTCAGCTTAGCTTAGCTTAGTTTAGCGTGGCTTAGCTTAGCTTGGCTTAGCTTAGCTTAGCCTAGCCTAGCTTAGCTTAGCTTATCTTAGCTTAGTTTAGCATAGCTTAGCTTATTTTAGCTTAGCTTAGCGCAGCGCAGCATGGCGCAGCGCAGCATTAGCACAGCATAGCATAGCATAGCATAGCATAGCATGGCGCAGCATAGCGTAGCATAGCCTAGCATAGCATAGCCTAGCGCAGCGCAGCATAGCATAGCACAGCACAGCATATCATAGCATACCATAGCATAGCAGAGCGCAGCATAGCGTAGCGTAGCATAGCCTAGCATAGCATAGCATAGCATAGCGCAGCATAGCATATCATAGTATAGCCTAGCATAGCATAGCATACCGTTACTACTAATATTGCTCTCCTCGGGGCTCCAACTCCTAGGTAGGGTCGCTCTGGGATAATTCCTTGCATCCTAGCACCGGAAGGCGTTACTTCTCTATGTGTCCTTCCCTTCATCCCTCGTGCCGAAAATTCCGCCTCAGCTTCCGCCCCGTGGGGGCCTAACACATCCCCAAACTGTGCCAGACGTGTTATGTGCTCCTTGATTGCTCGCCAATCTGTTTTATCAGCTCCCCCTGGCTTCAATAGAGCCTCCGGAACACCTCCACGAGAATCCACAACCGCCAAAGAACGCCCCCAGTGTTGCCCGGAACCGAGCCCAGTCGGGCAAGGGGGCCCCAGAGGGCGCTGCAGGCTCCGTTGAGCGTTGCCTTACAACTGCCCTGCCACTGCTTCTCCCCGAAACGCGTACAAGCGACAGGCAAGGACAACAGCCGCAACCTATCTCCTGCGCAGCCTCCGTGCGCACGCAAGAAAATGACAGCGATGCTACCGTGTGGGCGGGGTGAGCGAAGCGATTGAATTGTATTCATCACCACCATCATCATCATCAACAACAGCATCAGCAGTAGTACCGTCATCATCAGCAGCAGCATGATCAACTCCAACATCAGCATTGCAATCCTGCTTCTAACCATGCGAGTATCAACAACATCATGGCCAGCACCATGATCACCACCATTATCCTTCCCCCGCAACAGCATGATCAGCACCATCATCACCATGATTATGTTGCCCTTGCGGGAAGGGAGGAGGAATCAAGGGGAGGAAGGGTATGTAGGGAGGAGTACGGGGAAGGGGGCCTTTCCCTCTTCAGCATTTTCCTCCACCCCTCATCATCATCGTCCGCGTTTTCCTCTCCTGTTCCTCGCCTTCCCCCTCCCTTATCCTCCTCGTTTTCCCGCCTCCTGCCTCCTCGTGTCTCTTCCTCCCCCTCCAACTCCTACTCCATCCGCCCTCATCCTCCCACATCCCTGACCCCTCCTCCCAGAACCCTCCTCCTCTTCTTCTCCTTTTCATACGTCCCCCTCCTTCTCATCCATTCCTCCTGGTCCTCCTCATGCTCATTACCATCATCATTACAATCAGCATCATCATCATCATCATCATCATCATCATCATCATCATCATCATCATCATCACCATCATCACCTTCATCAGCATCACCATCACCATCACCAGCATCATCAGCATCACCATCACCATCACAATCACCACCATCATCGTCGTCGTCACCAGCAGCCACAAGTGCAGACATGAGCATCATCATGACCAAGAGTTTAGTTACCATGATCGTCACAACCACCATCGCTGTCACTACCACCGCCATCATCACCATCATCATCATCATCATCATCATCATCATCGTCATCGTCAGCAACAGCAGCAGCATCAACCACATAATCATCAGCATCAGCAGCATCATCATCAGCCACACCATCATCATCATCATCATCATCATCAGCAGCAGCAGCAGCAGCAGCAGCCATAGCAGCAGCAGCATCAGCATCAGCATCAGCATCAACGACACCATCACCATCATCACCATCTTCATCATCACCACCATCGTCATCAACATCTTTCGCTGGCTCCTGCTCCTCCTCCTCATCACAAATTCCCTGTCCTATACATAACTCCTGCCTGTCGCACCCCGAGGCCGGTCGAAAGGGCGAGCCGGGCGTTTCACCTGAGACTTCCTCACCATGCATGGCCCTGAAGCTTAGAAACTGGCAACATCTTCACATCTGAGGGCGGGCGGTTTTCAAAATGTGGCGCTCGCCTTAGCGCCGCGCGCAGGAATTCCCAGGTTCAACGTGCCAGAATTGGTATTGTGGACGGGCTCAGCATTGTGAGGGCGCGACAATTACGTTGATTCGCGGTGTTGAAATTCCCGAAATGGTGTTCTGTCAAGATTTAGGATCGTCGAGACACAACAATCATGTAAGTCGTGGCGATGAAGTCCCGACAATGGTGCTCTGGCACGCTCTAGGGTCTTCGAACGGTTGTCTCCCAGCGAGGCAGTTCCCCCACTAGAAATGAACCTTTGTAGGGGCCTGCCAAGAAGGAGCTTGGAGAGAGGATTTGTTCCAACATCGTTGATGAGTCTTGGCTTTCCACTCGTCCTCCTCCTTCTCCTTCTCCTCCTCCTCATCCTCCTCCCATTCCTCTTCACTATAATTTTCCTCTTGTTCATCCCAATGCTCCTCGTCCTCCTGTTCCTCTTCCATCATCATCATCATCATCATCATCATCATCATCAGCAGCAGCAGCAGCAGCAGCAGCAGCATATTCATCATCGTTATCATCATGATCAAAACTACCACCACCACCACCACAACCACTACCACCATCATCCTCCTCCTCGCCCTCCTCGTCACCATCAGCATCGTCATCGTCATCATTAGGATCACCATCATCATCATCAGCAGCAGCAGCATCATACTCATCAGCAGCATCAGCATCAGCACGATCATCATCATCATCATCATCATCAGAATCATCATCATGATCATAATCATCAGCATCATCATCGCCATCGCCATCGCCATCATCATCAACATCATCGTTATCGTCATCATTATCTGCATCCTCATCATCAGCATCATCACCAGCATCGTCGTCCTCACCGACATCGTCATCATTATCATCATCATCACCACCATCATCATCATCATCATCATCAGCAGCATCATCCTCATCATCAGCATCGTCAGCATGATCATCATTATGAGTATCAGCATCATCATCAGCATCGGTATCGTCATCGTCATCATCATCAACAACATAGTCAGCCTAATCAATATCATCATTATCATCATCAGCAGCAACATCATCCTCATTATCATCATCATCATCATCATCATCATCATCATCATCATCATCATCATCAGCAGCAGCAGCAGCAGCAGCAGCAGCAGTAGCATCATTATTTATCACCCCCCTTCTTCCCTGCATGCTCCTCCTCCCCATTCTCCCCCTTCATCCCCGCGCTCTCTGCTTTAGGGTTAGCGGAAGAAGGGTGCCAGGAAGGAGGGGTAGCGTATCAAGGCTGGGGCCACGGGCGTGGACGAGGGGAGGACGGGCATGTGCTGACAGAAAAAAATGTGCTGATAGAAAAAAAAGAATCGCGAGCCCGAAGAGATGTCACAGCCTCGGCAAGGAGATCCACACATCCCTAGTCTCCTACCCCTCTTGAGACGCCCCCCATACCTCCGTCGCCCGAGGACTAACACGGGCCCACCGGAACCCTGGCGTCGGAGGTCCCCTGCTCGTTGAAGACGAGCTCCTCCGCAGTCAGGCAGTTGCCAAAGGTGCAACACCTGCGGAGAAAGGCGCCGAGCGAGGCGGGACAGGGGAAAGGAACGCAACGATGAGGAAAAGGAAGAGGAGATGGAAGAGGAGGAGGAGAAGGAGAAGGAGGAAGGGGAATGTGATGGGAACGCGTGGAAGATGACCGCCGTTCGACACTACCCGTCTGACTGGTTTACCCACCTCTGGGGTTAACCCGACGAGCCTGAACAGAAACCGAGATCTCGGGGACGACGACAGGGGCCAATAGCCCAAGGGGGGGAGCAATGCATGTGTCCCGGGGCGCCGATGGCCATGCCTTCGGCACGGCTCCCAGAGGGGTACTCATGTGTTGCACCCCCTGGGCCATTCGCCCCCTATCGCCGCCTCCGAAGACCCCTCCTGCCTCCCCCCCGAGACCCCGCACAAGCGGCGGCGGCGGCGGGGTGCGACGGCAAGTACCCCTTCCTGCCCAGCACCCTCCCCCACCCCCTCGCCATTCGGCCACCGTTCTATTGCCTCCCTCCCCATTTTGCCTCCTCATCCTGCTGATTCCCTCTCCTCCTCCTTGTGGTTTTCCTCCTCCTCCTCCTCCTCCTCGTCCTCCTCATCCTCCGATTCCGCCTCCTAATTCTATTTGAGAGTGAGCAAACTTATGGCTACAGCCTGGATTATTCCTCCTCCTTCTCCTCCTCCTCCTCCTCCTCCCCCACCTCCTCCTCCTTATCCGCCGCCTCCTCCTCCTCCTCCTCTTCCGCTTCCTCCTCCTCCTCCTCCTCCTCCTCCTCCTTCTCCTTCTCCTCCTCCTCCTCCTCCTCCTCCTCCTCCTGCGCCTCCTCCTCCTCCTGCGCCTCCTCCTCCTTCTCGTCATCCTCCGCCGCCTCCACACACTTATCCCCCTCATCCTCCCCGTCGTCCACATCCACCTCCTCCTCCTCCGCCTTCTTCTCGTTTCCATTCGCCTCCTGCCCCCCTCTTTTTTTCGGGGCCTGTCTTTTTGGCCCCGTCCATGTCGTCCGAGAGTCCGTACTGCTGCTATCCCATAACCTGCGTCACGGCTTTGATTCACCCGACCGTCGACTCAATCAAAAAGGCAAGCGCAGATGAACACAGTAACGGCGATGGTCCGAATAGAACGACTGGAAAATTTCAAAATCACGCGACCATTCGGGTGTGACCATTTGTTTATTTCCCGGTCAACGGCCGTTACCCTGGGCCGGGGGGGCGGGCGCGAGGGTAACGGTAACGGCGGCCGCGGCGTGCGCCCGCAAGGGTGCGTCCGCGCCACTGGCGCATCAATCGCCTGTGTGCACCGCACTCCCTGTGTACAGGACAATGCCCAATGCCTGCGTGCAACACAGCGTGACCTGTGTACACACCACAGTGCCTCCGTACACCACAACAGACAGCCGCGTGCACTGCAGCACCACGTCGCCTTTGCACACCGCAGTGCTCGTGTATACTGCAGCAGCTGTGTGCGCAACAGCGCCCGTGTACACCGCACTGCCTGCGTGCGTGCGCCAGAACGCCAGGAGCGTGAAACTGGATCACCTCAGGATTCCACATACAACAAATCTTTAATGTAAGAATACGCCACTGGATTCTACAGACAACCATTGTTTACAATAGGATTCTTACATGAAGCACTGTGGAAAGTGGAGCGCCTCTGGATTCCACAGAACACCAATTGTGCAGATTGAGCTTCAAAAGGAAACGCTATGAACAGCGGAGCGCCTCTGGATTCTACAGAAAACCGTTGTCTGATAAAGGAATCCCGATGGAAATTGGGGCGCCTCTGAATTCCGCCCCAAAAAATGTGTTATAGACATGTCTTACAAGAGTCCCTATGGAAAGTGGAGCGCCTGAGGATTCTACACGCGTGCACCACAACGCATGTGTACACCACAACGTCTGTGTACACCACAGCAGCCGCGTGCAACACAGCGTCGGTGTACACCAGCGCCTGCGTGCACCACAGCGCTTGCGTACACCACAACGCCTGTGCACACCGCAGCAACCCTGTGCAACACAGCACCGGTGTGCACCACGCTGCCTGCGTGAACCACGGCGCCCGCGGACACCACAGCGCCTGCGGGAGAAGATGCGGGGCAGCCCAGTCTCTACCTTCTCCATGGCGCTGGGTCTACAATCGTTACGCGCAGCAAGGACAAGTGGTAAGGACGCACAACCCTTGGAAAACGAAGTTGGGACTTGTTGGCAAAAGCTGTCAAGGACACAAGGGTATCCTGGAGAAGGCGCGGGTCCTCATTGGGCGCGTCGACTGCATCGCACTGCAACCGAGCAGTGGCCAGAAGGCAGAGTGGTCGAACCAGCCTGCGGTAGCTGAGCCATTGACGACGACGACGACGACGACGACGACAAACACCTGACCAATGGGAAGAGATCCCCCACATTCTGCATCTGCCACCCAACCGACCTGCCGCTCTCCGAATAGGCACCTTGACAGTGAGCCCGCCCGACCTATGCGCATCGCAACAGCTTCCAAGAGCTCCGCAACGCGCATGGCATGCGAGCACCCAAACATGCCCCTCAGCACCACGCCATGCCTGTGAGTTCGGCGCCGCAACGGGTGGGCCTGCGAACGCCCCAACGCGTTTGTGAGCACTAATGCGTGCCGTCCAGACCACGCCACGCCTGTGAGCACAGCGACATAACTGCCGGGGGCCCGCTCCCATCGTGTAGGTGGGGGGGCCCAGCCCTCCCCCAAAACCCCCAGCACGATGGTTAGCGTTAGCCGGGGGTGGGGGGGAGGTTTGGCCTGGGTAGCGAGCGTTACGCTGGGGAGGAGAAAAAAAAACAAAAAAAAAAAAAAAAAAAAAAAAAACGATCACGGTGCGAAACGTTCGAAACACCACCATCAAACGAATGATAAGAAGCTGGTGAAGGAAATGGCGCCATAAAAGCGAGCGCAAATATGATCAGAAATAGAGACCGCACGCGTGATTCCAGTAAACGCACGGGGTATGAAACATGGAAGCAATAGTGAGACACAACTCATTAGCACCAGCACAAAAAATCGCCGGCCCACCGGGCCAGAGGCGTGCTAAGACCTCTGGTAACTGGTCAAGCGCGCGCGGGGCGGCCCCTGGGGGCCCCCCGACGAAAAGTACCCCGGCCAGGTCCCAGTCAGGTCCCGGTCAGGCCCCCCAGAGCACTCCTCCCCGGGGAGGGCTACTTTCCAATACCCCTCACGAGGATCGTGGCCTCGGAGGGAAAAGCCGCAATCCACTACCTCCGCCTCCCGCCCCGAGAGCTCCACAAGAGTCCCCAAACGGGCCTCCAAGAGGCCACCAAAGGCCCAAAAGAGGCCCCCCGGAGGCTTTGAAAAAGCCCCACAGACGCCACAAGACGCTCTAAGGAACTAGAACACTTGTTCCAAGAGGCCTCCAGAAGGCCCCAAAAGGCTCCCAGGGGTTCCGAAGAAAGTACCTCCTAGACGCCTTCTTGAAGCTGCAAACCTGCATCTCAGAGGTCCTACAGAGGCCAACCTGGCGGGATACGCAGAAAACAACTGCACATTTCAGCTACGTCCCGGCCCACTCCCGTCCGACTTTCGGTCCAAGTTTCAAACCTGCATCCCAGAGGTCCTACAGAGACCAACCTGGCGGGATACACCGAAAGAAACTGGATATTTCAGCTACGTCCCCGTGTGACTCTCGGTCCAAGCTTCAAAGATGCATCCCAGAGCTCCTGCAAAGGCCAATTTGGCGGGATACGCCGAGGACAACTGCATATTTCAGCCACGTCCCGGCCCACTCCCGTCCGACTCCCGGTCGAACCAGCAAATTTGCATCCCAGAGGTCCTACAGAGGCCAACCTGGCGGGATACGCCGAAAGCAACTGGATATTTCAGCTACGTCCTGGCCCACTCCCGTTTGACACTCGGTCGACCCGGGGCGCGCCAACAAGGTTCCAAAATGCGAGCGATGGGCCGGTCCATCGAGGACGACGATACAAGAGACGGAGACGGAAGAGGCGGCTGAGGACAAGGAATGATAACTACCCATCCCGCCCCAAGAGGCCCCCAAGAGCCCCCCAAGAGGCCCCAGGGGCCCCCAAGACGCCGCCAAGGATCCCCAAGAGGCCCCCAAGAGGCCCCCAACAGGCCCCAAAGAGGCCCAAAAGAGCGCTCCAGGGCCAGCGGAATGAGCGAAGCGATGAAGTGAGGCCTTGACGAATCGTCCCACTCGCACGCGCTCTCGTGGCACGGAGCCGCGAACTACTTAAGTCGCATGAATGAAGGTTACCGTTGTTGTCCGTAACTCGCCATCGCTCGGACGTCCATTTCCCGTGCATTTTCCGGTTTCGTGCGTGTGTTTTTTTGCTCGATGGTCCAGGATGGTCCTCGATGGTTCTCGCCGAGAAAAAAACATGCACACGTCCGAGCGATGCCAAGTCTAAGAAATTTCCCCCCCCTCCCCCTTGGCCCCCCCCCCAGGCGCCCACACGGCGGCCGCCCGAGCGCGGCGGTGGCATCGCGCGGCAGCACAGGCTTGATCACCAGTACGGGGGAGCAAACTGCTGACCCGGATACGGGGATCGCGGGATTCCGGGAGCCCGCTCGGCCGCACAGGCCGTATGTCGAACGACACGCGTGACACGGTCAGAACGTCGAACGACCTCGTGGCATCGGTGGTGTGCGTGCGTTTGCAGATGCACCTGAATGCAGAAGTAAAAATATACACATTCGATCATTCGTGCATTCACACACGCATGCATTCATTCATTCAGACAGACACGTACATGTTTAGAGTCAGCGGAGCAGAGGGTCCTCAAGCGCGGGCAACAGATGGAAGTGCTAATTGCGATCGAGTGCAGCCGAAAGCACAGTGAAAGAAAGGTCGAACGCTGGAATGCAAACGATGGGCGGTGGACTTAGAGAGCCACAGACGCGCACACACACGCACACGCGCACACGAGGGACCAGGGGGCATCCTCCTCCGCCATTCCTCCCTTATGAACAACTCATCTCTGTCGCACCCCGGGGCCAGTGGGAAAGGCGGGCCGGGGCGTTTCGCCTTCCTTACGGGCATGAGGCGTAGGAGCTGGCAACCGTTTCGCAAATGGACGCGGCAGGAGGTTTTCGACATGTGGCTCTCGCCTTAGCACCGCGCACACTCGTCTTTCAAATGTGGGAGAGTCTCACTGATTGAGGGCGGGTCGTTTTCAAAAGGGGGCTCGCCATAGCGACGCGAACAGACGTTCTAAAAAGATTCAGAAGTTTCACACATTGAGGACAAGCGGTTTTCAAAAAGTTCTCCTCGCCTGGGCGCCGCGCACACTCGTCTTCAAACATTCCAAGGCTTCACGGGTTGAGAGCGGGTCGCTTTGAAAATGTGCCACCACCACCACCAGCATCGCTGATCATCACCATCATCAGCATCATCATCGTCAGCATCAGCATCATCATCATGCGCCTCATGTTCCTCCTCCTGCTCATCTTCCTGCCCCACCTCCCCCTCATCTTGCTCCTCCTCCCCCCCAACCTCCGAAGTTTCCTGCTACTGGGGATATGAGGACGGGCAAGGAGCTGTCTCGTCCGCCTCGCCCAGCTTCCCATCCTCCCCATGTTCCTGCTCGTCCCCCTCCTAATCCTCCTTGTCCTCCTCCTCCTCCTCCTCCTCCTCCTCCTCCTCCTCCTCCTCCTCCTCCTCCTCCAATACCTCCTCGGTCTCCTCCTACTGTAGTTTTTGCTGTTGTCTTCCCTCCTCCTCCTCCTCCTCCTCCTCCTCCTCCTCCTCCTCCTCCGCCTCCCCTTCCACATCCTTCCTGGTGACCTTCCCTCCCTCCAGCCGAGCTCGCCCCCCAAGCGCCTGGTCAGCGAGGACGGCGAGGACGCTCCTGGCAAACCAGCGCAGGGTTGGACGCACAGAGACAGACCAGTACTACATGTCCTCCTCGGAGGCGCGCGTCCGACCCGAACATATAGTATATCCATAGTGTAGTACATCGTTCCCTGCGCGGTGTGGCCAGAGAGCGCCCGCCACGACGCATATAGTATGTAAATTTCTCGACGCGCGCATCGCCCATGGGGGGGCGACGGACACTTGGTATGAGTATGCTGAGGTGCTGCCGATAGAGGGGAGGGGGCACGGGACAAGGATGGAGGAGGAAAAGGAGGATGAGGAGGAGGGAGGATGAGGAGAGCGAGGAGGAGACTGTGGAAGAGGAGCAGGAGGGCGAGCGGAACGAGAAGGACGAGGAGGGCAAGCGGGCGGAGAGGGAAGAGGACGGCAGGAGGAGGAACAGCGGGACTCGAGGACTCGAGGACCCGAGAGCACAAGGGAGCGCAGTCGGCTCGGTCACCGCGCCCCCGCGCCCGCGCACGCTGCGCAGGGCCCCCGAGGGTCGCGAGCCAGCCCCAAAGTCGGGGCGGGCCTCCACCCCCCGGCCACTGCCGGGGCAGAATCGCACGTCATGCATCTCGGGAGCGGCCAAGAGGGGGGTGTCCAAGAGGGGGGGGTGCAAATCATGACCGGCGGCGCGTGCGCGGCCCAGCGGGGGGACCAGGGACGTAACGAAATGAGAAGAGGCGCCATGAAATCTGGGGAAATATCATGGCCCCCGCCATGATATCCACCCCCCCCCTAGGCATCACCCCCCTCTTTGCCGCCCCCGAGCATTTCGTGCTCCACGGCACCCGGGCCTAGAAGACGTGGAGGCAGTGCCTCTGGGAGGCTGCCCAAACGTGCCGCCCAGGACAGCAGATCTAAGGGAGGCCTGTGGATGCGCCCGCAGTTAACGTTCGATGCTGTCCTCACCCTGTTGGCGTCTGGCGCCCGTGCGCCCGTTCCTCCCGCACACCTTACAGCCGCAGTGCGAAGCTTCCGATCCAACAATGGCACTCTCGTATCACAACGATGCTGAAGCCCACCAAGCCACGTGCTCTTGACGCGTGACTTGTAGTACCCTTCGCCAAACGCCGCAAAATAGGACGACAACGCCATGCAATAAACCCTCCAACGCGTAGAAAGGCGACCGGCAGCAGCGCACCCCATCTCCTTCCTCAAGAAGACCACCGCTGTGGGATAAACAATATGTCTGTGGGACATGCGTGGCCAAAAAGGCTTTCTCTTCCCACAATGCTACAACCACCATGTATTTTACATAAACTGAACGCCCAGCATCTGTTCAAAGGTCGGCAGCGTGTTTTGTGGAACAGCATTCGCAACAGCATGCCGAACGTCGCGCAAAACAACCCAATGTAGAATAACGGCTGTAACTGCACAAAAAAGAAATGGCCAAAACCTGAAACAGTTGGGCATGCCTGGCCAAAAGGGCTCTCTCTTCCCACTTTGCCGCTGCACGCCCACTATGGTGTTCACCCGTTCCTGGGACTTGCAATCGAATTTAGTGACACAATGGTCGACCTCCTAGTCCGTAGCCTGGAGGTAGAACAAACCGTGCAACTTTCAGCGGCGCGACGCCAGGCGCTCCTCCTCAAGACCGAAGACGGGTCACAGATACCACCCGCGTACATCACCCCACCCAGTGCGGATTGCGCGGCCACCTGGCTCGAGTCAGCCCTGATGAGCCAAAACAGTCTGAACCAAATGCAAGTTGAGACTAGGAGGACGAGGAGGGCAAGCGTGATGAGAAGGAAAAAAGGAGGAGGGGAGGAGGAAGAGGAGGAACAACAAGGATGGAGAAAAATAGGAGGAAGGATAGGAAAACAGAACAACGGAAAGGGACGAGGAGGAGACGCAGGAGGAGGAGAAAGCGGAAACGGAGGCGACGGGGAGGGAGAGCGGAAGGAGGACGAGGAAGAGAAAAATAAAGATGGGGGGGGGAAGAGGAGGGGGAGGATGCCCTGGAGGGAGGGAGGAGAGGAGGAGGAGGAGGAGAGGAGGAGGGGAGGAGAGGAGGAGGAGGAGGAGGAGGAGGATAACGAGGAGGCAGAGGGGGGAGGAAGAAGAAGAGGAGTGGAGGAATAGGGAGGAGGGAGGACTTGCCTTGCCCGCGACAGGCCGCTCCACCTCTTCAAAGGAGCGGCCTCCCCGCGGGAAAGGAGCCCGGCGGCGGAGAGGCGGAGGGCTCCCGCCCCGCTCAAATACGAAGACAGCCCGCATCAGCCGCGCGAGACGCACCCGCTCCAGCCAAGTGCCAAAACTTGCCGGCGCGCGGTCCTCCTCCTCCTCCTCCTCCTCCTCTCCTCCTCCTCCTCCTCTTCCTCCTCCTCGTCCTCCTCCTCCTCCTCGGTTCTCCTCCTCTCCTCCTCCTCCTCCTCCTCCTCGTCCTCCTCCTCCTCCTCCTCCCTCCTCCTCCCTCCTCCTCCTCCTCGGTCTCCTCCCTCCTCCTCCTCCTCCTCTCCTCCTCCTCCTCCTCCTCCTCCTTCCTCCTCCTCCTCCTCCTCCTCCTCCTCCTCCTCCTCCTCCTCCTCTTTCTTAGAAGGCGAAGGGGCTCACGTCTACAGACAGGAGGGGGTGGCGCCTTCTCGGTCCCAGACTCCTCCCCCCCAGGGACCGCGCTCCGCACATCTCGAATCGGTCTTTGAGGTGGGATTTTACCACAACGCACCAGCAAATTCCTGGGTCTACCATGTAACAGTTTCCCTCGTTGAACTCCTTGGCTCCACGGCGCTCCATCTCGCCAGTCGGCCGCACGGTCAACAGCTCGAAGAGGAGCCATTCAAAACACTTCAGAACGAAAAAGGTACCTTTCTTTCACCTCAAAAGGAGGCGCTCAAGCCAGCACACTGATGGTAGTGGTACAAAGTCTGTCCTGGCACAGCAATAACTCGGGCCAGAATGACTTGAGGGAGGAGGAAGGAGGGAGGGGGAAGGAGCAGGAAGAGGGGTGGAGGAGGGGGCATGACGAAGACATACAGGAGAACAATGACGAGGGCGGTTAAAGGAAGAGCAGGAGGACCCACTCCGTTCCCATCACCGTGTCCTGCGCATCCTCCTGCTCACTTGGCTACCCAGTGATATCCGCCGATCCGGCGTGTGAGTTTGGGGGGGGCCGGGGTGGCTCTGCCGGGGAAGGGGGGGGGGCTGCCCCCATTCAGGTTTGGAAGGAGTTTGTGGGGGTGCCGGGGTGGCTCTGCCGTGAAAAGGGGGAGGGGCTGCCCCCATGGAGGGGGGGGGGGGGCTGCCGCCATTCAGGTTTGGAGTGGGGGGGGGGGTGCCGTTGAGGTTTGGAGGGGGGGGGGGCGCTGCGGGGGGCCAGGTTGGCTCTGCCGGGTAAGGGGGGGGAGCTGCCACAATTCAGGTTCGGAGGGAGTTTGGGGGGTGCCGGGGTGGCTCTGCCGGGGAGGGGGGCGGGGGGGGCTACCCCCATTCAGATTTGGAGGAGGCGGGGAAGAGTACCACAATGCGAACAGGAGACACGCGAGCAGGAGGGGAACAGAGAAAAGACGAACAGCGCAAGAAACAGAAACGCCACTGGATCGGCGGCACTTTCCGGATACGATTCCTATATATATATATATATATATATATACATGCATACATGCATACATACATACATACATACATACATACCTACATACATACATACATATATACATATATACATAATTACTTACTTACTTACTTACATACATACATACATACATACATACATACATGCATGCATGCATGCATACATACATGTATACATGCATACATACATACATACATACATACATACATACATACATACATACATACATGCATGCATGCATAGATACATACATACATAGATACATGCATGCATACATACATACATACATACATACATACATACATACATACATACATACATACATACGTGTGTACATCAACCTGCGATGCCCATCTGAGTTCATCTCCAGGTTAAGATGCGCTACGCAAAAAGCGGAAACGACGGACCCCCCTAATCCTCCGACGCAGTGCGCTCAAAACGGCGTCGTCTGTTATCCAAAGACCCAGGGAGCGCATTGCGCAATCTCCATCCCTTCCTCTCCTCCTCCTTCTGTTCCTCCTCCTCCCCCCCCCTCTTCCTCCTTCCCTCCCCCTCTTCCTCCATCCCTCTCCCGTCTCTCCTTCAACCTCCCTCCTGCTCCTCATCCTCTCCCCCTTCCTCCATCCCTCCCCCTCCCTCCTTCGACCTCCATCCTCCTGACCACATTGCTTTCTTCCCTTTCCCTCCTCGTCCACCCTCCCACCGTCTTCCCTCGTCACCCCCGCATTCCTCATTCTCGCCCGCCCGCCTTCCTATTCCTCCCCCCCTCTCTCCCTCCCCCCTCCCTGCCTCTCCCCCCCCCACCGCATCCCGCCTCCCCCCTCCCCGCCCCATCTCGCATTCTCTATCCCCCCCCTCCCCAATTCCCGCCAGCCCCCCCCCCCGATGCCCAGAGATGCTGGACGGGCCTGCTCCTGGTGCACACCGCCTGGAAGTGGCACGAGCCTGAACTTCAGCTTACAACATGTGAACGGCCCGGGCTGCACAGCTACAGTCGGGGCGTTGACCTAAGGAACCCCAAATAAGGAACGAGGCCCCTTTTTCCATAAGTTAACCTTCGACTTCCTGTCGAAAATAAGGGAAAACAAACCTACCTCGCTTTTGACCACCCTCGCTTCCAAGAGATACCAAACGATGCCAAACTACGGCCTGCGCTGGTCAGGCCGCTTGACGAGGAGGCGCGTGGTATGACTTGGTCTTGCCTGGAAGCGAAAGCGGGGGAGATAATTCACGCTCTGAGAAAACATAAGGAAAACCTGAGACAAGCTGTGAAACAATCAGGGAACGCGGAGCCCCTCCCCAACGCAAAGGGTCCCTTCTTCAGGGCCCCGGCTGTACGTCCGCGACGCGGCCGCGAGCGACGCGGGGGCTCGGCGGCAGTCGGGGAGCCAGCCGAGGGCGAGGGGGTCGACGTGCGGGCCGCCATCGGGAGTTGCGCCCCAGCGCTGCCCTCCACCTCCTGTCTGCACCTCCTGCCTGCACCTCACCCTCCTCCTCCTCCTCCTCCTCCTCCTCCTCCTCCTCCTCCTCCTCCACCTCCTCCTCCTCCTCCTCCTCCTCCTCCTGCTCCTCCCCCTCCTCCTCCTCCTCCTCCTCCTCCTCCCTCCTCCTCCTCCTCCTCCTCCCTCCTCTCCTCCTCCTCCTCCCTCCCCTCCTCCTCCTCCTCCTCCTCCTCCTCCTCCTCCTCCTCCTCCTCCTCCTCCTCCTCCTCCTCCCCTCCTCCCCCTCCTCCCCAGGGGGGGGACACTGAGGAGGAAGCAGGGAGCAGGATGAAAAGGAGGGGAGGGGGAGAGTGGGGAGGGGTGGGAAGGGAGAGGAGACGGAGAAATGACGACGATGATGCATATGGTGATGATGATGATGATGATGATGATGATGATGATGATGATGATGATGATGATAATGATGATGATGATGATGATGATGATGATGATGATGATGATGCTGATGATGATGATGATGATGATGATGATGATGATGATGATGGTGGTGATGATGCTGCTGCTGCTGATGATGATGATGCAGATGCTATGCTAATTGCGCTGATGGTGATGATGTCTATGGCGAGGATGATGGCGCTGGTGGTGATGTAGATGCTGATGGTGATGCTTATGATGGTGATGAGGAGAGTAAAGATGATGAGGATAGTGGTGGTGATGGTGGCGATGATGATACCGGTGGTATGTATGATGGGAGTGATGATGATGACGATGATGATGATGATGATGATACTGATGATACTGGTGATGAAGAAGGTGAGGACAATGGCAATGATGATGGTGAAGACGATGAAGGTGTTGATGCTGATGGTGACAAGTATGTTGCTGATGACAATGATGGTGATGCTGATGATGCTGCTGATGAATGTAATGGCGATGGTGGTCATCGTGGTGATGTATGTGGATCGTGGTAATGATGGAGTTTGCCATGTTGATGGTGATGCTGATGACGATTACGGTGACGATGACGTTGACGATGATGATGCTGATGACGATAATGCTGGTGATGTTGAGGATAGTGATGATGATGATGATGATGACGATGTTGATGATGATTGGTGATTGGTGCTGAGAAAATGGTATCATTGATGATGGGAATGATAATAATGATGGCGGCGATCATGGTGATGGTGATGGTGATGGTGATGGTGATGATGATGATGCTGGTGATGACGGCAAAGCTGATGGAAATGATGATGATGATGATGATGATGATGATGCTGATAATGACGATGACGATGAACATGGAGATGACGATGACAGTAATGCTAATGATGATCTTGATGGTCATAATGATGATCGTGATGCTGATGACGACGACGATTTCGGTGACGACGGCGACTACAACGACGACGACGATGCTGATGCTGGTAGTGATGATGATAATGATGATGATGCTGCTGATGATGATGACGGTGATGATGATGTTGAGGAGGAGGAGGAGGATGATGATGAGGATGCTGATGATGCTGGTGCTGCTGCTGCTGCTGATGATGATGATGGTTTTGGTGGCAGGGATGATGGTGGTGATCAGGTAGGGAGGTGGAGGGAGGAGGAAGGGAATGGGGAAGGAGGGGAGGGGAGGGGAGGGGAGGAGGCCGAGGAGGAGGAAGCAGCGTTGATATCAACTTTGGTGTCATCAGCACGCAGAACGCAGGAGGAGGAGGAGGCCGAGGCGGAGGGGGCGGAGGCGGAGGCGGAGAAGGAGGAGGAGGCTGAGGAACAAATGAGGACCCTCTCGGCGGACACCCTCCTCCTCGCCTCCTCCCTCCCCCTTCCCATCCTCGCCAGGGACCCCCCCCCCGCGCCTCCAGGCCCGCAGCCGCCGCGGCGCAGCGCCGCGATGACGCAGTCGGCGGAGAAGCCCTGGAAGGGCCGCGGGCCAAAAGGGGGCGGCAGCAGCAGCAGCAGCGAGGGGAGGGCGGCTGCAGCAGAGGGGCAATACGGGACAAGACCGAAGACAATTGTCATGTTAAATCGCGGGCCTGCCCCTCCCTGACCCCACAGCCGAGCAGGACGGCAAGGCAGCCGACCGCGCAGAGGGAGACCAGGAAGGCGAGGATGGAGGATTCCACGCAGCAGCCTCCACCGCATCCGTGGCACCACTCTGCTGGCAATCTGCTGAGCTCGCGGCGGGCAAGGGCGGGGCTGAGCTGGCAGTCTCCGCCGTGGCCGCAGCAAAGCCTTGGAACAAAGCTTCCGCATCGAGCGCTGGCCTCGTTGGCGTCGGATCGGGCCTGGGCCTGCGAGCTCGGCGCACGCCACCGCCGTGCAGCCGCGCAGCGGCGCAAACGAGGCCCTGATGATCAGCGCCCCTGTCGCCATGCGGTCCTGGGGAGGCGGCCTCGGCGTCGGACTGCGGCGCGGGCTCGCGGAACCGCAAATCGGGCTCGGCCCCGGGCTGAGGGTCCTCGGAGCCGGGCTGCGCGTCGAGCTCGGCGCCGGCCCCCCGCCCATCGGCCGCCTCGCACTGCGCGGGGCTCGTCGCCAAGGGCTCAAGCTGCAGGAAGCACGCCACGTCGGCCCTGAGCACGCTCCGCCGCGCTGCGGCCCGAGGCGTCCCCGTGCCCCGCGGCTCCCCAAGAGGCAGCACCTTTTGCACGGCAAGAAAGCGACCGCGCCACGGGTGCACCGTGTGCCGAGCGTCGTGGCCTCGGCGGCACAGCAAGCAGCTGGCTCCTTCTGTGACTGCAAGCGGGGCCCGTGCTGCGCCCGTCGGAGGTCCGCGGCGTCGGCGACCGTCACGTCCAGCCCAGCGGCGTCCGCGTGTAGGGCAACTCTGCGCCGTAGTGCTGCGAGCCAATGGGGCGCTCGGCCCTGCAATGTCGCCAGGAATGCTGATAGCAGGGCGCGGACCCGCTGCGCCGCCGGGCTGCTTCCGACCAAGATGTCAAGAGTCTGCTCGGCGAGGGCGAGGCGAGTCTCCGCTTGCGCCTGCAGCTCCGTGAAGCGCTGCACCAGCCGATCTGCGGATGCCCGAGCGCCAGCAGCGCCGCGCCTCGGGCATCGCTTCGCCGCACCATCCTTATCGGGTCAGCAAGGAGGAAGGGCGGGGAGGGAGGGAGGGGGGATGGCAGGGCGGGGAGGGAGGGTGGATGGTAGGGTGGGAAGGAGGCAGGGAGGGGGGGCAGGTAGGGAAGCAGGGAGGGAGGCAGGGAGGCAGGGAGGGAAGAGGAGGCGAAGGAACGAACGAACGAACCACCACATCGGACAGCTGTCCGGGCCTGCTCAGACCAGGTGGGTGAGGCCATGGCCTCCTGTAAACATAGAGACATGCACAGGAACTGCGAGACACACAATACATGATTCGGTGCAACACACAAAAAGTTATGACGGAGGAGGAGAGGAGGAGGAAGTCCTGGTTGTGAATGTCGGCGACGTGCTGATGTATTTGTGTTCGAGTGTCGACCACGTGGTGGTGTCTTGAGCTGAGCGAACCCAAGTGAGGTCGTTCGGCTTGCCCTGCTCGTTGGTTGGCGTGGGCGCTGGGTGCAGGTCGGGTCGGTGTTCTTGAAGGAAGCTGATGAGGTCGTCGTCCCAGCGCTTGCGCTGGCCGCCGTGGTGTCTCCGGCCACGTTGCCGTGAGTTCTCTCCTGGTTGCCAGTGCAGTGCACGCCACGTCCATCTGGTGGGCTCGTGTTTGGCTACCTTGGATGCCATGCGCCACGACCTCTGTCTGTGAATCGTCTCCCAGTTTTCGATGTGGTGGTGCTGCATGAGCTGTTCTGCGCGCCGCGTGGCTCGCTGGATGTAGTCGACCCACGGCTCCATCGCGTCCTCGTCATTGTTGTTGTCGTTGCTCTCGCTGTGTCGGTCGGTCGTGTCTTGTTGGGGCGCGTTGCTCTCTGCGTCGTCGCTGCTGCTGGTTTCTTGGTCAGGTGCTTGAGTGGTCGTGCGGTCGTCCGCGTGTTCTTGGGTGCTACTCGTCGGGGTCGTTTGGCGGGTAGCGCGTCGCCTTGGTGTCCTGATGATCATGCGGAGCATGCGTCGTTGTGTTCGCCGCAGGTGTTGCCGAAGAGGTTCCGTGAGCGTCCATGTCTCTGCTCCGTAGAGTGCTGCGGGTGTTACGGTCCGGCTGAAAAGTCGAAGTCGGTGTGCCAGTGGGTAGTGTTTGCTTGTCAGCTCCTGTTTGTGCGAAGTGAACGTTGCCCATGCTGCCCTCGTACGGTGGTGGATTTCAGTCTCCATCGCGTCGTGAAAGCTGATGAGCTGACCTAAGTACTTGATGCTGCCATCGTGGGGAAGGATGTCGATGTCCATGCCCTGAATGTGTACTGTGCGCGAGCTTGCCCTGCCAGTCCGTCTGGTCTGGTTGCTGAGTATTTTGGTTTTGGAAGGGTGCAACTCAAGTCCGTGAGGTCGCACTGCGCGCACGATGTCGTCGAGCATCGCGGTGAGGCGCGGTAGAGTTTGGCTAGTAAGGAGCACGTCGTCGGCGAAGCGGAGGTTAGTGAGCGTGGAGGTGGTGGTGAATCCTAGCTGCACTCCCTTGCCCTTCTTTTGCCAGTCGGTGATTAGTGGTGCAAGACTGTGCTGTAGCAAAGCGTTGAAAAGCAAGGAACTGAGCGGGTCGCCCTGCTTCGTTCCCCGGAGGAGACTGAAGGACTTGCTGCTGACGTCAGTCCTGACCGTGGCCGTCTGCCCCTCGCACAGCTGTTGGAGTAGTGAGATGTATCCTCGTTGGACGCCCTGCGCCTCCAGCGCTGCCCACATGCTATTGTGCTCGACGGTGTCAAAAGCTTTTTTGAAGTCTAGCGCCGCTACCCACAAGTTCTGGTTCCATTCGTGCGCGCGCTCACGGAGAATATGGAAAGCGAATAAGTGGTCGGTGGTTGAGTGTCCTGGCCTGAAGCCGGCCTGGTCTGCAGTTTGTCGGGAGTCAAGTGTTGGTTGGAGTCGGTTGTAGAGAAGTCTGCTGAAAAGCTTGTAAAGCAATGGTATTGTGCATATGGGCCGATAGTTTTGCGGAAGCGTTAGATCCCCACTCTTGGGAATGACCGTGACGACAGTGCTCTTCCAGCTGGTCGGCGGCGGAGCGTCGGACTGGATGATCGCGTTGTAGAGGTGGAGAAGTGCGCCGTGCAATTCTTCCGTGCCGTCCTTCAACATTTCTGCTCGTAGGCCTTTGGTGTCTGGAGCCTTACCAAGCCGGAGCCCTCTAATCGCCTTTTCCAACTCTTCGCCAGTGAAGGGTGGAAGGTCGTCGCTGCGTCGCTCTCGTTGCGTCGGCTTGGCCGTTGTGTCGTATAGCTGCTCGTAAAACTCCGCGAATATGTCTGCAATTTCTTGCCGGGCCGTGCGTTTTGAGCCTCCTTTGTCTGTCATGTGAGTGATGAGATTCCGCTTTCTGCGTGTCTTGATGCGCGGGATACTTTTGAGGTCTCTGAACTGTTCGAGCACGCTTCCTATGTGGGCCCGTCGTGTCCGCCGCTTCTGCGCGCGGATCTCCTGCTGTATCAGTTTGCTCAGTTGTTTGCGGGTGCGGTGGTCGTTGTTTGGTGTCTGGTGTCGCTGTGCGATGAGAGGGCGTAGACGTTCTGCTCCTCTGTCTGGTTGTCGGTCTGGTCGTGGTGCTCCAGCGCTGCTCACGGCGGCGGCGTCGATGAGAACTTGCTGGATGTGCTCGTCCAGGGATTGTGGGTCGATTGGTAGTTCGTCTGGTTTCAGTCGTCGTCTTTGGTGGTCGTGGTAGACGTTCACATTGATGATCTTGCCGGTGGAAGCGTTGGGTGGTGCATGTCTGCGCTGCCGTTGGTCGTCGTCTCGTCGCTGTCGTTTGTTACCATTGCTTCTGGTATCTTCAACTCAGTGACGACAGCCTTGTGGTCGGATCCCAGGTCGGTCACGTTGTTGGCCTCGGCATTAGTGCAATGCTTGAAGAGCTTGCGGTTGAGCAAGATGTAGTCGAGCTGTTTCTGCTTGTCGCCGCTGATGTAAGTGATCTGCTTATGTATAGGCTTTCGGAAAAACGTATTGGCAAGCACAAGCCCTTCTTGGGCAGCCCAGTGTCGCAACCATGTACCCCTCGAGTTTTCGATTCCATATCCGTGGCGGCCGACACACCTGGAAGTGATGAGGTCGTCGTCGTCGCCATCTACTGATATACGGGATTCCCCAACCTGCGCGTTGAAGTCGCCAGCGAGTATAATATGACGTCGTGCTTTGGTGTTTTCTCTGTGAATCTCGTGGATCGCGTCGTACATGCGCTGAATGTGCGGGTCGCTGTACCCAGAGTGTGGAAAATATGCGGCCACCAATTGTAATTTCAACCGCCCTCTTTTCAACAGCATCGTGGCGAGTCTTGGCGAGTGGGCTTCAAATCTCTGTATGCTCTTTCCCCAACGCTTGTGTATAAGAATAGCAACTCCGTGGCACGCCTGGTCATTGCCAGATCCAGCAAACGTATGCCCTTCCACGGTTGTCCATAGTTCCGTCGTAGTCGTCCTCTGTCTCGTTGATGAGCACAAAATCCCAATGGCAGTTGTCGAGCTCTGCGATGAGTTCGCTGACCCGGTCGTCTGTCGTAAGTGCCCGGGCATTTTTGTGAATAATCGTTATGAATATGTGCTGTTGGTGCTCGTCAGTGGTCGGTGTCATTTTCGTTGGTGCTGCTGGTTGGTCGTGGTCGGCGCTGGTCTGGATTGTTTGGTGTTGGCTTGTCGCTGCTAGTCGGCTGTCTTGTTGTTGGGTGAGTGTGGTCTGCGGTTGATTGGGTGTGTGTTGCTGGTGGTGCTGGTCTGGAGTCGGTTGCGTTGTTGTTTGCTCGTCGTTGTTGGTCAGAGCTGGATGGTGTGAACTTGCTGGTGTTAGTCGGTGCCACTGCTGGCGCTGGTGGTCGGTGCTGGTCGGTGGTGGTGGTTTGGTCAAGTGTTGCTGGTATTGTTGGTCGGTGGTCAGTGTTGTTGGTTGTGCTGGTTGGCTGAGGTCGAGGTTTGCTGTGTGTGGTTGCTCGTGGTAGTCGGTCGCTGCTGGTCGATGGTGCTGCTGCTGGTTGTGGGGGTCAGTGCTATTCGGCAGTGGATGGCGCTGGTGGTCGGTGCTGGTCGGTGGTGGTGGTTTGGTTAAGTGTTGCTGGTATTGTTGGTCGGTGGTCAGTGTTGTTGGTTGTGCTGGTTGGTTGCGGTCGAGGTTTGCTGTGTGTGGTTGCTCGTGGTAGTCGGTCGCTGCTGGTCGACGGTGCTGCTGCTGGTTGTGGCGGTCAGTGCTATTCGGCAGTGGAGTGTGCTGTGTTGTGAAAATGCTCAAAGGCACGTCGCCGTCTGCATGTGCAAAGCCCTTTCTGCCACCGCCTGTGCTGCGCGCCGGCATTGTCGTCGAAGGTGGTCGCGATGCTGGCCTTGACGATGTAGGTCCTGAGAGCTGACTTCCTTGAGAGGGGGGATTAAAAAGTAAATTATCGGATTCGTCCTGCAGGGCACACTCAAAAGTCTCAGTGTTCCTGGGAAGATTCGTCTGAACTCCATTTGGAGAGAGGGGGACAGGGAATGGAAAAATCGAATGCCTATGTAAATGAATTCTGGATGGCGGGTGAAACTCAAAATTGTGGGTCGTATTAGCCCCATGTTCCCGGGAGGGACGGGCATCCCTTCACTCGGACTCGGTCGCCGGGTCGGGGTCCACCTTTTTCCTCCATGTGTCCATGGACGCCCTCACGTCCTGCTCAACCTTCTTGGCTGTTCCCGTAGTGCGCCAGACCCCGAACTCATCGATCCAGGCCACCTTCCGGCCGTGAACCTCCACCAGGTTCTTCCGCCAGACGATCTTGATGTCCTCATCCTTGACGTGGCCCTTGCGGGTGAGGTGGAACTTGGTGTAGCCAAGTAGTTTGTCATTAGTCCTTTCTTCCGTTGTGGAGTTGTTCCGAAAGAAAATGGGCTTCACGTGTTCTTTATCTTTGATCGGTTCCATTTTCTTGTAAAAGTCGATTTTGTGAGATGCGTCCTCGAATGTGATGATCCCCATCTTCGCACGATTTCCGCCGGCTTCCACCTTGGCGGTGTGGCTGTCGCCCAACACTTCGGTGAGTATCGCCTCGATCTTGGCGATGATAATGTCCGGTTCCATACGCTCCTTGAAACCTAACGCGAGCACCTGCTTGTCCCTGATGTCGGAGTCCGGCTCCTTGTGGTTCCTGCGGATGGTGGTTTTTGCACGCTGTATGTCCTCGACCTCCTTCTGCACTGTGGCCACAGTCTCGTTGGTCTTGTTGATCTTGTCCTCTAGGCTGGCTATGGTCAGCGTCGTCTCGAGGGCAGCCTGCTTCGCGGATACCGCTTCGGTCTTCGCTTCCTGGGCGATGGCAAGGCTTGCATCAACCTTCGTGCTGAGGCCTCCCATCAGGCTCTTGAGCTCCGCAAACATTTCCTCAACTCTGTCCGGTTTGGGCTCGACTTTTGCCTTCTTGTGATCTTCGGGAGAGTTGCTCGATTGAGCGCCCTTTTTCATGATGCTTGGCACAAGATGTGTAGAGAGATGTAAAAGGAAATCGGGGTTAAAACTGAGGGCGGGAATTCGGGCAGTTACTCTTGAGAATCCTGAGAGGACAGCTTGAGCCAAAATGGCTACGCTTGAGGAGGCGAAGGAGGACAGCTTGAGGAGGCGAAGGAGGAGGAGGAGGAGGAGGAGGAGAACCATGAGGAGGAGGAGAAGGAGGAGGAGGAGGAGGAGGACGGAGAGCAGGAGGAGGAGGAGGAGGAGGAGGAGGAGAACCATGAGGAGGAGAAGGAGGAGGAGGAGGACGGAGAGCAGGAGGAGGAGGAGGAGGAGGGACGAGGAGGAGAAAGGGAGCGAGGAGGAGGAGGAGGAGGAGGCGGAGGAGGGAAAAGGCGGAGGCGGAAGGAGGAGGAGGAGGAGGAGGAGGAGGAAGGGAACGAGGAGGAGCGAGGGAGGGAAGAAGGGCAGGGGCAGGGGGAAGGGAGGGCCTCACTCTCCCCCCTCCCCTCCTCCTCGCGGGGCGGACGCCGGGGGACGGGGAGGGGGCGGCTCCTCCGACAGCGGGTTGAGCACGTAGCCCCCCTGGAGGCTGCTGGGGCCTGCCCCGCCGCCTGGCGGCCGCTCGTGTCGCGCCGCCGCCGCCGCCGCCGCCGCCGCCAGCGCTCCCGCCGTCGTCGTCGTCGTCGTCGTCGTCGTCGTCGTCGTCGTCGTCGTCGTCGTCGTCGTCGTCGTCGTGCGTCGTCGTCCGTATACGTCGTCGTCGTCGTCCTCGTCCTCGTCCTAGTCGTCGTCATCGTCGTCGTCGTCGTCCATCGTCCGTCGTCCGTCGTCCGTCGTCCGTCGTCCGACGTCCGTCGTCCGTCGTCTCTCGGGGGCAGTCGTCCGTCGTCATGCGCCCGTCATTGTCGCCAGAGTGGTTAGCCGTCATTTGTTCTCGGTTGTCCTCAATCGTCCTTGTCGTCGTCGCCGACGTCGCCGCCGTCATCGTTATCGCCGTCGTCCCATCTCGTTCTGCACGCTTTCCATGATAGTCATCCTTGTCCTTCTCCTATCCTCCCACTCCGTCGAGCTTCAAACAGCGGGCAGTTCTGTCACGCGTGGCTGATGCCCTCGCACCCCTCCTCCCCAGCCAGAAGCGATCTGGATGGGTAAAAACAGCTCTTCTCCTCCGCCTGGTCCTCCTTCTCCTTGCTCCCCCTCTTTCAAGATCCCGGAACAGCCTGCCTGCAAGATTTCAACATATGGTTCGTAAGAAGGGCCTGGGGGGCAATTACCGATCCCGGAACCAGTGACTTGATGGACTCCCGTTCGGTCTCCCGTATGGCATCCGACGTGGCACCTCACGTAATTTCCCGTATGGTCTGCCGCATGGTATCCCTTATGGTGTTCCGCATGGCCTCCTCCCGCATGGTCTCCCGCACGGTCTCTCGTGCTGTCGTGTTGCAGCACTCGCACTGGTTCTCTATCCGATGCTCTGCGCAGGTTGTATGCTGAAGCGGTGCCGGGGGTGTAATTCGGAAGCCTCCGGCCCTCCATCCGTGCAGCCCTTTGAATGTCGTAAGACCCCGGGCAGTAAACTACAGAGAAACTTGAAGAGAAACGCCGGGTCTCTGGCAAACGGATACGGTTGGTGGCGCATGAGTTATGAGAGACAACGACGACGATGACACGATGACAGGCGACAACAACGACGACTGACGTGCAGATAAAGTCGTGGTCGGTCGAGTGTTCTTGTACATGTTTCCCCAAACAGTGCTTGCACTTTGGGGGTCTTACTTGCCTTAAAAAAATCTCGGGGCCAGGGGCGGCTTCTGCGGGCGGTGCCGCCCGTCGCAGTCCATCGCCGCCACTCAACTCGGGACCAAGGGCGGCCGTCGCCGTCCGTGCCGCCCGTCGCCGCCGTCGCCGCCGCCGTCACCGCATCGTCGCCGCCGCCGTCGCCGCCGTCGCCGCCGCGCACCACACAACTTGCACCACACAGATAGTGGTAGTTTCAGCAGTAGCAGTAGTAGTAGTAGTAGTAGTAGTAGTAGTAGTAGTAGTAGTAGTAGTAGTAGTACTAGTAGTAGTAACAGTAACAGTAACAGTAACAGTAACAGTAACAGTAACAGTAACAGTAACAGTAACAGTAACAGTAACAGTAGTAGTAGTAGTAGTAGTAGTAATGGTGTAGTAGTACTACTAGTACTAGTAGTAGTAGTAGTAATAGTAGTAGTAGTAGTAGCAGTAGCAGTAGCAGTAGCAGTAGCAGTAGCAGTAGCAGTAGTAGTAGTAGTAGTAGTAGTAGTAGTAGTAATTGTATTAGTACTGGTAGTGGTCGTAGTCGTAACCGTGGTTGTAGTGTCAGTAGTAGTAGTAGTAGTAGTAGTAGTAGCAGCAGTAGCAGTAGTAGTAGTAGTAATAATAGTAGTAGTAGTAGTAGTAGTAGTAGCAGTGGTAGTAGTAGTACTAGTCGTCGTCGTAGTAGTAGTAGTAGTAGTTGTAGTAGTAGTAGTAATAGTAGTAGCAGTAGTAGTAATAGCAGCAGTAGTAGTGCTAGTAGTGGCACTAGTACTAATAGCAGTAGTAGTATTAGTAGTAGTAGTAGTAGTAGCAGGAGAAAGAATAGAAATAGCTGTAGTGGTGGTAGTCGGACTAAGAGTAAGAGTAGTAGTAGTAGTAGTAGGAGTAGTAGCAGTAGTAGCAGTAGTCGAAGTAGCAGTAGTGAGAGTAAGAGAAGTAGTAGTCGTGACAGCAGTAGCACTAGTGGTAAGAATAAGAATACGAGCAAGAGTAAGAGTAAGAGTAAAAGCACGAGTAGTAGCAGTATGAGTAGTAGTCGTCGTCGTAGTAGTAGTACTAGTGCGTAGCCCTTTTTTGATTGCTCGCACCATTAGTTTCCCCAAAGATTGTGCACAAGATAGATGTCGCCACATAGATTGCACACCATGTATTGCACAGGCACGTATAAATAGCACAACGTACAATGCACCACATCGATTGCACAACATAGATAGCATAACCACATATATTGCACAACATATATTGCACAACATGGATTGCACCACACTTATTTCACAGCATACAGTGCACCATATAAATTGCACCACATCGAGTGCCCCACATCGATTGCAGCACTTAATTCGCACGACTGCTGTTCGCGCCTGCGTCGCGCTTTGTGTTTGCTCGCAATATAGACTGCACCACATCGATTGCGCCGCATCGATTGCAAAACATAGGTTGCACAACACAGTTTGCACCACATAGATCGCATTACACATACATGTTGCACAGCATAGAAAACACAAAATGAATTGCACAACATAGACGGCTAACAACATACTGTTCGGGGTCCACGCTGGCAAACATAAGATATCCGGTGTCCGTTGCGACGCATCCTAAACACTGTGCACAAAACAGCACGCTGAAGGCAGGAGACCCCAAACTGCAAAAGATACAGTGAAGAGGGCGCTATACTGTACTATACATACGGGACGCCGCATGGAAGACCATGCATGGAAGACACATCGAGGAGATCATGCAGGGAAGAGAGAGAGAGAGAGAGAGAGAGACCACTCGGGAGACCATGCGGGAGACCATCGACGGCGATCGACGGCG
>CAUYUJ010004229.1:52500-71872 GCA_963575745.1 Prorocentrum cordatum
GCATCCTCGTCGTCGCCATCATCATCCTCGTCATCGTCGTCACCGTCGTCGCCACCATCATGACAACCACCATCGTCATCATCACCACCAGCCTCACCATCACTGCCGTCACCATCACCATCACCACCCCTACCCCTACCCCCGCCACAATCACAATGATCATCAACAGTCAACAACATCAACATGAGAATCCACCTCATCATTACCACCACAGGCATCATCATCATCGTCAGCATCATCCCCCTTGTCACCATCATCATCATCATCATCATCATCATCATCATCATCATTATCATCATCAGCATCGTCGCCAGCATCAGCATCATCAGAATCGCTATCATCAACACCATCACTGCTACTACCAATGCCATCACCAAACCCACCCCCAAACCCAACACCACCACCATTAGCCTCATCATCACCACCACCATCATCATCATCATGATCATCATCGGCATCGGCATCGTCATTGCCATCATCATCATCAGCCTCATCGTCATCTTCATCACCGTCGTCGTCGCCAGCGTTATCGCCATCATCATCAGCAGCAGCATCAGCATCCGCATCCGCATCACCCAACAACAACATCCACGATATCAACAACAAACAACAACAACAACAACAACAACAACAACAACAACAACAACAACAACAACAACAACAACAACAACAACAACAACAGCAACAACAACAACAACAACAATCAGTTCAAGATTGTTCGCTCTTATCTGCTCGCGTGCCACTCAACACGTATATCCCGAACCCTCGATACCCGACCTCTTCGTCTCAGACCGTACCGCCTTGGAGGTATACAGTTCTTATATGCAAGGTGTATTTCGTGCAGCCCCCGAGGCAGGGGAAGAGAGGACGGATGGAAGGAAGGGACAAGGGGAAGGGGGAGGATGGAGCACGAGAGAGACTAGGGGTCTAGGAGCTGAAAACACGTGGCAGAACCAGACGGGCAATTCGGGCGGGTAGACCCTACCAGGCGCGTCGGAAGGCGGGTTCAGGCAGCCAGGTCGAACAGACGGGCTGCTGAAGCGTGCGCCATGCATGAATAACGAGGAGGTCTCGAGCGACAGCTCCATTCCTAAATCAATCGCGAGGAGCTCCACAGCGAGAGCGTGACTTCTGAATGTCCAGGGCGCGGCGTCTGAATAAATTGCGAAGAAATCCCACGCGAGAGCGCGATGTCTGCACAAATTGTGAGACAGTCCCGCGCGAGAGCGCGATTTGGGAATACCTTGTGAGGAAGTATCAGGCGGGAACCGTTGAACTCTCACTTCTGGAAAATAATTATTGCTGATCCCCTCATTACCGGTGCATGCTGTTTTTTCTCAGTCAAAGTGTGCCCCTCGACGCTCCCACCGTGTTTTTGGACAGGGAAAATCTCGGTGGTCAAACTGTGCCCTCGGCCCCCCGGACTACAACAACAACGGCTCCCGCCTGAGACTTCCTCCAAATTTTCTCACGACCCCCCCTCCAGTCTAGGATTTCCCCCCAATTTACTCAGGAACGGTGTTCCCGCTTGAGACTCCCTTGCAATTTAGTCCGGGTCAAACTGCGTTGTTGCTCCCCCAGGCTACAGCAACAACGGCTCCCGCCTGAGACTTCCTCACAATGTATTGAAGAATCGTGCTCTCGGTTTGGACGCCCTGGCAATTTACCACCGAACCGCGGCTCCCACCTGAAACTTCCTGACAATGTGCTACTGAGTCGAATTATGGAACCGCGCTTTCGTTTGGGACTTCCTCGCAACTTACCACCGAGCCGCTTCGCTTGATATTCCCTCACAATGTATCCAGATGCCGGTCCTCGACACTCAGTAATCGCGCCCCTGCTACATATTGCCTCGTGGTTCAAGCAGGAAGCACGCTTCAACGACCCGCCCGCTCGACCCGCCCGTCGGGGCCTGCCCGCCCGTTAATGACTGCAGTCGCCGCTCGCTGCCCTGCGCCCGCCTTCGATGCCCCTCGCTGCCCGTGCTGGTTCCGCGGTCGCCTTCGCTTGCTGCCCTTCGCGGCCCCGTTGCTGCCCTCAGCGGCCCCGTCGCTGCCCTCTGTGGCCCCGCACTATATGCCCTTCGTTGCCCCCGCTCGCACGCGCCCGTCGTGGCCCCATACGCATGCCTTTCGTAGCCCCGTTGTCACCCTTCGTGGCCCCATCGCTGCCCTTCGTGACCCCTTTGCTGCCCTCAGTGGCCCCGCTGTCGCCCTGTGCGGCCCCGTATACGAATGCCCTTCGTGGCCCCCGCTCGCTCCCGTCGTGGCCCCATATGCATGCCCTTCGTGGCCCCGCTGTCGCCCTTTGTGGCCCCCTCGCTGCCCTTCGTGGCCCCGGTGTTGCCCTCAGCGGCCCCGTCGCTGCCCTCTGTGGCCTCGGATTTTATGCCCTTCGTGGCCCACGCTGGCTTTTCTCACGATTTACTTGGGAATCGCGTTATCGCTCGAGACTTCCCCGCGATTCATGCAGGACCCACGCTTCAGCAACCCGCCTGCTCGACCTCGTCGCTTGGGCCCGCCTTCCCGACCTGCCCGCTATGGGTCTGCCCACCCGATCTGCCCGTTTGGTTAAACCACTTATTTTCTGTTCCTTGCCCCCTCCTGCTAATTTGTCTCGTGCTCCATTATTCTCACTCCCCCTTTCACCCGTCCTCTCTTCCCTTGTTTAAGGGACTGCATTAAATGCACGTGGCAGGTAAGGAAGATATACCCCCAAGGGGATACGATCGAAGACGGCGAGGGCGGGTACCGAGGGTTTGGGATATACGCATTAATTGGCACGTGAGCAGATAGGAGCGAACAGTCTTAAAATGATTGTTGTTGTCGTAGCCTGGGGGCCAACAACGCAGTTTGAGGGAGGAGCACTTTCCATTATCAAAAACACGGTGCGAGCCCCACAAAGGACACTTCAACTGAAAACCCCATATGTTACCGGAGGGGGAACTATCAATCATTATTCTTCAGTAGCGAGAGGTCAACAACAATCATGACAAGCACAACAGCAACAACACCAACAACAGCAGCAGCAGCAACAACAAACATTTCAAGACTGTTCGCCCCTGTCTGCTCACGTGCCAATCAATGCGTATATCCCAAACCCTCGGTACCCGCCCTCGCCGTCTTCGATCGTATCCCCTTGGGGGTATATCTTTCTTACCTGCAGCGTGCATTTAATGCAGCCACTTAAACAAGGGAAGAGAGGACGGGTGAAAGGGGGAAGGGGGAGGGAGAAGAATGGAGCACGAGAGAAATTAGCAGGAGGGGGCAAGGAGCAGAAAACAAGTGGCAGAACCAGAGGGGCAGATCGGGTGGCCAGACCCACAGCGGGCAGGTCGGGAAGGCGGGCCCAGGCGACGAGGTCGAGCAGGCGGGTCGCTGAAGCGTGCGTCCTGCATGAATCGCAAGGAAGTCTCGAGCGATATCGCGATTCCCAAATAAATCGTGAGAAAAGCCAAAGCGAGAGCACGAGTCCTGAGCGCCGAGGGCGCATCGTCTCAATAAATTGCAAGGAAGTCCCACGCGAGAGCGCGATTTTTATACAAAGTGTGAGGAGGTGCCGCGCGAGAGCGGGATGTGGGAATAAATGGTGAGGAAATGTCAGGCGGGAGCCGCTGCTTGTAAGCGGGGGGCCAAAAACCTTGTTTGAGCCGAGTGGCTTTCCCTTATAAGCAACCGGGCGCAAACCCCAGGGGAACCACTTCAATTGAAAAACTAGACTGGTCACCGGAGGGGGGATCAACAATAATTATTCTTCAATAGTGAGAGTTCGACGACAACAACAACAATGACAACAACAACAACAACAACAACAACAACAACAACAACAATAAGTTTAAGCCTCTTCGCTCTTGTCTGCTCGCGTGCCGTTCAATTCGTATATCCCAAACCATCGACACCCGCCCCCTTCGTCTTCGATCGTACCTCCTTGGGGGCACACTTTTCTCACCTGCGACGCGTATTCCGTGCAGCCCCCGAGGCAGGGGAAGCGATGACGGAAGGAAGGATGGGACAAGTAGGAGGGAAGAGGATGGAGCATAACAGACAGTAGCAACGGGGTGAGCGCAGAGAACACGTGGCAGAACCGGACGGGCAGATCGGGCGGGTAGACCCTACCAAACGCGTCGGGAAGGCGGGATCAGGCCAGGTCGAAAAGACGTGGTGCTGAAGCGTGCGTCCTGCACGACACACGGGGAAGTCTCGAGCGACAGCGCGATTCCCAAATAAATCGTCGGGGAATCCAGAAAGAGAGCGTGATTCCTGAATGTCGAGGGCGCGGCGTCTGAATAAATTGCGAGGAAATCCCACGCAAGAGCGCGATTTCTGAACAAATTATGTGGAAGCCCCGCGCGAGAGCGCAATTTGGGAATAGGGGTTGTTAGGAGATATCAAGCGGGAGCCGTTGTTGAAAACTGGGGGTCAAGTCAACCTCCCGAGCCTGCAACG
This sequence comes from Prorocentrum cordatum, assembly GCA_963575745.1. Classification (NCBI taxonomy): domain Eukaryota; class Dinophyceae; order Prorocentrales; family Prorocentraceae; genus Prorocentrum; species Prorocentrum cordatum. Next base: position 56,946 of record CAUYUJ010004229.1, read on the forward strand.
GCGCCGTCAAAGGCCCTGAGCACAAGGGCGAGGCCCTCTACGGCTCTCGGGTCGGTGGCCGCATCGAGCCATGCTTGCTTTCGAACGAAGTCCGACTCGCGATTGCCGACAGGGGCGCCTCGCGCGCGCGCCGAATGCAACAGCTACTCGCCCTGAATTGATTTGCCACGTCTGACTCTGTACCTCAGCCTAAACAGGCCGACTCCGATCAACGCCTTGCAGATTCTGCACCCAGCGCGGCCTGTCAACGCAGCGCCGTACCCGCGAACACCCTCTGGCACATTTGCACCAGGAGCTGGCGGGGGGATGAACGCTCCAAGGATGGGCGGCAGTCCTGGATCTGGAGGGGCGCCGGGACGGCCAGGTCATTGACGGCAGAGAACCGCCCTTTCAGCTAGAAAAGACGGAGGAGGTGAAAGGAAAGACGGAGGATGTGAGAGGAAGGAAGGAGGAGGCGATAGGAAGGAAAAAGTGGGCGAGGGCGCGAAGAGGACGACAAAAAAGGGGCGCGGATCATGAGGAAGAGGACCCACGGGAACCCAAGCCCCAGATGCGACACCCAATGATTGCGCACGTCGGCGGTTCCACGTCAAGCGGCGCTCCCGCTGCGAAGGCCACGCCTCGGAAACAAACCTCTGGACCCCTGATTTCGTCTGGCCAATCGGCATCAGAAATGGCGCCCGCTGAGTGGCCCCCGCTTAGTTTTCGGTTCAGGACCTCCTTGTTTCTCGCGCGCCTGCTTTCCATCCGTGGTCGCAAGGGCCCGGGGGCCCAGGGAACAAACGAGCGAGCGCCGAGGACGGCCCCCTAAAGTTAGCCTGGCATGGATCCGAAAATCCTCGTCGGGCTCCCACTGCGAAATCGAGCCATCGCCCGACATGGAGGCGACTTCCTCCTCCACAGCGTCGAGCTCCATCTCCTCGTCGGCGGCGTCGTCGCCGACGGCGGCTCTCGGGGCGCGGCGGCGGCCAGGTCCGGGGCGGGCGCCGGGGGGGCGATCTTGATCCCGACGGGCAGCGCAATCTTCGGCTTCGCATCTTTAATGTGTTTGGCATGGGCACGCCCGACGTCGCGTTCCAAGATGAGTTCCCCAGACCAGTCTGGCTCGAAAGCGACGGAAAACTCACGCCCGCCTCGGGGCGCCCTCTTCCGGCAAGCCATTTCGATGGACTTCATGCCGCAGAGAGAATCGTCGCCTCGATGCCCATCTGCGCTGCGAAGTGCAACGACTAGCCCACGCAGGAGAGCGCGAGGGGCACGCAAATCAAACGATGGCAGGGCACGCCCACCCAAGACATTAGCACGCAACAGCATTCCCAGATCCCACCCACCCACCCCGACATAGCCCCCGAGGAAACGCGGCGCGACCAACCTGACCCCCCAGTCGCCACCCGGACACACGAGCCCGATAACCACGAGGAGGGGCAGGGCCGCTCATCGACGCGATGGGCCCTGACGGCCCTCCACGCATTCTCGGCCCACGCCCCGCTGGCCTCGACGACCGGGCCATCGTCGCAGGGGCCGCCGCCGCGGAAAGCGCGCGGCGAACGAAGGCGCCATGACCCCCGATGGTTCTTCCTTCGCCGTGGCCGAGATCGCGAACAGTCGGGCCGCGTCGGCCGTCGCAGAAGCCTCGGAGCCATCGACTGCGAAGTCCGAACTCAGACCGGCCTCGAAAACTCGGGCCCCAGCGCCGCCTAGGAAATGCAACTGCGACAAGCCAACGGGCCGAACAAAACGCGAAGGAAACGACGCGAGGAGGAGCGCGAGGCAGGCGGGGCCTAAACTTCCCGGGGCAGGCGGGGCCCCGCTGCGAAGCGCGGGAGTTCCCCGGGGGGCCGCGGCGCCCATGTTGCGAGCATCCGTCGTTCAAGCGCGGCGCCTACCTGCGGGGGCGCCGATCGCTCCCACGCGATACAACGCGCTGCGTCTAGCCAAACCGACATGGCAATTTTTGATGTTGGGAAACTAATATTTCCACGAGAAAATGGACCATCACAATCTTCGCCGCCTGAATCCTCTGACGCGGGGCGCTTTTGGCCGCGCATTCTCGCCCCCCAAATTTCAATATGAGGAGGGCGCTCGAACAACGGATGGCGCCCGAATTGCCGCCGTAATCTCCGCCGCCCCCTCCCCCCGCTTCATCCGCCATCACGATTGCGCGGGGGTGGCCTCGCGGGGGCTCGACCTTGCTGCGAATCCTGAAAATCCTGCAAGCCTGACCAAACGGGGCGGGGCCTCATCACGTCGGACGCGTTCTCGATCGCCCTGCGCCGCGCCGTCGCGAGCATTGCCCGGCGCAAGCAAGGTGGCTCGTGCGCGAAATTGCCGAAGTCTGCGTTGCCCATCTCGCCGATGGCCCTGTTCTCGCAGGTCGGCGCGATCATCGCACTGCCTGCGGACGCGGCCGCCCGGGCTGTGCCCGCTGCTCGCCCTGCACCACTGAGAGCAATACCTGGCCCACATTGATCACGCAACAGCTCCGAAACAAACTCGCCGCAGCCCCGAACTCGTCGCCGCCGCACTGCGCCCACCACCCCAACTGCAGGCTTTCTCTCGCGCCCAAAATACCTCGAAATCGCCGCTCTTCGGTATTTGTGGCGGTTCATTGAAGAAGCATAGAGACGACGAGAAATAGCTGCCCCGGTTGCCTCCCCGGGGGGGGCCAGTTCGCAGACCCGCCCCTGACGGCGCCCCCAACTTCCACGGACAGAATTGCCGCGGGTGCCCTCGCCCAGACGCTGCGGCGCAAGGGCTCGACCTTTGGCGGCCACCCGCGGCGCCCCTCGCAGCGAGGCCTAGAAGGTGCACCCGTTGACTTTTTAATGACAACAGCGGCATGACAGCGACCATCTGGCAAAGTAATCTGCAAGCTGCCGCCTGCGTTTGCTCATTCAGCAGCCGCTCAACCCATAGCAGGCACAGGCATGGCCGGAATAGTTTGAACATTGAACTGAATCAAATACCGCGGGAGGCACGAAGTCGCGCGCCAAGGGCAATACTTCAAACTTCGGCTGCGCAGCGAACGGGAATACGAGGCGCTTCCACGCGTCGCACACCGCGCATGTCATGGCGGTGCAAAGTGAGAGCATCTCAACTGGAGTAATCTCAGCGACGCCCCAATCAGGGTGCTTCGCATTCACCAAGGACGCATATACCTCAGACAGTAGCTGCTTCCCACGCCGTCCACTGATGGCGCCCACGGTTGCGCCCCCGGCCACCCCCTCTGCCCCCGCCATTTCTCCGCGCGCGCCCTCGCCCACGGGCGCGGGGGCAAGCGGCGCTGAAGACGCATCTCGATATGGGAATTCGTTTTGCTGTCGGTAGAGATGACGCCGTTCAAAAAACGTCGCAGTCGCCCAGTTGTCGCACTGCCTCCCCCGATGCCCCGGCCCGATGGGTCGCCGCCGAAATACTCGCCCGCGATATTCGGTCGCTTCGCCCGCCCGGTTGCAAAAGACGCTTCCGCTTCAGCATTTGGCGCACCTGGCAACTTCTCCTTGGGAACGCAAGCTTGTCTGAATGCCCGCGGCAGGAGTCTGCGTTGTTCGATGCCTCGATATATCCAGCCGCTAGCCTTCTCGAATCCTCTGAACCGCTGCCAAAAACGGACTCTGCCACCGCGAGACAACACGACGCAGCCCCGCACGCCTTGCACAGCCCGCCCCTCGTCGCCTCGACACTTGATGGGGCCGCCTCCCCGATGTAATGATTGGCGGTGCGATCACCTTTTTCCGATTGCCGTTCTCCATCATCAATCTGTCCCGCATGCGATTACCATCATGCAACTTGTGGCGGCATCTCATCTCTTCATACATATATATATATATACATACATACATACACTTATTGATATATATATGTATATATACACACATATATGTACTGCCACAGTACTCCGCAACGAGCTCACGTACTTCTGATGTCCCCGGAACGATTGATAAACGCATGGGCCGCGGTCACCAATCGTGAAGCGTCACTGTTCGGCAGATTCATATACGGGGGCATCATTGATAGCACGACCGAGTGCGCGCTGCACGATAAAGTAGAAAACGCGCGTCGGCGGTCGCTTCCAGGCAGCGCCGCGCTGCGATCTTTCAACAACGATTCTTCCAAGCACGCAATACAGTTGTTGACAGAAAACAAAAACATTGCCTCTATTTGCAACATGGCGAACCCATGGGGCGGCAGTAACGGCCACGATCAAAACTCCATCTCTGTCGATTTTGGCCCTTGACCCTGCGGCGCCCACAGCGGACCATGCGCAAAGGCAATCACGCACTACGCTCGCATTGGCTCGCGGTAAACATCGAGCAGGCGCGCGCACGAATTCAGCCCGCAGTTGACAAGATGATCCACCCAACCCGCTGCTAACAAAAATCACCTCGTCTTTCGTGATCACTGGGAGGTGTACATATTTCCAACGCTCTACCATGTTTTCTGCCAGGCGTGGCGGCAACATTTGAAACCCGAGGCTTTGAACCCACATTGAAACATCATCATGGCTGAGCGCGGCGAACACTGCGCTCGAATATGCCGGCATATCTCCCGCCGCCCCCGCTGCGACGCGGACCAGTCCATCCGCCTGCGCTCTCTGGTGGCTAAGACGAGCTCGATCTTCAGAGAAGTGGTTCTGCCCCCGCCGTGACTTGTTGAATGCCACCCTGCCGCCGTCGATCCGGATGGATCACTCCTGCCCACAGCGCAACGCACCGTCCCCAGATACTGCATGGACACTATGTTTAGCAAATGAGGGTCCCAATGCATCCACCAGCGCCTCGCTGCCACGACGTTCGTCTCGAAGTCGCTGCTTCCTCCATCCCGGCAATATTCGCAGAAGGCATCTATACACCACCACCGTGCCAAGGCAGGGCCATCCTGGGCCCCAGGATGGTGTATACGCCCTCCTGGCCGAGGCCAAGAGGGTCTATACACCATCCTGGGGCCCAGGATGGCCCTGGCCTGGCACGGTGGTGGTGTATAGATGCCTTCGTCGGACAATAATCTCTCACGGACTCGATCGCCCCACCTGGATCCGAGGGCTCGCCCGCGGCCTCCCGCGCGGCCGCGAGGGCCCCCTCGCCCTGGGGCCTCCGCTGGGCCCTTGTGGGTCTGGACCTCCTCCGCTGGGGCTGCTGGGGCCTCCGCAGGGCTCTCGTCCCCGCTCGCCTGCAGATCCAGATGCTAACGCATCCTCGCTGGGGGTCGACAGGGGCGGGGCCCAGCAAGCCAGCTATGCAAGTTTAGGGCCAAAACGGCCACGGATTGTGCAGGCGGGGGTGGGTTCGACAGCGGTATTGATTCGATCGGGGCCAACGACGCACCCCCCCAACACTTCGATAATTGATCTGCGGTGTCACCGATTGGCGGCGCTTGTGTCGCAGGTGCCTGTTATACGCGGTGATTTCATGTGCGGCGCCTGAGATGCCAATAGTGATGATACATCTTCGCTGAGACAACGCCTGACGAAACATAAATCGGCGAGGGTGCGAGATTGGATGCACGTGAGCTTTGTGCGACGTGTGATTTGCGATTTGCTGTGGGAACATTCGACGCACGCGCGTCCGACCAGCCCCGCCCAAACACACCCAACAACTTGCTCAAACTGCACGTGGAGCACGTGCCGCACATGGCGCGCCTGGCCCGACTGGGCCTCCAGGGTCGGGTGCATCTGGAGCCCGTGGCGTCTGCGGCGCTCTTACGCGACATGCCGACTCCCGGGTGTTACGTCTGTATTGGGAGGGCGGGTGGGAATGAGCAAAACGGATTGCGGGCGGATGGGAAGCTTGGCCCCTCCCCCTACCCCCTTCCCCTGGACCTGGACGGGGGGGTCGCGAGATGTCAGAGGGTCCTGTTTGGCCCAAGATGGCTCCAAGAGAGCCTCGGAGAGGCCAAGACGGCCTCCAAGATTGCTCAAGATAGCCCAACGTGGCTTAAGATGGCGAACAGCATGAATCCAAGAAGCCCCAAGAGGGCCACAAAACGGGTCCAGGCGCTCTAGGAGACCCCTCAGGACCTCCCCGAAAAGCCAAAATCCTGTTTCAAACCCCTAAGTAAGGGAAACCGATGATGTTGCTCCAAGAGGGGCCCAAGAGGCTCACAAGACGGCCCCAACAGCGCCCAGCATCGCCCCAAGAGCGCCCCAAGAGGCGATTCCGAGGGCTCTTGAGGGAGGGTGGGGGGGGGCTAGATAAGGGACCCCACCCCCTTTTGATCGATGGCCTCCAAGATGGCCCCAGGAGGCCCTCCGAATCTCCCAGGAGAGCCCCAAGAGAATCCCAACAGGGCCCCAAGACGCCCCAAAAGAGCCCCGAGAGGACCCCAAGACCTCCCAAGGAGCCCCAAGAGGGCCCCAAGATGCCCGAAAATGACCCCAAGACGCCCCCAAAAAGCACGTAGCTCCAAGAAGGCCTCCGATGCTCCAAGATAGCCCCCAACATGGCTCAACACGTTCCCTCCCTCCTCTCGTTGGCCGCGCTGTTTCCTTATATGTTGTTCTGCTTGCCATTTCCCGTCAGCTCTCGTGGGCAGGGCTTCTGAATGGGCTGGCAGGGATTCGTGAAGCGTACCCAATCATTTCGCAGCGGTGATTTGTGCTAAGGACTCTTCGGTGGGGACCCATGCATTAAGAATCCCGTGTGCTACGAATTCTTGTAGCCAGAGTTGCTGAATCCGGACTCCTCTATGTAAGATCCCCAACGGTAGGGATTCACCAAGCTGCGTGCTACATGTCCCTGCAAACGGCCATATAAAAGAAGACGGCGGACCGCGCGGGGCCCCGTGCGGCGCGCTCCTGGACGTCCGCATGGGCGCAGCACCGACGCGGGCTAGCATGAAGTCGGGCCTGTCCCCCTACAAGGGGATTTTCGACGATACCCCAAGAATAGTCAAAAAATTATCCAAAAATAGCCTGGGGACTATTTTTTGAATTTGTTTTACCTTTTTGATGCATGTTTGGGGTATCTTTTTATGTTTCGTCGAAAATCCCCCTGTATGGGGGACAGGCCCGACATAAGCCTAGCAGTGGCAAAGGAGGGAAGAGCAGGCGAGGCCGAGACGCTGCACTCGCTCGCGGCGCAGCAGCGAGGGGGAGAAGTAGAGAAGAGCATGCCCCCACGCTGCGCAGCTGAGCAGTCGTCACGGTGACGAGCGCGCGGGACGTATGGGAACGGCCGTAAAGAAAGACGTCCGCGTGGACGTAGTGGCCATACCCGGGCTCAAAGCCCTTGCGGAGTGACAAGAACTGGCTGGGCGGCCGCAGGCTGAAAGGACCACACAGCAGGGCCTGCATACAGAAAGGCGGCGACAAGATAGCCGCTTGCAGAGACAGAATACAACACCCTCTCCCGAGCGGCATCGGGGAGAGCAGCAAGCTTGCAGGTAGCGTTCAGCACTTGTCGCCTGAGACGCGCATACGCGCGGCGGAGCGTCGACCATAAACGAAGACGGTTCTACGACCAGACGTTGCGGCGCCAAGTGCTGCCGCCACCAGACCGACCTCTGGAAGACCCCCATGTATGGGAGGCCTGGACATGGGCACCAACACCAAGACGGAGGGCTGCCTCCACAGGGGGGAGGTGATCCTAGACTTCGGTGTTGGTGGTGATATTTCGGCCACTTTGGAAGACAGAATATTACCACCATCACCGAGATCGGGATCTTCTTCCCTCGGTGGGGGACACCGCCGACCTTGGTGCTGGTGTCAACATCTAGGCCTGCGAATGTAGGCCTCGTCGTGGCGGACCACAGTGAGTGATCCACCCGTCATGCCGAGGACCCACCCAGGTGCGCCCTGACCGCCCGCAGGGCGGGGCGGCTCGGTAGACTCGGCGCGGACGCCCCTCCGCGCGGCGTGGGCCTCCGCGGCCGGGCACACTGCCGACGCGGCGGTTTGAACCGGAGGCGTGGCCAGCGGTACGATCCCCGTCCTGCGGAGCCAGGACAGCACTGCAAATCAAGCCAATTCTTCCTCCTCCGCCTCCACCTCCTCATCCTCCTCCTCATCCTCCTCATCCTCCACCACCTCTGGCTCCTTCTCCCCCTCCCTCCCCCTCTTTCCCCTCTTGTTTGCGCTCGTGGTACACAGGCGTAGGCGAAATATCACCCAATCCAACACATTATGGACCCCACCCCTTCCGCGAGGGGCCTCACCTCCTCGACGACGACGACGGCGACGACGACGACGACGACGACGACGACGACGACGACGACGACGACGACGACGACGACGACGACTACGACGGCGACGACGGCGACGACGACGAGACGCTCCGCCCCGCCCCGCCGAGCAGGAACCAGAGCGCCACGTCGGTGAAGGCGTTGCAGTTCTTTTAGGGGGGGAGGGGAGGTGAGGAGGGGAGGTGAGGAGGAAGGAGGGAGGCAAGACGGAGGTATTATTCCTCCTCCTCCTCCTGGACATCCTCCTCCTCCTGGGCCTCCTCCTCCGCCTCCTCCTCCTCCTTATGATCGTCTTCCTCTCCTCCTCCTCCTCCTCCTCCTCCTCCTCCTCCTCCTCCTCCTCCTCCTCCTCCTCCTCCTCCTCCTCCTCCTACTCGATATTTGCTTCCTCCTCCTCCTGCACCTCCTCTCCTCCTCATCCTCCTCCTCTTCCTGCTTCTCCGCCTCCTCCTCCTCCTCCTCCTCCTCCTTCTCCTCCTCCTCCTAATCATCATCATCATCATCAGCATCAGCATCAGCATCAGCATCATCATCATCATCATCATCATCATCATCATCATCATCATCATCATCATCATCATCAGCATCATCATCATCGTCATCATCATCATCATCATCATCATCATCATCATATCATCATCCTCTCATCATCCTCCTCCTCTCCTCCAATCCCTCCTCTCCTCCTCCTCCTCATCATCATCATCAATCAATCATCATCAAGCATCATCATCATCATCATCATCATCATCATCATTCATCTATCCTCTTCTCCCCCTCCTCTCCTCCTCCATCTCTCTCCTCCTCCCTCATCTCATCCTCCATCTCATCCTCATCCTCATCGTCCTCGTCCTCGTCCTAATCCTCATCTCAGCCTCATCCTCATCCTCATCCTCATCCTCATCCTCATCACTCCATCATCATATCATCATCATCATCACATCATCATCCTCCATCATCATCACATCATCATCATCATCATCATCATCATCATCATCATCATCATATCAACATCATCCTCATCATCGCATCATCCTCATCAACATCATCATCATCATCATCATCATCATCATCAGTCATCACAGCATCAGCATCGCCTCATCATCCGCAATCATCAGCAGCAGCACCATCATCAGCATCATCATCACCACCATCATCATCATCAGCATCATCATCATCAGCATCAACATCATCATCATCATCATCATCATCATCATCATCATCATCATCATCATCATCATCATCATCATCATCATCATCATCGTCGTTATCACAATCAGCATCATCATCATCATCATCATCATCATAATCATCATCATCGTCATCGTCATCATCATCAGCATCATCATCAGCATCATCATAATCATCATCAGCATAATCATCATCAGCATCAGCAGCAGCAGCATCACCATCATCATCATCATCAGCATCATCATCATCATCATCATCATCATCATCAAATTCAGCATCATCATCATCAGCATCAGCAGCATCATCATTTACAGCAGCATCATCATCAGCAGCATCAGCATCAGCGTCATCATCATCATCGTCTCCAGCAGCATCATCACCATCATTACCATCATCATCACCATCATCATCAGCATCATCATCAAAAACAGCATCATCATCGTCATCGTCATCATCAGCAGCATCATCATCCCCATCCTCATCATCCTCCTCATCCTAGTCCTCATGATCTTCGTCATCAACATCAACATCGTCCGCATCAACATCATCATCATCAGCAGCAGCATCTGCATCATCATCATCATCATCATCGTCATCATCGTCACCATCGTCATCGTTACTGTCGTGATCATCATCAGCAGCATCAGCATCAGCATCATCCTCATCATCGCCATCACCATCATCAGCAGCAGCAGCAGCATCATCAACATAATCATCATCATACTCATTCATCATAACTCCCGGCAGAATCGGGTGCAATTCCGTGCCCGCTGGTGTGACTGACTGACTGGCTGACTGACTGACTGAACGTCATGAGAGCACTTCTGACAACTCATTTCAAACCACCTGGGAACACGCAGCCGCAATTGGACGACACATTTCAATCCGCCCGCGCCACAGCAAATATAACCGCAACCTGGCAGCAAATTTCCACCCGCCCGGGCAACCACAACCGCAACCGCAATCAGGCGACACATTTCCACCCGCCCGCGCAACCGCAACCGCAACCGCAACCGGGCAACACATTTCAACCCGCCCGCGCGCGCAACCGCAACCGCAACTGGACGACATAATTGGTTCCGCCCGCGCGCAACCGCAACCGCAACCGGGCGACACATTTCAACCCGCCCGCGCAACCGCAACCGCAACCGCAACTGGACGACACATTTCAACCAACCCGCGCGCGCAACCATAACCGCAACCGGGCGGCCCGGGCGACACATTTCAAGCCGCCCGCGCGCGCAACCGCAACCGCAAATGGGCGACATAATTCAACCTGCCCGCGCAACCGCAACCGCAACCGGGCGCCACAATTCAAACCGCCCAGGCGCAAACGCAACCGCAACCAGGCGACACAACCGCAACCGCAACCGCAACCGGGCGACACATTTCAACCCGCCCGCGCAACCGCAACCGCAACCGCAACCCGGTGGCACATTTTCACCCGCAACCGCAACCGCAACCGCAACCGGGCTACACATTTCAACCCGCTCGCGCGGGCAACCGCAACCGCAACCGGACGACACATGTCCACCCGCCCACACAACCGCAACCGCAACACGGCGACACATTTCAACCCGCCCGCCCAACCGCAACAACAACCGCAACCGGGCGACAACCGCAAGAAGGCGGCACATTTCAACCCGCCCGCGCAACCGCAACCGCAACCGCAACCAAGCGGCATAATTCAACCCGCCCGCGCGCGCAACCGCAACCGCAACTGGGCGACACATTTCATCCCGCCCACGCGCGCAACCACAACGGCAACTGGGCGACACATCTCAACCCGCCCGCGCGCCTGCAACAGCAACCGCAGCCAAGCGACAAATTTCAACCCGCCCGCGCAACCGCAACCGCAACCGCAACTGGGCGACATGATTCAACCCGCCCGCGCAACCAAAACCCTGGGCGACACATTTCCACCCGCCCCCGCAACCGCAACCGCAACCGCAACTGGTCGACACATTCCACCCGCCCGCGCGACCGCAACCGCAACCGGGCTACACATTTCAACCCGCCCGCGCAACCGCAACCGCAACCGCAACCAAGCGACACATTTCCACCCGCCCGCGCAACCGCAACCGCAACCGCAACCGGGCAACACATTTCAACCCAGCCGCGCGCGCAACCGCAACCGCAACTGGGCGACACATTTCAACCCGCCCGCGCAACTGCAACCGCAACCGCAGTCGCGCGCAACTGCAACCGCAACCGCAGTCGCACTACTACTACTACTACTACTACTACTACTACTACTACTACTGCTACTACTACTACTACTACTACTACTACTACTACTACTACTACTACTACTACTACTACTACTACTACTACTACTACTACTACTACTACTACTACTACTACTACTACTACTACTACTACTACTACTACTACTACTACTACTACTACTACTACTACTACTACTACTACTACTACTACTACTACTACTACTACTACTACCACTAGTACTACTCGTATTACTAGTACTACGACTACTACTACCACTACCGCTATTATTGCCTACTAGCCGACGGACTCCCCTGGGTAGTGCTCTTGGGCGTTTTTTTGGCGCGATAGAGGAGTTGGCGGAGACAGGCGGGCTTTGTCTGAGAGCGGCCACCGCCTCTCCCTTTGTGAACCTGCGCCAGGCCTCATCCTCCACCGAAGGGGCCGCCATCTGTAGTTCAGGCCGCACAACGGCGCGTTCCAATAGAATCCCTTTGTGGTGCGTTCCAAAAGATTCCTTTTGTGAGGCTTTCCAATAGAATTCCTTTGTGATGCTTTCCAACGGATTCCTTCTGTGCGGCTTTTCAATAGAATCCATTTGTGGTGCTTTCCAAAGGATTCCTTTTGTGAGGCTTTCCAATCGAATTCCTGTGTGATGCTTTCCGAAGGATTCCTTATGTGCGGCTTTCCAATAGAATCAAGTTGTGGCCCTTCCCAAAGGATTCCTTTTGTGATGCTTTCCAATAGAATTACTTTGCGCGGCTTTCCAATAGAATCCGTTTGTGGTGCTTTCCAAAGGATTCTTTTTTGTGAGGCTTTCCAATAGAATTCCTTTGTGCGGCTTTCCAATAGAAACCCTTTGTGGTGCTTTCCAAAGGATTCCTTTTGTGAGGCTTTCCAATCGAATTCCTGTGTGATGCTTTCCGAAGGATTCCTTTTGTGCGGCTTCCAATAGAATACATGTCGTGGCGCTTCCCAAAGGATTCCTTTTGTGATGCTTTCCAATAGAATTACTTTGCGCGGCTTTCCAATAGAATCCATATGTGGTGATTTCCAAATGATTCATTTTTGTGAGGCTTTCCAATAGAATTCCTTTGTGATGCTTTCCAAAGGATTCCTTTTGTGCGGCTTTCCAATAGAATCCTTTTGTGTGCTTTCCAAATGGTTCCTTTTGTGAGGCTTTCCAATAGAATCCTTTTGCGGTGCTTTCCAAAGGATTCCTGCTGTGAGGCTTTCCAATAGAATCCCTTTGTTGCGCTTTCCAAAGGATTCCTTTTGTGAGGCTTTCCAGTGGATCCCTTTGTGATGCTTTCCAAAGGATTCCTTTTGTGAGGCTTTCCAATCGAATCCCTTTGAGGAGGAGGAGGAGGAGGAGGAGGAGGAGGAGGAGGAGGAGGAGGAGGAGGAGGATATATATATATAGAGAGAGAGAGAGAGAACGAAGAAAGTGCATGGGGGATGAAGAGATGTGGGGGGACGGAAGAACATGTATGATCAGAACCCACCAAAAGGTAGGTATTGAGGTGGGGCGACCTTATCATTAGCATTAGCGTTAGCGTTCGCATTCGCATTCGCATTAGCACGAGCAATGGCATTATCATCAGCATTAGCATTGGTATTCGCATTCGCATTAGCATTCGCGTTAGCATTCTCACTCGCATTAGCATTAGCATTAGCAGTCGCCGTAGCATTAGTATTATCAGTGGCATTTACAGTAGCATTGGCATTATCATTAGCATCCGCATTAGCATCAGCATTAGCATTGGCATTGGCAGTAGCAGTGGCATTAGCATTAGCATTGGCATTAGCATCCGTATTGGCATTATCATTGACATTATCACTAGCATTGGCATTATCATCAGCATTAGCATTAGCGTTCGCGTTCGCATTCGCATTCGCATTATCACGAGCAATAGAATTATCATCAGCATTAGCATTGGCATTAGCATTAGCATTAGCATTCGCGTTAACATTCTCACTCGCATTAGCATTCGCATTAGCAGTCGCAGTAGCATTAGCATTATCAGTCGCATTGGCAGTGGCATTGCCATTAGCATTAGCATCAGCATTAGCATCAGCATTAGCATTGGCATTGGCATTGTTAGTAGCATTGGCATTAGCATTAGCATGAGCATTAGCATTGCCATTAGCATTAGCAGTGGCATTATCGCTGGCATTATCATTAGCATTGGCATTATCATTAGCATTGGCATTGGTATTAGCATTAGAATTGGCATTAGCATTAGCATTGGCATTAGCATTAGCATTAGCATCAGCATTAGCATTGGCATTGGCATTGTCAGTAGCACTCGCATTGGCATTTGCACTAGCATTGGCATTGGCATGGCCATTAGCATTGGCATTAGCATTGGCATCACCATTCTCATTCGCATTAGCGTTCGCATTGGCATTAGCATTAGCATTAGCATTGGCATTACTATGGGCGTTTGCATTAGCATTAGCATTAGCATTTGCATTATCACTGGCATTAGCATTAGCATTGGCATTAGCATTGTCGTTAGCATTGGCATCGACATTGGAATGAGCGTTAGCATGCGCATTCGCATTCGCATTAGCATTGGCATTAGCACTGGCATTAGCAATGGCATTGGCATTACCATTCGCATTAGCATTGGCATTGGCATTAGCATTGGCATTAGCATTGGCAGTGGCATTGGAATTAGCATTAGCATTGACATCCCTCCCCATCCCCATGCTAGAATTTGAAAATAGCATGATAAAGCAGAAAAAAACACCAAATATTCATTCAGAAAAGAGGGGCGGAGGAGCGTTTCACTCGATAAAGCCGCAGGACGCAAGGCCGCAGAGGACGGCTCTGGTGCCCTACGGTGCTGCACGTGGACCCGCAGAGGCAAGGATGCGTGAAGCCTTCGGGGCCTTTCCTCCTCCTCCTCCTCCTCCGCCTCCTCTTTTTCCTTCTTCCCATCTAAGACCATCCGTCCCCAATCCCTGCACGAGTCACCGAACCCGTGCGCACCAGCATAGCAAATACGATCCGATTGCAATGTGACGCAATGCGATTGCAATGCAACCGATTGCACTGCAGAAGCGGCACATGCGATGAATTCGATTGCAATACAATGCAACGCAATCCGATTGCAATGCAACGCAATGCGATTGCAACGCAATGCGATTGGAATACAGTGAAATAGGGAGGGTCCAATAAGGCGGCTGTTGCAATGCGATTGCAACGCAGTGCATGCGACGTCTATGCATTGCGACTGAAAGGGGGGGACGGGAGGGAGGAGGGGGGAGGAGGGGACGGGAAGAGGGAGGAATGGAGTGTGGTGTTGGGGGGGGGGGGGCAAAAAAAA
>CAUYUJ010004230.1:0-71869 GCA_963575745.1 Prorocentrum cordatum
TGCTCGCCTGCTCGCCGACACCGCCGTGGGCTCCGTCCTGGGCGCCGCCGCCGCACACACCGCCTCCGCCGTCAGCAGGGCCGCCGCCGCCCTCGATGGCCAGCACAGGGGCCCCACCGCCTCCAGCAGCTGCTCCCTGGACAGGTCTCCCGATGCACTTGTCGTTGATCGCCCGAGCCCGCTCGGCGAAACGCTCGTACGCTGGGGCACCCAGACCGCAACAAGCGAACGGCAGCACGAACTGCGACAAGGCCTTGGACACGCCCTTCCATTTAGATTTCACGTACTTGGTGAACAGAGTGCCTGCAAATATTCTCTTTAAGCTCCACGCCACGGCTGATGCAATCGCATGTGGGTCGGCGTTGGTGCCCAGCGGGACGTACACCTCGACCTTCTCATGGTTTCGCCAATTGCCATTTGGCAGCGTTCTACTTGCGATGAGCATCTCGACCTGGTTCGGAACGTTCCGCATACATAGGCACGTGACGTAGTTGCGGTATGCTTTATGCTCGTCTGGGGGCTGGCCGTAGCGCACGTCGATCCGTTCGAAAACCAGTTCCTCCAAAGCTTCCCCATACATGGTGAGTCCAGTACCAAAATTGATGCCCGATGCCCATCTCCGCTGGGCCTTCATAAAGTCGTCGCACACAAACATGGAGTCGTGGCAATTGTTGACTGCAGCGTGGATGTCGCACTTGAAATGCAAGCGACGCCAATCGCACCCGAGATCCGACAGGACAGCACGCTCAGAGCGATCATTGCCGCCAGCGGCGTCGGCGCACGCGCTCCTCGTGTGCGCTTTGAACTTCACATGGCCGCGCTGCTTCAAGGATGTTCGGTGCCGCCATGCCGCCCGTAAGCACTCGCCCGTGGTGCGGTCCAGAATCTGCAGCGGGTTCACGCAAGCGCCAATAATAGTTATATCATGTGGACCACCATTGCCTATAAATCGGTACGCGTAGACAGACTCTGACTGGAGGATCTTCGACATCGTTTTCCGTGCCCGCGAGATGCATTTGAGGGACTTCTCCATGTGCGCAAGGAACTGGTGGCTCCTGGCCGCAACAATCATCGCGTTCTGTTGTCCAGAGTTCTGGGCGGGGTGCCACGCGTGCCGAGTCACAGCCATCGGAGTCTCGTCTTGCCTGTCGAAATCGATCATATCCACTAAACGTTCACTACTCACGAGCAACGCCAACCGTGTCTCCAACATTGATCGTGCCAAACGGTCAGCATACAATAAGACCTCAGCCAACGTGATAATTGCTGGGCCAATCTTCCTCGCATCCACGCCGATGAGATTGCTGAAGGCCTCCTTCGTCAAGACGATGCCGCTCCCACGATCGAAGAAATGTTGGGCAATCTTGGCGACTGGGGAGTCGGCGCGCTGGGCGATGTTCAAAGTTTGGGCACGTTGCTGCAGCTGTGATATAACAATAGACATCGGCCACTGCTGCGATCGGCTCTGGGTCGGATAGCGAGCAATGGCGAACAACTCTGCTGGAACCTGCTTCGTCTCACGGCGGATGGCCAAAGCTAGCTGCGCACTCTCCTTTGCAAGATCTGCCCGATCTCGCGCCGCCTTGGCGTCTCGAGCCGTCTTGGCACCCCGCCGACGGGCTGTCTCTGCAGGCGCCGACTCGGCGAGAGTGATCGACGCAAGCGTCTCTCGTGCAGACTGGCTCAGGCGGCGCTTGGCTGCGCGCGGCGGCTGGGCCACGCCGAGCTGGTCTGGCACTGCGCCGCCGCCCGCTGCCACCGCCTGCAGAACTGACGAGTGATCCTGCTGCGGACGCCTGCTGCGGGCTGCAGGGGGGCCGCTGCTGCTGTCGGCGCACACGGTGGCAATCTCGTCACTCCAGGCAGCGTCCTGATCCCGTGGGCTGTCCGAGCTGCCTTCGGACATCTCGGCACGGGTGCTTCATTGCCCCGAAAAGAGGATGAGCCCAAATGGCTACGCGTGCCCGCATTTAAGGAGAGTGGGGATATAGATGATACGAACGAAAGAGTGAGGATACGGACGGGAGTGGGTATACCGTAGGGGGGGGGAGTTGCCTTGATCAAATAGACGAAATCCATTTGGCTTGAGCGGCCTAGGTCAATGGAAGAAACGTTTTAGACCCCCCAGGCCAAAGAGGCGGACGGACTGCGGTCATGCCTCCTTCTCCTCCTCCTCCTCCTCTCCCTCCGAATGTCATTCCCGCTCGCTCCCCCGCCACCTCCCCCCTCCGTTATACCACGTTTCTCTTCCATCCTCACTTTCTTCCCCCTTCCCCCCTCTACAAATTAACGTGTATTCTCTTTGATCTAGACGACTCTACTCCACGGGTTTCGTGCGCGGGGCGCCGATCACTCGCGGATGGTACCGAAAAAACTTAAACTAATTTTCAAGAACATGGCGTCGGAACGAAGGCCCTGAAATGCGAAAACGGGACCGAACATGTCAAACACGAGGGGCGCAAATAGTACAAACGGGCTTGACCGTGTCGCTCTGGGGGCGGCGAACACTTTTTAAATCATTTTGCTTTAGAACCCCAGCAACGACATATCAACTGTTTCGAGATTGTTTGCTGCCGTCGCCTTCGTTTTCTTTGGGAACCAGCTGCAGCTGGTCACGCGTAATATAAGCTCGTGATCCTCCTGCTTCTTTTCCTCCTCGCGCGCAAGCCGTTTTCGCACGCCTCCGGAGCGATTTTTGACGCCCCGGGAACGATTTTTAACGCCTCCCGGCCCGTTTCCGCCGCCGCCGCCGCCGCCGGCGGCCGAATTCTCCGAGAAAAGACGCGCCGGAGCGGGAAACTCATACGGAAAATCCGCGTTAGTTTCCCCCTCACAGCCCGGTTTTCCAGAAAACGGTGCGCCAATCCGGGAAACGGGCGCCCGACAGGGAAAAGACTGCGAAAATTTCGCAAGCGTTTGCCCCTCCGAAGGCCCTTTTCCAGAAACCTTTGTGTCACTCGGAAAGCCGCGCGCCGGACAGGAAAACGCCCGCGAAAAAATCGCGAGCGTTTCCCCCTCCCAACGCGCAGTTCCCTGCGTCCAGGACCCGCCCCGGCCCCTGCCCCCTGGGTTCCCGGCCCCGGCCCCGCGGTCCCAGGGCCCGGCCCGGCCCCCGGCCCCGGCCCCGCCCCCAAACCCACAAGAACATTTCCTGCCCGGAGGCTCGAATTGCGCCTTGCGCCCAGGCTGAAATGAGACAAGGATACCCAGTCTCACCGGCAGTTCATCAAGTGCTACCTCATTCCCCGTCACACCCCCGGGCTGGCTGGGGGAAAACCCAGCCGTCGGGGAGGTAAGTATGCTCCTTGAGCCTGCGCCTTGCGCCACCAAGCCATCCGGGGAGATGCATGGACTGGGGCGACGGTCTCTCATGGGATTGAGAAGGACCGCCATCCCCCGGAGGAAAGGACGGCCGCCTTGGGGGCGACCGTCCAATCCGGTGTGTGCGCGTGCGTGCGCGTGTGTGTGTGTGTGTGCTGTGTGTGGCGCGCGTGTGTGTGCGCGCCGCGCCCGCCCAAGCGCCCGCGCTCGCCCGCCCGGCGCGCCCCCGCCCCCGCGCGCGCGCGCGGGGGTCCCGGGGCGGCCGCGCGGGGCGGGGTGCGGCCTCCGGACCCCCCAGGGCAGTCGCCTCGCGTGTCTGCCCTGGAGATTTCCCGCGGATTCGGAAGCCTCTTCCTCTCCCAACCCCCTGCTCGGGGAAGGGGTTTCCAGCAGTGCCGGAAGCCCCTTCCCCCCCTAGAGCAGTTTAACGATTGCTGCGTCCAAAACCCGGATAGCGGGGGCAGTGCAATAGCATAAGGCCACTGACACAAACACGCCCACGCATACACGCACGCACGCACAGACACACACGCAAACACACAAACACACACACACACACAGACACAACACACAACACAAGACACAACACAACACAACACAACACAACACAACACAACAACACAAATGAACACACGCAAAATCACGAAAGCAGTTCCCCACTCACACATACACACACACGCACACACACAAGCCGCCCGGGGGGGCGCATGGATAGGGACGACGGTCTCTCATGGGATTGAGAAGGACCGCCATCCCCCCGGGGAAAGGACGGCCGCCTTGGGGGCGACCGTCCAATCCGGAGCGTGCGCGTGTGCGTGCGCGTCTGTGTTGTGTGTGTGTGTGGATGTGGCGCGCGTGTGTGCGCGCGCCGTGCCGCACAAGCGCGCGCGCCCGCCCGCCCGGCGCGCCCCCGGCCCGGCCCCGCGCGCGCGCGGGGGGGCCCGGGGCGGCCAGGGGCGGGGCAGGGCGCCGCCTGCGGGGCGGCGGCGGGTTGCGCGCGGGGTCGCCGTCGCCGTCGCCGGCGGCGGCGGCGGCGGCGGCGGCGGCGGCGGCCGGCCGCGGCGGCGGCGTCCGCAGGTTTTCTGTTGCGCTTTCTTTTGGAGGTAGGGTCTCGGGTCCGGTAGGCCGAAGCCCCCGGACCCGCCCGGACGGCCGAGCCCCCCGAGCTGTTCCCCCCCCGGGGAGAGAGGTTTCCCGCGGAACGGAAGCCTCTCCCCCCCCCTGGAGCAGTTTAACGACCTGCTCAGGTCGGAGCCTTTTACCGACCTGCTCGGGTCCAGTCGCGAGCCCCGGGTCTTCGCCCCGGCGCCGCGCGCGCACCCGGGGTCTCGCCTCCCGGGCCGCGGCGAACCCCGGGTCTTTGCCCCGGGGCCGCGCGCGCGCCCGAGATCCGCGCGCAAACCGCGCGCGCTTACGCGTGCGCGGAGCGCCCAAAGCGCGCGTTTAAGCGTGCGCGGACGCGCTGAAAGCGCGCGTGGAAAGCTCTGGCGCACGCGTGAAGCGCAGCCGTTCTGCGTGCGCGAAGCGCTGCGAAGCGCGCTTGAAGCGCTTCCAGCGACGCTTCGAAGCGTTCCTGAAGCGCTGCGAAGCGCGCTTGAAGCGCTTCTAGCGACGCTTCGAAGCGTCCCTGAAGCGCTGCGAAGCGCGCTTGACGTGCTGCGAAGCGCTCCGGAACCCGCTGCGAGGCCGGGCAGCGCGCTGCGAGAATCGTGGACCGGCGATCGTTTGCGTCCGGCCCAACCAGCGAGCACTCCGGCTTCTTCTTTGAAACCCTTCAGCTCAAAGAGCTATCCGGGAACCTGCTCAGGTCGGGGCCTTTTAACGCCCTGCTCAGGGCGAGAACGCGCGCGCCCGAGGTCTCGCCTCCCGGGCCGCGCAAGCGCCAACCCCGGGTCCTCGCCCCGGGGCCGCGCGCGCCCGGAGTCTCGCACCCCGGGCCGCTCACGCGCGCGGTTTACGCGTGCTGGGGCGGCTTGACTCACGCGGTTTACCGTGCGTGGAGACGCTGGAGACCTCGCGTGAAGGAGCTCTGGGGACGCTGGAAACCTTTCCTGAAGGGCTCTGGAAAGCTCTCCTGAAGCGCTCCTGAACCGCTGCCAGCGACGCGTGCACGCGTGCCTGCACGAGTGCAGGCACGCGTGGACGCGTGCCTGGTGCGCTCCCGGACACGCTGCGAACTCTGGCAACCTGCTGCGACGATCGTGGACCGGCGGAGGTGGGCGTGTGCTCCTGACCACCCACCGCCGGCTTCTTCTCTGAAACCCTCAGCTCTCCAAGGAGCTATCCGGGAATAACTTGCTAAGGGAAGCTCTACGAGTTACTAGCTCCACCCCGCGCCCGAATTCCTCTAGCTCATCGACGACGAAGAGCTCTACGAGGTATTCCCCCAGAGCATTCCCCCAGAGCTCTCCCCCAGAGATCCCTCCCAGAGCTCCCCCCCAGAGCTCTCCCCCAGAGCTCCCACCCAGAGCTGTTTTTCTCCCGTCGGAGAAGCCAGGCCCCCCCCCAGAGCACTCCCCCATGAGCACTCCCCCAGAGCGCCCCCCCCCCAGCAGCATTCCCCCAGACGCTCACCCAGACTCTCATCCCAGAGCTCCCCTCCGGACCCCCCCCCAGAGCCTCCCCAGACTCACCCACCAGAGCTTTCCCCAGAGCTCTCCTCCAGAGCTCCCCCCAGAGCTCTCCCCCAGAGCTCCCCCCCAGAGCTCTCCCCCAGAGCTCTCCCCCAGAGCTCCCTCCCAGAGCTCTCCCCCAGAGCTCTCCCCCAGAGCTCTCCCCCAGAGCTCTCCCCCAGAGCTCTCCCCCAGAGCTCTCCCCCAGAGCTCTCCCCCAGAGATCCCTCCCAGAGCTCTCCCCCAGAGCTCTCCCCCAGAGCTCTCCCCCAGAGCTCTCCCCCAGAGCTCTCCCCCAGAGCTCTCCCCCAGAGCTCCCCCCCAGAGCTCTCCCCCAGAGCTCTCCCCCCCAGAGCTCTCCCAGAGCTCCCCCCAGAGCTCTCCCCGAGAGCTCCCCAAGAGCCCCCCCCAGAGAGAGCCCACCCAGAGCTCCCCCAGAGCCCGTCAGCCCGTGAGTCCGCGAGTCCTTGAGCCCGGGCGCCCGCGAGCCCGGAACCCCGGGAGCCCGTGAGCCCGTGAGCCCGTGAGCCCGTGAGCCCGCGAGCCCGTGAGTCCGCGAGTCCGTAAGCCCGGGAGCCCGGGAGCCGGGGAGTAACTCGTAGAGCTTCCCTTAGCTAGTTATAGCTGGAAGCTAAGAGTAATTCCGGCGCGCTGGAGAGCTAGTTGGCAAGAAGAATCTCGACGGAACTTTTGGTGACTTTTGCTCGGTTGAAAATTTCGTTCTCGAAATGACTCGTAGAGCTTCCCTAAGCTAGTTGCTGGAAGCTTAAGAGTAATTCCGGCGCGCTGGAGAGCTAGTTGGCACGAAAAATCTCGACGGAACTTTTGCTGACTTTTGGTCGGTTGAAAATTTTGTTCTCCAAACTTGACAATTCGTTAGAGCTCTAGTATTTTTTCCCGTGATATTCGATCTTATTCCCGCTCGCCATCTTGATCTCAGCTCGATCGGGTAACTTTGAAGGCCCAAAAGCACTGTGGCGGGAACGGCCGTTTCGAGTCATTTTGATACGCGCTGTCGATATTTTGTATTTCAACTCGAGCTGTAGGGCAGCTACAGAGCTGGTAAGCACAGCTATCGCACTCAGAATCATCAGGCGCGTTCGCCTGTTGAATCCAGAGGTCTGAACTCGGTCTGTGAGCCGAGCTAGGTCCGCAAACCTATTCGTATTATTCGAGTCAACTTGATACGCGTTGTCGGTGTTTTCTACTTAACTCGAGCTGTAGGGCAGCTACAGTGCTAGGTAAGCACACCTATCGCACTCAGAATCATCAGGCGCGTTCGCCTGTTGAATCGACAGGTCTGAACTCGGTCTGCTAGCCGAGCTAGGTCCGCAAACCTATTCGTATTATTCGAGTCAACTTGATACGCGTTGTCGGTATTTTCTACTTAACTCGAGCTGTAGGGCAGCTAGAGTGTTAGTGAGCACACCTATCGCACTCAGAATCATCAGGCGCGTTCTTCTGTTGAATCGATAGGTCTGAACTCGGTGTGCTAGCCGAGCTAGGTCCGCAAACCTATTCGTATTATTCGAGTCAACTTCATACGCGTGGTGGGTATTTTGTACGTAATTCGAGCTGCAGGGCAGCTAGAGTGCTGATAAGCACACCTATCGCACTCAGAATCAGGCGCGTTCGCCTCTCGACTCCAGAGGTCTGAACTCGGTCTGCTAGCCGAGCTAGGTCCGCAAATCTATTTGTATTATTCGAGTCATCTTAACAACCGCTCTCGGTATTTTCTCTACTCAACTCGAGCTGTAGGCAGTTACAGAGCCTACAGTCACAGAAATCGATTGAGAATTATCGGGCGCGTTTGTCTGTTGTATCGAGAGCTCTAAACTCGGCCTGCTGCCCGAGCTAGGTTTGCGAAACTATTCGTACTGTCCGAATCATCGTGAAAAGTGCTCTCAATTTTCTGCACTCAACTCGTGCTGGGGGAGGGCTACAGTGCTGCGGGTCATAGAAATCGATTTGCACATATCAGGCGCGTTCGTTGGTCGATTCGAGAGCTCAGAACTTGGTCTGCTGCTCGAAACAAGTCTGCGAAACTATTATATTATTCGAGTTATCCTGAGAGATGCTGTCGGTGTTCTGCACTTAACTCGGGCTGCAGGGGGGCTGCAGGGCTGGTAATCACATGAGTCGATTCGCAGACATCAGACGCGTCCGCCTGACGCGTCCGCTTGTCGCATTCAGAGGTCAAACAATATTCACTATGAGTTGGAATGTTGGTTGGTGCTCTCGGTTTTCTCAACTTCAGTCGAGCTTGGAAGCTCTACGAGTTCCCCGGCGGTAACCAAGGTTGACGGTTTACCGCCGGCGCCCAGTTTGACAATTCGTTAGAGCTCTAGTATTTTTTCCCGTGATATTCGATCTTATTCCCGCTCTCCATCTTGATCTCAGCTCGATTGGGTAACTTTGAAGGCCAAAAAGCACTCTGGCGGGAACGGCCGTTTCGAGTCATCTTAATATGCGCTGACGGTTTTCTGAACATAACTCGAGCTGTAGGGCAGCTACAGAGCTGGTAAGCGGAGCTAACGCATGCAGAATGATCAGGCGCGTTCGCCTGTTGAATCCAGAGGTCTCAACTCGGCCTGTCAGCCGAGCTAGGTCCGCAAACCTGTTTGTGTTATTCGAGTCAACTTGATACGTGTAGTCGGAATTTTCTACTCAACTCGAGCTGTAGGGCAGCTACAGTGCTGGTAAGCACTCCCATCGCTCAGAATGATCAGAAGCGTTCGCCTGTTGAATCCATAGGTCTAAACTCGGTCTGCTAGCCGAGCTAGGTCTGCAAACCTATTCGTATTATTCGAGTCAACTTGATACGCGTTGTCGGTATTCTCTACTGAACTCGAGCTGTAGGGCAGCTACAGTGCTGGTAAGCACACCTACCGCACTCAGAATCATCAGGCGCGTTCGCCTGTTGAATCCAGAGCTCTGAACTCGGTCTGTTGCGCGATCCAGAATGACGAAACTGTTCGTATTATTCCAGTCATCTTGAGAGCTACTGTCGGCGTTCTGCACTTAATTCGGGCTGTAGGGAGGCTGCAGGGCGGGTAATCACAGGAATCGATTCGGAGACATCAGACGCGTCCGTGTGTCGCATTCAGAGGTCTGAACTCGGTCTGATACTCGAGTTGTGCTGAAAAACCATTTGTTCTCTGCAATTTTTTCCGACAGTATATGTTGTCAGGAAGCTCTACGAGTCCCCCGGCGGTAACAAAGGTTGACGGTTTACCGCCGGCGCCCAGTCCGGCAGCCCGGGAGCGCGCGAGCCCGTGAGGGTCGTGAGCACGTGAGCGCGTGAGCCCGTGAGCGCGTGAGCCCGTGAGCCAGCCCGCGAGCGCGTGAGCCCGTGAGTCTGTGAGCCCGTGAGCCCGTGACCCCGTGAGCCCGCGAGCCGGTGAGCCCGCGAGCCCGTGATCTCGTGAGCCCGTGACCCGTGAGCCGCTGAGCCTGTGAGTCCGTGAGTAACTCGTAGAGCTTCCCTTAGCTAGTTATAGCTGGAAGCTAAGAGTAATTCCGGAGCGCTGGAGAGCTAGTTGGCAAGAAAAATCTCGACGGAACTTTTGGTGACTTTTGCTCGGTTGAAAATTTTGTTCTCGAAATTTGACGAAAGGTTAAGCTCTCTTATTTTTTCCCGTGATATTCGATCTTATTCCCGCTCGCCATCTTGATCTCAGCTCGATCGGGTAACTTTGAAGGCCAAAAAGCACTCTGGCGGGATCGGACGTTTCGAGTCATCTTGATATGCGCTGACGGTTTTCTGAACATAAATCGAGCTCTAGGGCAGCTACAGAGCTGGTAAGCACAGCTAATGCGTGCAGAATGATCAGGCGCGTTCGCCTGTTCAACCCAGAGGTCTGAACTCGGTCTGTCAGCCGAGCTAGGTCCGCAAAGCTGTTTGTATTATTCGAATCAACTTGATACGCGTTGTCGGTATTTTCTACTTAACTCGAGCTGTAGGGCAGCTACAGTGCTGGTAAGCACTCCTATCGCACTCAGAATGATCAGACGCGTTCGCCTATTGAATCCATAAGTCTAAACTCGGTCTGCTAGCCGAGCTAGGTCCGGAAACTTATTCGTATTATTCGAGTCAACTTGATACGCGTTGTCGATATTTTCTACTTAACTCGAGCTGTAGGGCAGCTACAGTGCTGGTAAGCACACCTACCGCACTCAGCATCATCAGGCGCGTTCGCGTGTTGAATACAGAGCTCTGAACTCGGTCTGTTGCGCGATCCAGAATCACGAAACTCTTCGTATTCTTCCAGTCATCTTGAGAGCTATTGTCGGCGTTCTGCACTTAATTCGGGCTGTAGGGAGGCTGCAGGGCGGGTAATCAGAGGAATCGATTCGGAGACATCAGACGCGTCCGTCTGTCGCATTCAGAGGTCTGAACTCGGTCTGATACTCGAGTTGGGCTGAAAAACTATTCGTTCTCTGCAATTTGTTCCGACAGTACATGTTGTCAGGAAGCTCTACGAGTCCCCCGGCGGTAACAAAGGTTGACGGTTTACCGCCGGCGCCCAGTCCTTGAGCCCGTGAGTCCGTGATCCCGTGAGCTCGTGACGCCGCAGAGCTCTTCTCCTGAGCTCCTCTCCTAAGCCGACACCAGGAAGGCTCCAAACAGACACGCTTGAGACAGCAGCGGGGCGAAGCGACACCCAGGGGAGCTCGAAACAGGCGCGGCGCGGCGCCCACTGCCGCGCGGAAACCCAGGGGGGCACGTCCAGCCTCCACGCGGCGGCCCCTGGGGAAGGCTACGCGGGCGACTCTGCACCCGCAAGGGTCGGGGTCGCGCGCGTAACTTTCGCGAAGGACGACTCTCGAATCGCGCTAATGCTGACATATCTGTTTCTGGGACGCACATCACTCACTCAGGCTGACGCCAGCACTCCTTCCCCCCTTGATAGGGGGGAGCGTGGGAGGTAGATCCCTAAACCCTAAAAGCAATGACTCTGGGTGGATGGGGTGGGACAGAACGCATCCATCCATCCCCCCCTACCTCCTGAGGAGGGGGGGATAGGATGGTTCTGCGCAGAAGCCCTAAACCCTAAACCCTAAACCTTAAACCCTAAACCCTAAACCCTAAACCCTGAACTCTAAACCCTAAACCCTAAACCCTAAACCCTAAATCTCTAATCCTTATAATTAATAAATCCTAAATCCTTCCAAACCGGTCGCTATGTAAACCGGCCTCCGTCCTATGCAAAAAAAACATTTCCTGATCATGCGCTCTGAAAACTATGTTTTTTTTTTTAAATGGATCGTGACCGGGCCTATAAACGGGCCCCCCTCATCCCTGTCAAAAAACACTATATCCTGATCATGCGCATCGAATTTATCAGAATCCCCCATGTTTTACAATACATCGTGCCCAACCCCGGTCGCGGGCGTGGATGCGCACCGGAGTTTTATATTGGAAAAAAACATTATAAACTCAACATCCTGCTCTTGCAAGATGTGTCCATTGTCATATTCCATTGCAAAAATTCGACAAAGTGCACGCGCGCGCGGCGGCCCCGTATGCGTACCGGAGATTTATATTGTAAAACATATTATAAACTGAAGATTCTGCTCTTGCAAGATGTGTGCAAGGTAATATTCCATTGAAAAAAATACGACGAAGTGCACAAGCGCGCGGTGGCCGTCCAGGAATGTTGTGCTATGTCATGCTTGGAGTTTGTTTCACGCCACGGAGTTATTCCTTTCAGGGCAACGTTGCGTGCTATGTTTGCACCGATGCTGGGCCATGCTGTGCGATGCCTCGCTTTGCTATGCTCTGCTATGCTACACTATAGGTTTCCCACTTTGTGGGGAACCTATGCTTTGCCATGCTCTGCTGCGTTGTGCTATGCTATGCAATGCCATGCTACACTATATGTGTTTTGGGGGAACCTATGCTTTGCCATGCTTTGCCAAGCAATGCTATACCATGCTATGCTATGCTACAGCCACGCTATGACATGATAGAAGATATGATCTTTATGGGGGGGTGGAGATGCGGGGGGGAATGATGGCGACCGCAGGTGGGTTCCGTTGAAGGTTGTAATCGTGGCCTTGCCCTGTTAGACCCTAAACCCTAAACCCTAAACCCTACACCCTAAATCTCTAAGCTCTATTAATATTAAACCCTAAATCCTTCAAAACCGGCCGCTATGCAAACCGGCCTCCATCCTATGCAAAAAACACAAGTTCCTGATCATGCGCTCTGAAAACAATATTTTTTACAATGGATCGTGACCGGGTCTATCCGCGGGCCGGGCTGATCCCTGTCAAAAAACAGTATATCCTGATCATGCGCATCGAATTTATCAGAATCCTATGTTTTTTTCATACGTTTCGTGCCCAAACCGGGTCGCGGGCGTGGATGCGCACCGGAGCTTATCCCTGTCAAAAAACACCATATCCTCGCAACTGCGTTCTTCTGTTTCCCACTTTACCTATGAAAAAAACACCATATCCTTATCATCGCGCGCTTCTCAGGGTTACTTTCTTCTGAACAAAAACAATACATTCATTCAACTGCTCACTTCCGTTGTACACTTTCCATTTTCGGCAAATACGTGCCATCCATGCTATGCGGCGGTCTCTTTTGTCTGACTCGGTTTCTATGTCCAGGAATGTTGTGCTATGTCATGCTTGGAGTTTGTTTCACGCCACGGAGTTATTCCTTTCAGGGCAACATTGCGTGCTATGTTTCGTGGGTTCCCTATGTTGTCTCTGGCCTATTGGGTGTTATGGTTGAGCCTTTGTCGCATGCATCCAGTGTTATCCTGTGGCAGTTCTCATCGCGTGCTTCTCAGGGTTACTTTCTTGTGAACAAAAACAATACATAAATGGAATTACTTCCGTGTACATCTCTATGCCCGGGAATGATGTGCTATGCCATGCTATGCGGCGGTGTCTTGTGTCCCACGGGGCTTCTGCCCAGGAATGTCGTGCTATCATGAGGAATGTTGTGCTATCATGCTATGCTGTGGAGTCTTTTGTTTCACGCCACGGAGTTATTCCTTTCAGGGCAACGTTGCGTGCTATTTTTCGTGGGTTCCTTATGATATAAGATATGATCTTTATGGGGGGGTGGAGATGCGGGGGGGAATGATGGCGACCGCAGGTGGGTTCCGTTGAAGGTTGTAATCGTGGCCAAGCCTGGGTTTAGGGTTTAGGGTTTAAGGTTTAGGGTTTAGGGTTTAGGGTTTGGGGTCTAACAGGGCAAGGCCAATAATACCTACTTGCGTAGGCACCCACCTGCGGCGGCTATCAATCCCCCCCGCATCTCCACCCCCACATAAAGATCATCTCTCCATTCAAGTCGTACAGGGGGAGGGTCGATTGCATATAGTCGTACAGCCCGAGAGGGGTTCCGTGCGTGCCCGCTCGCAGATGGTGAGGATATGGTCGATTGCATATAGTCGCACAGCCCGAGAGGGGTTCCGTGCGTGCCCGCTAGCAGATGATGAGGGTATGCATGGGTCGATTGCATGTAGTCGTACAGCCCGAGAGGGGTTCCACGCGTGCCCGCTCGCAGATGGTGAGGGTATGCATGGGTCGATTGCATATAGTCGTACAGCCCGAGAGGGGTTCCGTGCGCGCCCGCTCGCAGATGGTGGGGGTATGCATGGGTCGATTGCATGTAGTCGTACAGCCCGAGAGGGGTTCCGTGCGTGCCCGCTCGCAGATGGTGCATCGGAGACGATGGATGATCAGGATATAATGTTTTTTTGCAATAGATCGTCGTGGCTCGTGGTTTACATGGCTGGGCAGTAAGAGGTGAGGGTATGCTTGGGTCGATTGCATTTTTGCAATAGATCGTCGTGGTTCGTGGTTTACATGGCTGGGCAGTAAGAGGTGAGAACGCTTGGGTCGATTGCATGTAGTCGTGCAGCCCGAGAGGGGTTCCGTGCGTGCCCGCTCGCAGATGAGGGCATGCATGGGTCGATTGCATGTCGTCGTACGGCCCGAGAGGGGTTCCGCGCGTGCCCGCTCGCAGATAGTGGCATGCATGGATCGATTGCATGTAGTCGTACAGCCCGAGAGGGGTTCCGTGCGTACCCGCTCGCAGATGGTGAGGGTATGCATGGGTCGATTGCATGTAGTCGCGCAGCCCGAGAGGGGTTCCGTGCGTGCCCGCTCGCAGATGGTGCATGTAGTCTGAGGGCATGCATGGGTCGATTGCATGTAGTCGTACAGCCCGAGAGGGGTTCCGCGCGTGCCCGCTCGCAGATAGTGGTATGCATGGATGGATTGCATGTAGTCGTACAGCCCGAGAGGGGTTCCGTGCGTACCCGCTCGCAGATGGTGAGGGTATGCATGGGTCGATTGCATGTAGTCGCACAGCCCGAGAAGGGTTCCGTGCGTGCCCGCTCGCAGATGGTGCATGTTCCCGGAGAGCTCGCTGGGAACTAAAGGGCTTAAGATTAGAAGCCGGACGCTGGTGGTGCCCGCAGGAGCTCCTCCACGGCGGTCCACCGGCCTCACAGGGGCTTTTTTGACCCGGCAACGTGTCCGGGAGAGCTTCCGGCACGCTTCCACGCGTGCCTGCACGCGTGCAGGCACGCATGGAAGCGTTTCTGGCAGCGCTTGAGGAGCGCTTCAGGGGGGCTCCCCAGAGCCGTCCAGGAACAATTTCCTGTCCCCGAGGGTCTCTTCGCTCTCCGGGTTTTCGACGCTTCCAAGTAGTCGTACAGCCCGAGAGGGGTTCCGTGCGTACCCGCTCGCAGATGGTGAGGGTATGCATGGGTCGATTGCATGTAGTCGTACAGCCCGAGAGGGGTTCCGTGCGTGCCCGCTCGCAGATGGTGGGGGTATGCATGGGTCGATTGCATGTATTCGTACAGCCCGAGAGGGGTTCTGCGCGTGCCCGCTCGCAGATGGTGAAGGGGTTTACATGGCGAAGCGCAGGGCGAGCCGCGAAAAGAGCCGCGGAAAATCAGGAAATTTGGGTTTAGGGTTTAATAATAATAAGATTAGAGATTTAGGGTTTAGGGTTTAGGGTTTAGGGTTTAGGGTCCACTAGCTCAACTCGAAGCCTTCTGGATGTATCCCACCCACCCATGACCCAATACATACAGAACTCAATTCATCGGCGACGCGGAGTCGATGCGCAATCATGCGATCAGGATGACGGCGACGCGCGCCGGCCCGCGCCAGGAAGTAGGCGAAAACCGATTCCCTGGAGCCCGTTTGGGTATTGGTTCGCCCTCTTGCGCCCCGTCCATTTTTGGGGACGGAAACTCGGGCTCCGTGTGCAGCGCCAGGGCGTAAGCGAGAACCGATTCCCTGGAGCTCGTTTGAATACTATTTCGCCCTGTTGCACCCCGTCCATTTTTGGGGACGGAAATTCGGGCTCCGAGTGCAGCGCCAGGACGTAAGCGAGAACCGACGCCCTGGGGCATGTTTGAAATTGTTTCGCCCTCTTGCGCCTCCGCGCCTCGATTTTTAGGAACGGAGATTCGGGATCCGCGGGAGAAGCAGAATCCGTGCGAGGGCGCCCATGGGATGGGAGTTTAGGAATGGGCCGCCATGCGAGAGGGGCACGATCCGTGTGCCTGCACGCATGGAGTGCGGGCTTAGGAATTAGCCGCCATGCGGGAGGGGCACGATCCGTGTGCCTGCACGCATGCGATGGGGGTTTAGGAATTAGCCGCAATGCGGGAGGGGCATTATCTGTGTGCCTGCACGCATGCGATGGGGGTTTAGGAATTAGCCGCCTTGCGGGAGGGGCACGATCCGTGTGCCTGCACGCATGGAATGCGGGTTTAGGAATTAGCCGCCATGCGGGAGGAGCACGATCCGTGTGCCTGCACGCATGCGATGGGGGTTTAGGAATTAGCCGCCATGCGGGAAGGGCACGATCTGTGTGCCTGCACGCATGCGATGGGGGTTTAGGAATTAGCCGCCAGGCGGGAGGGGCACGATCCGTGTGCCTGCACGCATGGAATGAGGGTTTAGGAATTAGGGCGCTTCAAGGGCCGCTCAAGGGGTTTTAGGGTTTAAATATTTATAGGTTCTTAGTTCTTAGGGTTTAGGGTTTAGGGTTTAGGGCATCTCGGGCGCGCAGCGGCCGACAGTCCAGGCAATGCTGCCCCCCCTTCGGCAAGCTTGATTGGGGGGGCGGTTAGCCGACCCGAGCAAGCTTGGCGAAGGGAGCAGGAGTTGCAACATCTTCCCACCCCCGGCCGCATGGCCGGCGACCTCCCGAACTAAAGCCTTTTAGGGTTTAGGGCCGCTGGCCCCTAAATTCCCACATGGCTCCAAGCGCTCCCAGGCGCTTCCTGGCGCTCCCAGGCGCTCCCAGGCGCTCCCAGGCGCTCCCAGGCGCTCCCTGGCGCTCCCAGGCGATCCCAGGCGCTCTCAAGCGCCCCCAAACGCTCCCAGGCGCTCCCAGGCGCTCCCAAGCGCTCCCCGGCGCTCCCCGGCGCTCCCCGGCGCTCGCCGGCGCTCCCCGGCGCTCCCAGGCGCTCCCAAGCGCTCCCCGGCGCTCCCCAGCGCTCCCCGGCGCTCCCCAGCGCTCCCAAGCGCTCCCAAGCGCTCCCAGGCGCTCCCAGGCGCTCCCAGGCGCCCCCAAGCGCTCCCAGGCGCTCCCAGGCGCTCCCAAGCGCTTCCAGACACTCCCAAGCGCTCCCAGGCGCTCCCAAGTGCGCCAAGAAGCGCTTAGAGCGCCCCACACGTGTTTTTACGTGTCGGAGACATGTAGAGCGCGACCAGAGGACGAAAGGTCCCCGGGTTTAGGAAGTTATACTCTTCGAGGATCAAGGGAAAGTTTATCTTTGAATCGCGATTCCCAAGGGGCAGCCTACGGCTGCATGGGCGACCCACTCTGGCTACCTGCTGAAGTATCTCAGAGATGCCCTGTCTCTCGTAGACGGCGACGGTGATGCGCGGTGGGGTGGGCAGAAGCACAGCGAGGTGCTTGGGAATTTAGAGCTTCTGTGCAGAACCATCACTGGGCGCCGGCGGTAAACCGTCAACCTTTGTTACCGCCGGGGGGCTCGTAGAGCCTCCTGACAGTATATAATGTGGAAAAAATTCCAGAGAACGACTAGTTTTCAGCCCAAGCGATTTCAGACCTCTCAAGATGGCTTGACAAAAAAACGAGCAGTTTGGCAACCCAGCTCGAGTATGAAACCGAGTTCAGACCTCTGAATGCGACAGGCGGACGCGTTTGATGTCTGCGAATCGACTCCTGTGATTACCAGCCCTGCAGCCCCCCTACAGCCCGAGTTAAGTGCAGAAAACCGACAGGAGCTCTCAGGATAACTCGAATAATGCAATAGTTTCGCGGACCTAGTTCGAGCAGCAGACCGAGTTCCGAGCGCTGGGTTCGACAAACGGACGCGCCTGTTGTCTCCAAATCGATTTCTGTGACCAGCAGCACTCTAGCCCTGCCCCAGCACGAGTTAAGTGCAGAAAACCGAGAGCACTTCTCAAGATGACTCGAACAATACGAATAGCTTCGCGAACCTAGCTCGGGCAGCAGGCCGAGTTCAGAGCTCTCGACTGAAGAGACGAACGCGTCTGATGATTCTCAATCGATATCTGTCACTATGAGCTCTATAACTGCCCTGGTTAAGTACAGAAAACCGAGAGCGTCTGCTACGATGACTCGAATAATACGAATAGGTTTGCGGACCTAGCTCGACTAGCAGACCGAGTTCAGACCTCTGGATTCAACAGGCAAACGCGCCTAATCATTCTGAATCGATTAGCTGTGCTTACCAGCTCTGTAGCTGTCCTGAAGCTCGAGTTATCTTGAGAAAACCGACAGCGCGTGTCAAGATGACTCGAAACGGCCGATCCCGCCGGAGTGCTTTTTGGCAGTAAAATGTACCCGATCGAGCTGAGATCAAGATGGCGAGCGGGAATGAGATCGAATATCACGGGAAAAAATAATAGAGCTCCAACGAATTGTTGAATTTCGAGAACCAAATTTTCAACCGACCAAAAGTCACCAAAAGGTCCGTCGAGATTTTGCTTGCCAACTAGCTCTCCAGCGCCCCGGAATTACTCTTAAGCTTCCAGCAATAACTTGCTAAGGGAAGCTCTACGAGTTATATCCCCCCCTCCTCAGGAGGTAGGGGGGGGGATGGATGCGTTCTGTCCCACCCCATCCACCCAGAGTCATTGCTTTTACGGTTTAGGGATCTACCCCCCACGCTCCCCCCTATCAAGAGGGGAAGGATTGCTGGCGTCCTGAGTGAGTGATGTGCGACTCAGAAACAGATTTGTCAGCATTAGTGCGATTCGAGTGTCGTCCTTCGCGAAAGTTACGCGCGCGACCCCGACCCTTGCGGGTGCAGAGTCGCCCGCGTAGCCTTCCCCAGGAGCCGCCGCGTAGAGGCTGGACGTGGCCCCCTGGGTTTCCGCGCGGCAGTGGGCGCCGCGCCGCGCGTGGAGTCCGGCGGGCTTTCTCGCTCGCGGACTCGGCGCGGCGCGGCGGCCACTCCCGCGCGGAAGCCCCCCTCGACCGCGAGCTTCCGCGTTCCTGGTGCAAGCCCGCGGAAGAGGGCACAACTGCGCCTTGCCGAGAGTTCGCGGGGGCGCCGTTGTTCGTGGGGTTAGCGGACGTCGGCTCTACGACGCGCGTGAGCGCTGCGGGATGTGTATGCCAGGAATCACAGGGAGCGTCGGCATGTTGGACCTTTGCATCCTGCGAACGCGTGACTGGGCGCCGGCGGTAAACCGTCAACCTTGGTTACCGCCGGGAGACTCGTAGAGCTTCCTAGCTTCACTTAAGTTGAGAAGACCGACAGCATATACCAACACTCCGACTCATAGTGAATATTTTTTTACCTCTGAATGCGACAGGCGAACGCGTCTGATGTCTGTGAATCGACTCCTGTCATTACCAGCCCTGCAGCCCCCCTACACCTCGAGTTAAGTGCAGAAAACCGACAGCATCTCTCAGGATGACTCGAAGAATACAGTAGTTTCGCAGACCTGATTCGGGCAGCAGACCGAGTTCCGAGCTCTGGATTCGACAGGCGGACGCGCCTGATAACTTCAAATCGATTCCTGTGACAACAAGTAGCCCCCCTCAGCGCGAGTTGAGTGCAGAAAACCGACAGAAGCTCTCAGGATAACTCGAATAATACAATAGTTTCGCGGACCTAGTTCGAGCAGCAGACCGAGTTCCGAGCAGCACCGAGCTCCGAGTTTCGAGTTGAGTACAGAAAACCGACAGGAGCTCCCAGGATAAATCGAATAATATAATAGTTTCGCGGACCTAGTTCGAGCAGCAGTTCGAGAGCAGACCGAGCAGCAGCAGTGACTCGAATAATACGAATAGTTTTGCGATTCTAGATCGGGCAGCAGACCGAAATCAGAGCTATGGATGCACCAGACAAACGCAACTGATGATTCTGAATCGGTTTCTGTAAATATCAGCTCTGTAGCTGTTCTACAGCTCGAGTTAAGCACAGAAAACCGAGAGTTCCTGTCAAGATAACTCGAATCATACAAATAGGTTTGCAGACCTAGCTCGGCTAGCAGACCGAATTCAGACCTCTGGATTCAACAGGCGAACGCGCCTAATCATTCTACATCGATTAGCTGTGCTTACCAGCTCTGTAGCTGTCCTAAAGCTCGAGTTATGTTCAGAAAACCGTCAGCGCGTATCAAGATGACTCGAAACGGCTGATCCCGCCACAGTGCTTTTTGATAGTAATATTCACCCGATCGAGTTGAGATCAAGATGGCGAGCGGGAATAAGATCGAATATCACGGAAAAAATACTAGAGCTCTAACGAATGTTCAAATTTCGTGAAGAAAATTTTCACCGACCAGAAGTCAGCAAAAGTTCTGTCGAGATTTTTCGAGCCAACTAGCTCTCCAGCACGCCGGAATTACTCTTAGTTTCCAGCAATAACTTGCTGAGGGAAGCTCTACGAGTTAACTCAGCAAAAGTTCTGTCGAGATATCTCGAGCCAACTAGCTCTCCAGCGCGCCGGAATTTCCAGCAACTAGCTTAGGGAAGCTCTACGAGTCACTTGATAGCGTCAAAAACCCGGAGAGCAAAGAGAACACACACCGGAAAACCTTCCTGGCAAGCCCACGGAAGCCCGCGTGAAGCTCTTCTGGGGCTCTGGGGGGCTCCCTACAAGGGTTTCTTTGGGCAAAGTTTGGGCGCGCTTTTGGGATACGCACAGTGCAAAACCGTGGAGGCCACCAACTTAAAGCGTCATCGCAAGGCCTATGCAATTTGAAGGCAATGTCGAATGGTTTTGAACAGTGGCTTACGCCGTATTGCCATTCTCGCCATTTATCAACGCAAGTTCAGGCAAGCGCAGGGTTGCCCTTCTACAACGACAAGAATCGCTTGCATTTTACAGCGGTTCGCATGTTGCACCACGGGGAATATGAAGTTATGGGCCACTGCCCTAGACGACGGGGCGGAACGTCATAATCAGAAAGATATGCTTGAGCCAAAATGGCTACTGGATGGAAAGGGAAGGAGGAGGAGGAACATGATCATGCCTCGCGCCTTTCCTCCTCGTCCTCCTCTCCCTTCTCCTCTCCCTCGTTCTTCTCGTCCACTTCCTCCTCCAAGTCAACGCGTTCGGAGGATTGCCTCGAGGCGACGTCGACAATGTCGAATCAAAACGGCTAACCTCCAAGGACCCATTCCCCGCAACAGGCACGCGTCCTCTCTGTCTCTCCGCGGCGAGTTGCCGGCCGGCCGGCCAGACCAGGGGCGACGGGAAGAGAAGAGGAGGAGGAGGAGGAGGAGGGCAAGGAGAGGAAGGAGGAGGAGGAGGCGGACCACGACGACGACGAGAGGAGGAGAAGGAGGAGGAGAAGGACGAACAGAAGGACGAGTTGAAGGGCGAGGAGGAATCCTGTGGGCGAGAAGGAGCACGAGGCGGAAGATGATTGGGAGGAAGGCTAGGAGATGAAGGATCAGAGAAAGCAGGAAGATGGAGAGTGGAAGTGAACATCAGGGGAAGTGGATGCCAGAGAATCGTTGAGGATGGTGATGATGCTCACGATGATGATCTCTCTGCTGTGGCACTGCGGCAACGCTTCGATTCCACAACAAGTAATATCATCCATCGGAGGGCACGGCCAGCGCTGAGTTCTGCTTCAAACCCGAACCCAGCTGAACATAACATTGCAAGGCAAT
This sequence comes from Prorocentrum cordatum, assembly GCA_963575745.1. Taxonomy (NCBI): domain Eukaryota; class Dinophyceae; order Prorocentrales; family Prorocentraceae; genus Prorocentrum; species Prorocentrum cordatum. The sequence goes on from CAUYUJ010004230.1 coordinate 21,058, forward strand.
CGCGCTGGCCGTCATTGAACCTCACCTGGCGGGTCAAAAGAGTCTGGCGCCGTTGTCTAGATGGCTGGCTGGCTGGCGGCTGTCCCTGCTGGGACCGCTGCCTTCTCCTCAGCAGCGCCGCCACTCGCCGGCGACCCACTTTTTGCATCAGGCACGCCTTTTGAGATAAGATCGGAAGTCATGCAGTAGCCGCCTGAGAGGTCGAATATCATCTTGTCTCCGAACGCCACGTCGCCCTCAGGGTTCTTGTGGATGTAATCGAAGAAAGACTTGTCTGGCACCACCAGGGGGATTCGGCAGCCGTAGACGTCTTGCCCGCCGATCACGTGCTCAGCAAACCAAAACCCTGGGGGCACGTAGAGGCAATCGCGGACACCGATGGTCGCAGTGTACAAGCTGTATTTGCCAGCGTAGTCCTTGAGTGCGTTCTCATCTGCGGCCTTGAAGAAAACACCGACTTTGGCCCGAAGTTGTAAGAGGTTGGTTGCGATCGGCTTGGTGTCACTGTTGTCCGACAAATACTTGGTCACATCAAGCAGCGACGTCAAGACCACCTGGCGGGTTCCCTGCTTGGTCGTCCTCAACGTGGGCATGAGGCCCTTCTCACAGGCGAACGTCGTAGGGCTTTTCTTGCGAATCGCGAAAGCAGTTGGCTGCAAGTGTTTTGCCAACGCCTGGTACTTGCCAATTGCATCCTCGGCGACACCATCGGCAGAAGGGCTTGTCGTGATGACTTTGTCTGGAAACATCGCCGATGCCTCAGCCTTTAGCGACCACGCTGCGTTCTCCACGGACGCGGAGGGCAACTCTGCCCTCGCATGCGACGCACCCGCGGGCGAGTTGAAGAGCTTCGCGATCGAGACCAGCGCATCCTTCACCTCTCCTTTGTCGTAGAAAATTTTGTGCTCGTCCTCGCTGTGATTCACGATGACAGGCTTCTTGAAGTCTGAGTCGCCTTCGAACGTGCGAGGACGGGATTCTAGCTGAATCCCCAACTGCGAGATCACCTCGAACATGTGGGTAAAATGCCCATCAGCAGCAGCAGCAGCTCGTTGATGTTGCTGGTGCTGGTTGCCTCGGCCGCGACCGCGGCCGCCGCGACCGCCCCCCCTGCCCTTGTTGGGATTCTGAAGCCTCTCGAGCACCTTCTTGATGTCGGACAAGGAGGCGTTGGACATCGAGATCAGATCCATCAAAGGCGACTTTGCAGCAACAATATCTTTCTTCTTCTGGTCCACCTCTTCCTGGGTCACACACTCGAGGATGTCCTGTGTCATGGCCTCGAGACTTGCGATGGTAATCAGATCCCTGTAAGTACCAGACGGCGGTGCGTTGCCAAATTGCACAGAGGGAGGGCCGCCCCTGAAGCTGCCGCTGCCAGCGTCACTCGGAGACTTGGCCGGCGACTGCTGCGGCTTCGAGAAGCTCGCGACCAGCTCCTTCAAGGCAGTGTCGGAACCCTCGAGCGCGCGGAGCGTCTTGAGCTTGACTTGGCCGATCCTGAGGGCTCAAGGCATTTTGCAAAACCTCCTCCTCCTCCTCCTTCTCCTCCTCCTACTCGTCCTCCTTCCCCGCGCTGGCCCCTGGACCTGGAGTTAGAAGGGCGAGGGGGCAGAGTAAAGCAAGGAGAAGTTCAGCGAGGCGGAGATGAGTTAGAGGAAGGAGGAGGCGCGGTGGATGACGAGGGAAGGGGAAGGGGCACAGGAGGAGGAGGAGGAGGAGGGAGGAGGAGGAGGAGGAGAAGGACAGAGGAGGAGGAGGAGAGGAGGAGGAGGAGAGGAGGTCAATGAGAGTCATGCGTCGCTGCGGGGCGGCCTTGAGTGCACAGGCTGCGTCCTGGATCAAACATCGGGCCGAAAGCAACCCGAGCCCTGACCAGAGAAAGAATATCTTAGAGATCGTAACCAGAGCAGGCCCCAGAGCCCTTTTCAAAACAACTCCCCGTACACTCAGGCCCCCTCTTGGAGAAGGCAGTTACGCACCCGATGTCCTCACCTCCCCAGAGCAAGATAGCTGGTCCCCGGACGGCAGCGCGTCCAGCTTCTACAAGGCGAGGTCCAATTCGTTCGAGACTTTCTTGAAGGACAAAACGCAACCAGCGATGAGCTTATCCATCGCCTGCTTCGCCTTCAGAGTGACGCGATCCCTGTCGAACCACTTCGCACCCCTCGACTTCTTGCCCGCTGCCCCCTTCACGTCGGCCGGATATGCTGAGCCAGGAACTGCTTCTTCTCCATCGCCCATGGCGTCTGAGTCGGACGAGCGCCATGACGTCCTGGACGTTCATGGCCAAGCCGTTGAAAGCAGAGCCAGCGCCGCCAGAGACCATGCCCTTTGCAACGGTGCGCAAGTCCGTGTCGCTTCCACCCGCTCCGACTTTGTCATGGCCAGCCATCGTGCGCTTGACCCTGCGCAGGATGTCTTCATCTGTAGCTTTTTTGTTGCCCCTCTCCTCCATCTCAAGCTTCCGCCTCTTGGCATGGTCGTTGTAAAAGTCGACCTTGTCGGCGATCTTCACGCGGATGCGGCGCGGCTTCTTCTCAGGCCCCAGGTTATCGTAGATGAAGCCCTCTTCAACCCCAATCTTCGCAATCTCGGACATCCACTTCTGGTCAGCCTCCTCGTCTGTGAGGGCTCCGCCTTTGGTGCTCTTCCAGTGCTCCTTGGCCTGCTTCTCCCACATCATCTCGCCTTCATCTGTGAACTTCGTGCCTGTAGTTGATTCGACCTCTTCCTTGTAGATAACAATCGGCCACTTGTTCTTCTTCACGCCAAGTACTTGCGCCTCGTTCACCCCTTTCTGGTAGGAGGCGATGAGCCTCTGCAACTTAGCAGGGTCACTTTTCTGCTTGTCCAACCACGCAACTACCTCTGCGCCCTGTCGCCGAGCCTGGCCGCTGATGGCATCCAGCGCTTTCTTGCACGACGCCTCCAATGCTTGGTTCATGGCGAACGTGGTCTCTGGATGCCACTTGTTGCAGCCACGACACCACCTCTGCCCCTTCTTACCAGCAGCACTCTTGGCAGCCGGCTTGTGTCGTGCCGTGCCTGGTTGCGGTGGTTGTGGAGCAGGCTCCTCCCCCAAGCCATCAGGCAGCAACTCCAGTTCCATCGTGTGCGCCACGAAAGACAGGCTCGCCTCGCCTGGATGTGAAGAACAGCCAAGGCGCTGGTTGGGAAGTATGAGCTCGGCGCACCAGCCAAAACGGCTACAAACGGAGGAGGGTTGGAGGATGTTCCCGAGTTAGAGAGAGGGGGAGCTGTCTCCGCTAAGGAATTTTGAAGCGGCTTACCTACTGACTCGGCCAATCAATTGCTTGGTGTTTCCAGTCATGTTCTGGAGATCCGTTATAGGCATTGCTAGCTCGCGAGGGCACCTTGAGGACCCCCCCATTGGTGCCTCGAACACTCAACGATAACCAAAAGCGGTCCTAGCTGGAATGAATGCGTTGTTGCGTTGCGCCGAATGTGATGCCATGAAGAGATTTGAAAGGTTCCTCGTGACCTGCTAGTCACTCTGGCGGGTACGTTGCCGCTGTCGCCGCCTCGTCGCACCCCGTCATCGAACGTCGTTTGCCTTGGTGACTGCAGAGATTCGTGGGGGCCGAGGGAGGCACCACGTATATTGCACCACATAGATTGCTTCACATACTTCTACGTAAATCCTTGTTTGGGGCCCACGTTGGTGGACATGTTGTCTAAAGCGGGTTAGAAGACCATCCTTACTTTTGATCGTTTCATCGCTTCGAGGGGGCTGAAGGGCGGGGGCGACCACTCTGTGTCGCCAGCGAGGTCAAGACGCAGCGTTGCCCGGCAAGCCCAGTGGCCCCTGACACGTGCGGGTCGATTATCCCATGAAGCGTCGCTCGTATGTTTCAGCTCGCCCTCAACAGGCAGTTGGGAGCCCCCTGAGAGGGAGAAGGAAGATGAGGAGGACGAGGAGGAAAGGAGGAGGAGGAGGAAAGAGGAAGAGGAGGAGAGGAGGAGGAGGGAGAGGGAAAGGAGGAGGAGGAGGAGGAGGAGGAGGAGATAGCGCTCTTGGGGGTCTCTTGGCACCTGCTGGGGCCTTCTAGGAGGTCTCGACCACTTTTCCCTTTTCACGTTTTCTCCCTGGGGGTCTTGGGGGGCCGCCATGGAGGCGTCTTGGAGTCCTCTTGGGGGCCCTTGGAGCCGTGTTGGGCTCTCTTCGGGGAGTCTTGGGGCCGCCCTGGGCCTTTTGTGGAGGTCCCTTGGAGCTTTGCTGGGGCCCTCTTGCGGCACCCAAGGGGGACCCCAACCATCGTCCAGCTGCTGGAACGTGGAAGGCTCCATTTTCCAGCAGCTGGAAGATGTTTGGACTCTCCTCTGGGGCCGTCATGGAGGCGTCTTGGAGCCCACATGCAGCCTCATGAGGGGCCAAGACAGATTGGGAGGGTGGAGGAGGAGCAGAACGAGAAGGAGGAGGAGGAAGAGGAGGAGGAGGGATGCGTTTTTAAGAGGCCTCCAAAAAGGTTCTGAGAAGGCGCCAAGAGTACCCAGAACAGAAGGCGATGGCAGTGACGATTATGATGATGACCAATGGCACCATCATGACACGATGTGCTTGATAATCTAATAGTTGCAGCGCTGCCGGCTTCCAAAATATGCGAATCGATCAGTCCTTCGGCTCTCATAACTGTGGTTCCTCGTCGCGTACGTCGAGGCAGACGAGCGAAAACAGAATGATGCTACCTATCACTGGGACGCTCATCCCATTGCCAACCATGCTGGCAAGCACGCCATTGCCAATGTGATCCAGGAACGCCTGTTCCCATGGGAAGCATTGCTTAAATGGGTCACTGTCATCCGCAAAGATTGGAAAGCCCAGGGCGGCCAACCCTTCGATGGGAAGGACAAGACGCCGCTTAACGAAGTTCCACAGCATAGACCTCCTAAGCAAGCACGGCATGAGATGTGAGAAGCTAGAATGGTCTGGGTTCTGTTGGATGTCACAGAAGGTCTTCTCCATAGTATCAACACCATGCTTTGCTACCCACTCGCGCGAACTAGCCAACCTCTCTCTACACGAGTACGTGAGAACCTCCTCGTTGTCAAATGTGCCCCCGTCCTCTCGAGGGACAATCCCCCTCCTCATAGCAAACTCATGGATGTACTGCGCGATCTGGGCGTCACTTGCTCTCATGAGATCTCCACCTCGCTGGGGCAACTTGCGGTAGAAGACTGCCTCGAAGGATTCAGGCTGCATGGGCAACGTTGCTACTGTCTGCTGTGGATCCCACAACGCGGTGTACCTGCGCAGTCGCAACGCTGGAATGCCCAGATGTGATGGGCAGACAGTGAACGTGAAGCTCAAATAGTCATCGAAGATCACAGCCAGAACGGCGCTATCGAAACAAGGAGTGCACTCATTAATGAATAAGGCCGGCCTGGCCGCTCGCACGGAGTAGAAGTAAATCAGCGCAGTCACGCTGTGCTGATCCAGCCACCCAGGCGTCGAGCCCCTCGTACTCCATGGAGTGCATGTGTTACCCCCGATCTCGATGTGCATTTGCCTCTCTCCAGTGGCACTCTGCGGCGGAGGCCACAGAGGGCACAAAGCACCATCATGCATCAGACATTCCTGCCGTGCTGACCTGTCCCAATCATGGTACTTCAGATGCGGCATGACCTCCTTCAAAAATGCGGTGGAGCAGACGTTCCTGGCCCTGCGCCGGGCATCTCCTCCATCTTGGGCGTCGGTATCCGACAAGAAGACCTCCCTGTGCACCTTCTGGATGTTCAAGAGCTCTGTCAAGAAGGCCCCTGGGACTCTGTGATTGATGTTCGAGAACAAGTGATTGCATCGAGTCTTCTGCTTGTGGCGACGCAGAGCGAGTTGGCAAACATAGTTCTCTTCGGTCGCTGAATACGCTCGGCAGTTGAAGTCCGCATGGTCCATGGACATGGCCACAGCCAGGAAAGCCATAGCAACCTCTGGGGTACCCATGCCACTGTAGGCCGTGGCGAGCACGATCGTAAACTTTGACATTGCTGCAATGGTTGCCTGGAAAGATTTGCCGTGGGCGTCGCAAAACTCTCGCAATGAACGAAGACCATGCACGGGCCATTGCATCATGTCACCCATGTCGACAGGCCCGTGACGCATCTCACGTTGCCCATGGACACCCTGCCGAGCGAACTTACGGGGCGGCTCCGCGGAGCCAACCTCCTCCTCATCCACATCTGCCTGCAACATGTTGCACACCGCGAATGAAACACTATGGAATGACGCGCGTGTCAGAGATCTGGATGCGCGTTTGAGCCCAAAACGGCTATGGTTACGGTGTCTAACACGGAAATATGCCTGCATATGGCTTCTCGCACAGATATCCGAGGCGAATGTGCCTTTGCTCTCAACATTGCGGTCGAGTAGGCCAGAAACGCTCAATCGGCCAATTTCCAATGCAATTTGGACAGACACATGTGAAATTGCTCGAAACTGCAACATGATAGCGTCACGTATTGGCAAACTGTCAGAAAATAAGAAAATAACGCTTGGGGGGTCCTCCACCGCCTGAATTTGACTCTTTTGGCGCCCTTGGGGGCGGCTGGTCACCCTTCCTGGTCACGACCTGTCCCCGCTCCCCCCTTGGCCTGAGAGTGCGTGTCGAGCGACGTCGAGCAACGTCGAGCAACGTCGAGCAACGTCGAGCAACGTCGAGCAGGCCGTCGAGCAACGTCGAGCAACGTCGAGCAACGTCGAGCAGCGTCGAGCAGACCGTCGAGCAACGTCGAGCAACGTCGAGCAACGTCCAGCAACGTCGAGCAGAACTTCGAGCAACGTCGAGCAGCGTCGAGCCACGTCGAGCATCCCGCGGGTCTCGTGTTTGGATGGGGCGTGCGTCTGGTGGGGCAGGAATGTTACCCTGTGACCTGTTTAGGAGCCTTCCAGACTCAAACTCGTTAGATTTTGTAATTGTGAGTGATGTCTCGAGTGAAATCCGCGCAATTCGATTGATTATTGAATTATTGGGCTGGGTTCGGGCCTAACCGTTAGGATTTTGTTGATTTGGAGCTCTCGCGGGGCCTTCTGAGGCAAACGAGCCCGTTTTTCGACATAACGTGTCAGTAAACGTGTGTGTTCGTTTATGTCGCGCATGTTTCTGTTATGTTTGCACCCGTATGATCAAGTTTCGCGTGATTCTCAGCCTTTCGTGACATGATCACATTGTTTTCTCAAGCAATGTCGTTGATTTGCTATCCGTCAGCCCCACCTTGTTTAGTTGCATCGGCATACGCGTGCGGATGCTCGTTTCATGCGCGCGTGGGTAACTACGAACGCTCACACATGCGTAAGACCAAGGCCATGGATATCAGAGGGGTTAGCGCCAGTTAGCGATGCGCCTAATCAACCCCCTTTGCTCTCGAACATTACATCGTTCTTGTGTATGTCTGAAGATACACATTTTGGGATCACCTTCCACACAGAGGCGAGATACGAGACAGCAATCGCACAAACCGCGAACAGGGGAAGCGAGGAGAGATGGCGATGGCGAGGGAGTGGCGGCAGGACAATACAGGCATCAATTGATTCGGGCATCGCAGAAAAAAACACGCTCCGAGCGCTCGAGGAAGGCTGGGCCTGCGCCTCAAGAGGGAGAGGAGACGGATCAGGAGCAACTAGAGAGGGGCCGAATAGAACGTTGAAGTGTAGAAGGGGGAGACGATGGACAGGATAGCCAGGGGGGTGGGGAGGATGGCGAGGAAGAATAACATGACCACCAGAAGGAATAGAGGGGGTGAGGATGAGGATGAGGAGTAGGAGAACTGAATATGTCCGCGATCAAACATCGAAGAACACCGCACGGCGATGCACGAGAGGTAAAATCAGCTCAACTCCCAGCCCAGAGTTACGCTGCACTCAACAAAGCTGTGAAACTCATCCACACACCTGCATTCTAATCGCTGTCGCTGCTATCGCTGCTGCTACTACTGTTTGTGGATGACTTGCTAGAAGAACTAGAACTCTTGCCGTCTGGATCATCATCACTACTTGGTCGGGCCGCGGGGGCGCGGCCCCGTCCACGTCCGCGCCCCCTCCTGCCGCCCGCGGCCCGACCGCCGGCGCGCCCTGGCGCCTTTGCCGCTGCAGCTCTGCCTCTGCCTCTGCCTCTCCCAACGCCTCCCCCTCCGCGTCCAGCAGCAGCAGCAGCAGCCACGTCAGCATCATCTATTGCGTCGAGCTCGTCGTCGCCACGGACCTCTGCTGCTGGTGGATCGTTGATGCAATTTGCATCCAGAACTGCGTCTGCAGGCGCGGATGCCAAGTCAATTGGCCTTCCTCTATGGTGGCGTTGCCTGTTATATAGGTTCGCGGCATTGCACCACTCCTTCATTGCCCTCAATGCCTGCGCCCTTTGCTCGTCAGACGGGGCCTCGGACCCCGAGAACGTGAAACGTTTCGTACATCTGGTTACCTCTGATAGTTTGTGGAACGGACAAGACGCTTCGAAACCGCCATGCTGATAGCTCTTCCCAGGAAACAGATCTGAAATACGAAAGCACCCCCAACGAATGATGCGGGCCTTCTTCCTGCCAGCACCTCTATGGCTGGAGCTGGCGGCGGCGGGGGCGGGTCGGGGGCAACCTCCTCGACGACTGGGGCTGGCGGCCCCAACGGGTCCAGCCCATGAACATCACCATCGCCAGCTGCTGGAGCTGGAGGCGGTGGAAGGCCGGCCCCGCGACCGTCATCATCCGCATCATCGTCACGTGGCTCAGCTTCTTCAGGTTCGCCGCGAGGCTGGGACTCCTCGCTCTCGATGTGGCCCTCGGACCTCGGAATATCCAACAATGACCCCATCGCAACATCAAGCCCCGACCGCACGTGGTAATCGGACTGGTTTGCGCTGAGGGGTGAAGAAAGCTCTGGAACGGAACTTTTGGATCAGTGGGCATGTTTCTCTGTCCGCTCCTACCTGCTACACCAACTATCCTCATTGCTCTCTCCTCCTGCCCCTCCCCCACCTCCTCCTCCTCCTACTGCTGACTGATCCGACGCGTACTTGTCTACTGGTACAGACGTGCATGCTACAACATAGCGGACAATGACGTGCAATGTTGCGTTGCGTTGCTCGCTGGCTGCATGATTGCATCTGTGCGCTACCAACATCCAACCATCAGGTTTCATGCTTATGTGTAATGAATATGGCATGCGATCGGATCCGCCCAACAGGCCAGCCCGACTGGCCTGCCCACGGGTTCAAAAAGACGCACTAAGCCCAACACTTCTCATCCTCGATGTCCAACGGATCCTCGATGGGTGCATCCTCAACGGGCAGCAGGTCTGGTTCGAATGTGTCGACATCCAGCTCTAGTGCAAGGGGGGGCGGCTTACGTTCAGGCAGTGGGCCCCCAGCTAACAACGCCGTATACGCCTTGACGGGAGCGGGGTGCCAGTGAGGAATTGACACTACTCCCATCTCCTTGAGCTCAGGGGCGGTCAGCAGACACATCAAGTACTGATGGACCAAGTCCTTGCCGACAGAATAGAAGATCTTGCGACCACCAACTTCATAACAAAGCGTCTGTCTGTCTGCAGTGCCACGTGGTAATTGTTGCCATTCCCATCCATCCACCATCAACTTCGCCACCAATTCAAGCGTCGTGTACTCAGACAATGGAATGTTCTCCCGAGGATAACATATCAGGCTAGGGTCTAGAAGATGCTGGCACGGTTCAAGCCGTCTGAGCCCATCAAGCGTCAGAGCAAAAGAAGCATTGCCGTCAACATTGGGCCGCTCCTCCAGAACGCCCGCGTCCACGAGCTCCCGGGCAGCGCGGACCTCCTGCGGTGGTCGCTCAGATGGACGATTGATGACGACAGAACAGCTGATCGAATACAGGAGTCGCCGGGCCCAACATGGTCCCAACCTACTGGCGCTCAGCCTCTTTCTCTGTCCTCCTCCCGTTCGTCCTCCTCCTCCTCCCTCCATTCCTCCTCCCTCTGCCTTGCCCGCCCAAGTGGCCGGGTCTGACAAATCTGACTTGGGGGGCAAGAGGGGGGGGGTGACGTGTTTAATTTGTTGGCCGAGGTCCGTCTCCCCAGCGGCATCTTGTGGAAATGTAATTGTTTGCCTATTGTGCTGAGCAGCCAGGGCCAGGTCGAGTAGGGCAGTGTAATCAACGCCAGATGGACTGACAAAGTCTCGCACGGCATAAGACATCTTAGTGTTTGAATACTTCGCGAGGGAAGCCAGCACCACATTATGATCATGACCCGCAAACCCGTTGATGATGACAACTGGATCCCCCCTCGCCGTGAGCGGTTCAGAGACAACACACGGCGCGCCGCTAGAAGAATACAAAGGCCTGACCTTGTGGACGGTGACAGCGAACTCGTCCTTGGTCAGGCGCCTCCCAGAGGCCAGTGGAACTTTCACCTGGGCATGCGGGGCCCGACCCATCATTCTCATGCTTCATCCGATCGTACTGTCCTTTCTCCTCCCCTCCTTTCTCAACTTCGCCTCCCCATGATCCTCCGCCTCTGGACGTGGGGCGGTCGACGATTGAGACCCCTTGAGACCGTCTTCATGTTGCTTGGCTGCGCATGCACAAGCTTGAAAAACAGCACGTTCTTGAACTGGTATACCTCTGTCGCGCCGCTGTCGTCCACGTCGATTGCCAGGGCCTGAGGGCTTGGAGCTTGCATGGCGTGGCGTTTCGCATATGGCTCATCGGTGCAATCACGAATGGCACGTACATTACGTAGTGGTTCTGCATGAATTCCGCCCCAGCGAACTCCAGTGAGAAAACGTCGCCAGGTGAGGCCATGCATCGGAAATGATCGTGTATGCAGTTCATCATCACAACCTCCCATGTAAGAGCTGGAGCTCTGCGCCTCGGCCCGTCAAGACAACGTTGAGCAGCTGTGTTCTCAACTCGCGCAATACGCTGGGCTTCCCGTTCATGTGATTTTCGTTGCTCAGCCCTGTCGAAATACTTAGATTCCGCATCGCACCTGTAGATAATCTTATTCAATACATGACTCAATTGTGCTGAACTCGCCTTCTTAACCACGGCTCTGCACATGGCTGGATGTTGAAGCATGCTGAACATTCCTGCGGCATTCCACGGTGCGCGCACCTCGCTGAAGGCTTCAATGAGCTTGGTCATGAACTCAGGGTCTTTGGTGGCAGCAGCCTTAATGTCTGGAACGCGCAATGCCAAACTGACAACCCGCCCAGTGCGCCAAGATTTCCCAGTTCTTTTTGAAATAATGGCATGCTTTGCCTCGATGCTTCTCTCAACTACGGCCACAAACCTAAGAAGGGCAACTTGCTGCAAGAGGTCGGGCGGCATCTCGCCGCCGGCGACGAATGCTTCTACGTGTGCTCTCATTGCCGATGTTGGGCTCAGGAAGCTCCGAGCGAGATGATGGTGCAAGTGTTCGGCGCCTCTGGACAGCGCGTCCGCAGATGCATCAAGCGCTGTCCTGCCAATATCTCGAGCCTGGTTCAGGTCATGGTGAGCCAGCCCGCAGAGTAGCCAGGGAAGCTTCTCCCAGAAATTCAGCTTCATGTTCAAGCCCAGTGACATGTAAGCGCGTGCAGCCTCGAAATCATCAAACACTGGACCGCGCCTGTCCTCAGATAGCCCCACCTCGTTCATATGCGACACCAAACTCTCACGACCCATCTGACCAATAACCTCCACAACGTCACGAAGGGCTCCTGCTGCAAGTTCTGGAGCTCGCTTGCCCTTCATCGGACAATCGCGCCCCTTGCCGAACTCGCGTTCCATCGCTTTCTTTTGTTGGTAAGAAGACCTGTGAACCAAAATGCATTCGTGACAGGGGCATCCTGCCAGCCAAGCGGTCAAATTCTGCATCGACGAGAAGATCTCGAGAACCATTCGCCGGTAGGAATCCCAGAACGTACCCTTCAAAACATTGGTGAGCAACTCAGGGTTGAACTTTGGGCGCCCGTCGTTATCATCCCTTTCGGAATATTGCCCATGCCCAGTGTATACGGAATGGTTCCATGCGGCTCGCAGTTTTGGCAAAAACGGTTCCATTTTCAACAAGAATTCGATCGCGTGGTTCCATCGTTTCTCGTGCAAGGTCCCACTGAAATGTCCGAAGAGCGCTCGACCCTCATCATCATCCCGATCCAAGCAGTAATGACTGAAACGGTCCCTGCGCTCACGATCGCAAAGCAGCAACTCGAACAACTTCAGCTTTCCGAAAAAGTCGTCCCACCCTCTCAAGGTATCTGCGATGTCAGTGCAAAGGTTGCTAACTATATGGAGGGACCCTGGAACGACCAATGCATTTGGTAGAAACGCTCGTCTTCCAACTGCGTCATCGTGTGCGTCTAGGCATGCCTCCCCATCTACGTCGCCCTGAAGTCGACAGGCAACCATCCAGGGTGGCAACAGCGATTCCAAGCCTGTGTGCGTAAAGGTCGATGCTCCGAACTCAGTGCCCATGTCAGTTGTGAAGGATACGAAACTAGATAAGAATTTATTAAATGCGTCGATGCTGCCACATTCCAAGAACCACGAATGTGCCAACGCTGCAACTTTGTGTTCCACTTTGGATGCCCCAGTACCCAGGCTGACAGGAGGATGCGTTAGCACGTTCACATGATGCCATAGTGCAGTACACAATTCGGCTCGTCGTTCAGGATTCGCATCATATCCAGGGTACCCAGGGACGAGGCGGACCGATGCGTTATAAGCTGCTACAAGACAATGGCCTGGAACCACTTGGTGCTTTGAGATTAACCAATCGGTCTTTTGATATCGGACTGCTATCTGCCCAACCAAACCTTGCTGCCGGGCATTGCTCATTCATCAACGATTTGCTCCGTACTCGCATAAGGGCCAGGTCCACGGCGATCTGGGATGAACGAACAATGGATCTTGATATTGTTGCGTACGACCCATCTGAAAGGCACGACCCAGGAATCCAGCCTGGCACGACGAAGTCAAATGCATGAGTCAGGGGCGCTGTTAGCCCGACATTATCTCTCAAATGCCAGCCGAACAGAACTGATGCCACAAGCCTGCTGCTAGAAAACTTCTGGTTCCGAATTGGGGCGTGGTCACGACACAGCGTTCCAGATGAGGGCTCCAGCAACGGTGAGAACCTGTTCCTGAATTGCAACAGCCAAAGGGCACACTGCTCAAGAACTAGCTGTTCACTGCATCGCTCCTCGTCGTCTTCAACACTTGCCAAAATCTTCGGTGCCCAACGACGGAGAGCTGAAATCATGACGTCAACGGAGTGAAGGTCAAGCGGCTGTTGCGATCTGCACGCGCTGACAACCGTGCCTGATTTCGCCTTCAACTTCGCACTTGGAACTCCTGGGAAGACATCTGGCACGCGCCACCTGTCAAGGCACAGCACTTCGCGCCAACGCCTACGTGCAATCAAATCTGCGACGGGCTGCACAATCATGATGGCGAATATCTCGTCTAGTTCAATTGGTGATGCTGAAAAAGATGCGAATGCTGCAGACGCTGAGCACGAGATCCTCTGACCGCCTGGCGCTGTCATAACACCAGTCCTGGAACCAACCGATTGCTCGCTGAAACCGCAGGGCTGGAAGCAGGAATGCCTGGACTGGAGTTTAAAGACCCTGCTGCGGGCACAATGGTGGAACACAGCGATCAGATTGTCGAATACAAAGATATCCTCTGGGGTGCCCGTTGCGACCGTCAATGTGCTGTCTTGCCCCATCTCTACTCTCTGCCCTCCTCCTCCTCCTCTTCCTTCTCCTCCTCCTTCTCCTGCCTCCCTCTACTCCTCTTCCTCCGCCCTCCCCCTCCCTGCCTCCCTCAATCCATCCCTTCCAACTGCATCTGAGAACTGTGAACGGGGAGGGGCTGGAACAACAAACTTGCGATCGCAACCTCTCCCCAGAATCCTGGACGCGCAGCGAGAACGCATCAGCAGGGAATCGCCAATACTCCATGAGCAAGAAAGCACCCCTCCCCCAAGGCGTCAACGGCCCATCCCATTCTGTTCCCCGGCTGACGCTCATGAGCCCCGCACCCTCGAAACTCAGAGGTGGTTGCCGATCAAAGCGCCACTCCGCCGTGACAGTCTCTTCCTCTAGCATTTGCAACAACCATGGGGCACGCGGAAGCTCCAGCTTGTGTCGGGTGGCATCTATTCGCAGCCGCTGCTGGTGAAGCCCAACTCTGCACAACCAGAACACGGAAGGCATGAAACGCGAAAGGTAGGTACGTACAATATGGGGATGTCAAACGTCCGTGGTGCTGATGCGGCGGAGGCGGAAGAGGAGGAGGGTGAATGATGGCAACAATCGCGTGGCCCGACAAATTCTTACACTCTAGGAGCAAAGCGCTTCATGTCACACGAATGCAACAGACATACACGTGATCCTATTTTTGTTGTTGCCAAACTTTATTATCTGTTCTATTGCTCTGGATGTCCTCGCAATCTTCTGCTTCTTACATAAGGGCATTTCCTTTGGTGATTCCAGTCCGCCCCCTCCTTTTCCTGCCAGTCCTTCCTTGAACCTTATTGTCGTTATTCTCCCCCCTCCCTCTCACCATCATCATCCTTATCCTCTGTCCTCTTCCTTTCCTCTCGGCTCCTTTTCTTTTCTTCCTCTTCCAAAGTAGCCGCGAGGGGTGAGCGCGGGGTCGGATAGTTGAGATAAGGTGGCGCCTGGGGAAGAGGAGAACGAGTAAGGTTTTTTTTGTCGACACCCCTACTGAAGGACTTGTTCATTGGAGATACCTCCAAAACTTTGCCCGGAGGCGCCCTTTGTAGGGCTCCCCGGCAGCGCTTCCGGAGCGCTGCCGAAAACGCTTCCACGCGTGCCTGCATGCGTGCGGGCGCGCGTGGAAGCTTGCCGGAAGCTCTTCCGGACACGTTGCCGGGTCGAACGAGCTGCTGCGAGAATTCTGGACCGGCGGAGATGGGCTGCTGGCGGGCACCACCACCGCCCGGCTTCTAATCTTAAACCCTTTACCTCTCAGCGAGCTCTCCGGGAACTTCAAAGCGTCGAAAACCCGGAGAGCGAAGAGACCCTCGGCGACAGGAAACTGGGAACCAGCGGTAAACCGTCAACCAGGTTACCGCCAGGCACCTCGTAGAGCTTCTTTCTTGCACAGCGCTTCTCCTAACACATGAGGAAGCTTCTGAAGCAAGAGCAGAAAAATTCGAAAAAAACACGATTTTTTGGTTTTCATCCAAAGTCGGTTCCCTCAAGTCTGTGATAGTAATACTGCAGCTACGGACCTGAGAATTTTACTGGCAGACGCGACACAACCCACTACACGTGAGAAAAATACTGGTTCTCAAAACGAATTTAAAAATTTTGCATACAGAGACAAAAACTGGGCGCCGGCGGTAAACCGTCAACCTTTCTTTTTTGCGGACTTTGCGGTCGACTGCGCAGGCTTTCCAGCCTAGTCGGAGCAAGGAGCGGACGCATCCAAACAGGCAAGGCGTGAGTGAGCACAAACTCTTATTCACGTCAAACCAGTCCGAAATACGCATGTTCAACCCGCCGTATGACAAGAGGCGTATGCTCAACGTCACATGTGAAGTAATCAACGAATTAGACGGGGAAACAACCCGTGGAAGAACGTCACCAAAAGAATATGAGGGGCTCCTGCCCTTTACACACCTGAAGCGCTCAGTGGGGCCCACAGCGGGCCGTAGAGCCATCATGGCTCCAGCGAGAGGTCAAACAGAGAGATAAAGTGAGGAAAACAAGAACAGGTGAGATACAAGCATTACAGCCTTCGCTGTTCTAAACCGAAAGTTGCATACAAGTGCGCACGAATAGCTTCATCCCAACTTGTCGAAACTCCTCGGGCGTCCGAAGAATATTATTCGGTAATCGCTGCACTTGGAAACCTCAAGAAACTTGGCCATCTCGGCGCGGTGTCCTGTCAAGAACCTGTGCACCTCGAAGAATCCTAGAAGATCCTCCAGCGTCGCTTGCACATTCTGGAGCATCTCATACAGTTTCCGAGCATAATCTTTTTGGGCCTTCTTTGTAGGGAACCCACGTTCTGTCACCAGCTT
Organism: Prorocentrum cordatum; assembly: GCA_963575745.1. Lineage (NCBI taxonomy): Eukaryota > Dinophyceae > Prorocentrales > Prorocentraceae > Prorocentrum > Prorocentrum cordatum. Next base: position 37,088 of record CAUYUJ010004230.1, read on the forward strand.
ATCAAACAAATCCATTCCGTTCTTTAAATACTGGATCGCATTCAACTCGTTGATGCTGGCAACAGCGTCAATCCACGCTTTGACATCGGCAATGGTGGCCTGAGAGCACGTCGATGTCCCCTTGACCTTGTCACGATCTCTCCCTCGAGTCCTCTGGCGCGACTCCTTCGATACCTCATTGAGCGTGACGGGGCGATTCAGACACCCCTGGGACGCTCCTGACAAGGCGCGGCTATCAGAATCAGACTGCACGTTCGGAGAAGACTCCGCACTCGAGGGTGCCTCCAGCTCCTCCTCCGCCGCCACAGTCACTTTCCCAAGAAGAACTCCTGAAGCTCCTCCCTCCATCCCAACGACACTATCTGTCTGACAGCCGACTTCACAATGAAAGTCCGCAACATCAACCGTCTGCACTCCAACATCAACCAGCGATTCAGAAGCCTGCACTCCAATATCTACATCAACCAGCGATTCAGAAGCCTGCATACGGCAAGAAAGATTCTCCGAAACAGTCTTAATGTCAGCCTCCTCCTCCTCCTCCAAACTGCGTTTAACAACAGGTGGATCGCGCAACAAGAGATAATCTAGAACCAAATCGGCAGTCGCCCGCTCCAGCCCTGGTGGTGGGAGACACGTAGGTGGCACCAAACCATCCAGAGGCAAACGAATAGGTAAATGCACACAGTATCCGTTTTGAACAGCCAGCGCCCGACGCATAATGCGAGCACTTGCACTCCGTACGTGTGGCATAACGAAAGATTGCTGAGACTGCCTCGGAAGCACCCAGCAAAACAAATCAATTGAAGACAACTCAAGGCGATCAAACGTGTCAAATGAATGGCAGCGCAATATCACTCTAGGCGACAAACGTGTGAAACAAATCAATTGAAGACCACTCAAGGCGATCAAACGTGTCAAATAAATGGCAGTGCAATATCACTCTAGGCGACAAACGTGTGACTCCCTGACGCGCACTCGATCCCACTGGAGGTTACCCAGGCAGAGGGGATCAACTGTCAAGCGCCTTGAGCCGAGATTTTCTTACCGCCGGGAGACTCGTAGAGCTTCCTGACAAGATATAATGTCGAAAAAATTACACAGAAGAAATAATTGTTCAGCCCAAGCAATAGCAAACCTCTGGGATGCAACAGCCGAACGCCCCCGATGCTTATGGATTGTCTTCTCACAAGCTCTGTAGCTCTCCAGCAGCCCGAGTTACGTGCGTAAATCGAGAGCACCTCTGAAGATGACTCGAACAATACGAATAATTTGGCAAACCTAGCTCGGGCATCGAATAATACGAATAGATTTGCGGACCTGGCTCGGCTAGCAGACCGAGTTCAGACCTCTGGATTCAACAGGCGAACACGCCTGATCATTCTGAATCAATTAGCTGTGCTTACCAGATCTGTAGAGCTCGAGTTATCTTGAGAAAACCATCGCCGCGTGACAAGATGACCCGAAACGGGCGATCCCGCCTGCCTGCTTTTTGGCCGTAATAGGTACCCGATCGAGATGAGATCGAGACGGCGGGAATAAGATCAAATATCACGGGGAAAAATAATAGAGCTCCAACGAATGTTCAAATTTCGAGAACCAAATTTTCAACCGACCAAGTCATCAAAAGGTCTGTCGAGATTTTTCTTGCCAACTAGCTCTCCAGCGCGCCGGAATTACTCTTAAGCTTCCAGCAATAACTTGCTAAGGGCAGCTCTACGAGTTACCGACCCCGGGTTACCACATCCTCTCTTTTGGTCGGGTCCGCTAACTGGGCGCCGGCGGTAAACCGTCAACCTTTCTTACCGCCGGGGGGCTCGTAGAGCTTCCTAACAACATATAATGTAAATACACTGAAAAAAAAATCAGCCCAAGCAATTTCAGACCTCTCGGATGCAACAGCCGAACGCCTCCTATGCTTCTGGATTGCCTTCTGTACGAGCTATGTGGCTCTCCTACAGCCGAGTTTCGCGCGTAAATCGACAGCACCTCTCAAGATGACTCGAACAATACGAATAGTTTGGCAAACCTAGCTCGAGTATCACACCGAGATCAGACCTCTGCATGCCACAGGCGGACGCGTCTGATGTCTCTGAACCGATTCCTGTGATTACCAGCCGTACAGCCCCCCTACAGCCCGAGTTAAGTGCAGGAAACCGACAGCACCTCTCAACATGACTTGAACAATACGCATAGTTTTGCGGACCTAGTTCGTGGAGCGAACAGAGTTTGGAGCTCTGGATTCCGCAGGCGAACGCGCCTGATGTGTCCGAATCGATTCCAGTGATTACCAGCCATGCAGCCCCCTACAGCCCGAGTTAAGTGCAGAGAACCGACAGCATCTCTCAAGATGACTCGAACGATACGAATAGTTTTGCGATTCTAGATTACGCAGCAGACCGAGTTCAAAGCTCTGGATTCAAAAGACAACGGCCACTGATGATTCTGAATCGGATTCTGTACGCATCAGCTCTGTAGCTGTGCTGTAGCTCGAGTTAAATACAGAAAACTCAGAGCGTCTGTCAAGATGACTCGAATAATACGAATAGATTTGCGGACCTAGCTCGGCTAGCAGACCGAGTTCAGACCTCTGGGTTCAACAGGCGAACGCGCCTGATCATTCTGAATCCATAAGCTGTGCTGACCAGCTCTGTAGCTGCCCCGAAGCTCGAGTTATCTTGATAAAAACGTCACCGCGTATCAAGATGACTCGAACAGCCGATCCCGCCGGAGTGCTTTTTGGCAGTAAAAGGTACCCGATCGAGCTGAGATCAAGATGGCGAGCGGGAATGAGATCGAATATCACGGGAAAAGATACTAGAGCTCTAACGAATTGCTGAATTCCGAGAACAAATTCTTCAACCGCCCAAAAGTCACCAAAAGGTCCGTCGAGATTTTTCTTGCCAACTAGCTCTCCAGCGCCCCGGAATGGCGCCGGCGGTGAACCGTCAACCTGGCCACCGCCGGGAACCTCGTAGAGCTCCTATCACGCGTAAGAGTGCAAAGATTCGAAAGGGAGAGCTTCTGAGAGCATTTCTCGAAAAGGGGAAAAATTGTTTTTTGCCCGTCGACATGAAGATGGCCCAAGTGTTTTGATAGAAAAAATGCGCCTACGTAGCTCATACTGAGACAGAGAGGCCCTCATAGTCGTTTACAGGTGCGAGAAATATGCTTTCTCAAAGTGAATTATCAAATATCTTTCAAAAAATTACAAAACCACCCAAAAGTTATCACTTTGTCCTTTCTGGCCGGGTCGACCAACTATTCCAACCCGCGCCGGGATCCCTCTAGCTCTACGAGGTACTGGCGCCGGCGGTGAACCGTCAACCTGGTCACCGCCGGGAACCTCGTAGAGCTCCTCTCACTAGTGAGAGTGCAGAGAATCGACGCAGAATCAAAAAATGAAGATTATTCGAAGATCTTGAAATTCGATTTTTTCGATGTTCATATTCGCTCAGTTCCCGGAAGTCAGCTCATGCAAAAATGCATCGAGAGAGCTAAGCTGCTGTCAGAGAGGAGTTCATATGCCAATGCTCGGCGTAAAAATTTGCTTTTTCAACATAAATGGTCAAGTATCTTTCAATTTTTCGCAAAACCACCCAAAAGTTGTCACACTGGGCGCCGGCGGTAAACCGTCAACCTTTCTCACCGCCGGGAGACTCGTAGAGCTTCCTGATAACATATAATGTTGAAAGACATTACACAGAACAACATAATTTTTCAGCCCAGGCAATTTGAACCTCTCGGATGCAAAAGACAAGCGTCGCCCATAGATTGTCTTCTGCACGAGCTCTGGAGCTCTCCTACAGCCCAAATAACGTGCGTAAATCGACAGCAACAATACGAATAGTTTCGCGAACCTAGTTCGGGCAACAGACCGAGGTCGGAGCTCTGGATTTCGCAGACGAACGCGCCTGATGTCTTCGAATCGATTCCAGTTGTTACCAGCCATGCAGCCCCCCTACAGCCCGAGTTAAGTGCAGAGAACCGACAGTATCTCGCAAGTGACTCGAACAATACGAATAGTTTCGCGATTCGAGATCGGGCCGCAGGCCGAGTTCAGAGCTCTGCATTCAATAGACAACGGCCGCTGATGATTCTGAATCAGATTCTGTACGTAGCGGCAACTGGGCGCCGGCGGTAAACCGTCAACCTTTCTTACCGCCGGGGGACTCGTAGAGCTTCCTGACAATATATAATGTGGAAAAGAATTTCAGAGAACGACTAGTTCTTCAGCCCAAGCGATTATAGACCTCTCAAGATGACTCTAACAAAACGAACGAACAGTTTTCCAATCGAGCTTCAGTATGAAACCGAGTTGAGACCTCTGAATGCGACAGGCGGACGCGTCTGATGTCTGCGGAACGATTCCTGTGATTACCAGCTCTGCAGCCCCCCATACAGCCTGAGTTAAGTGCAGAAAACCGAGAGTACCTCTAGGATGACTCGAATAATACAACAGTTTCGCGGATCTCGTTCGAGCAGCAGACCGAGTTCCGAGCTCTCGGTTCGACGAACGGACGCGCCTGATGTCTCGAAATCGATTCCTGTGACCAACAGCACTGTAGCCCTCCCCCAGCACGATTTAAGTACAGAAAACCGAGAGCACTTCTCAAGATGACTCGAACAATACCAATAGGTTCGCGAACCTAGCTCGGGAAGCAGGCCGAGTTCAGAGCTCTTGATTCAACAGACGAACGCGCCTGATAATTCTCAATCGATTTCTGTGATTATCAGCTCTGTGGCTGCCCTACAGATCGAGTTAAGTACGAAAAACCGAGAGCGTCTGCTACAATGACTCGAATAATACGAATAGGTTTGCGACCCTAGCTCGGCTAGCAGACCGAGTTCAGACCTCTGGATTCAACAGGCGAACGCGCCTGATCATTCTGAATGCATTAGCTGTGCTGACCAGCTCTGTAGTTGTCCTGAAGCTCGAGTTATCTTGAGAAAACCGACAGCGCGTATCAAGATGACTCGAAACGGTCGTTCCCGCCTGCCTGCTTTTTGGCCTTGAAAGTTACCCGATCGAGCTGAGATCAAGATGGCGAGCGGGAATAAGATCGAATATCATGGGAAAAAATACTAGAGCTCTAACGAATTGTCAAATTTTGAGAACAAAATTTTCAACTGACCAAAAGTCAGCAAAAGGTCCGTCGAGATTTTTCTTGCCAACTAGCTCTCCAGCGCGCCGGAATTACTCTTAAGCTTCCAGCAATAACTGGGCGCCGGCGGTAAACCGTCAACCTGGTTACCGCCGGGGACCTCGTAGAGCTCTTTTCTTGCCCAGCTCCTCGGAACACGTGAAGCAAGCTTAAGCGAGAGCCAAAAACTCTAAAAAATCGATCGCATACAAATAGTTTTGCGGACTTAGCTCGAGAAGCAGACTCTGTTCAGAGCTCTAGATGCTTCAGCCAAACGCCCTTGATGATTCTGTATCGGTTTCTGTGCGTACCACCTCTGTAGCTGTGCTACAGCTAGAGTTATGTGCAGAATACCGACAGCGCCTCTAAAGAGAACTTGAGAAATACGAATAGCGTTGTGGACCTAGCTCGACTAGCAGAACGAGTTCAGGCCTCTCGATGCAACAGACGCAAGCGCCTGGTGATACTGAATCAGTTTATGTGCGTACCAGGTCTGCAGCTCCTCTGAATCTTGAGTTGAGTACAGAAAACCGGCATCACTGGTGAAGATGACTTTTACGGACCTAGCTCGAGTAGCAGACCGAGTTCAGGCCTCTGGATGCAACAGGCGAACGCGCCTGATCATTCTGAATCGGTTTCTGTAAGTATCAGCTCTGTAGCTCTCGAAATCTCGAGTTAAGTACAGAAAACCGTGAACGCGTGTCAAGATGACTCGGAACGCAGTTGGTTCCAGCAAGTCTTTTGATAGTAATATTGCAGCTACGGACCTGAGAATTTAACTGGCAGACGCGGCATAACCCACTACACGTGAAAAAAATACCGGTTCTCAAAATGAACTGTCAAATATCTTTCAAATCAAAGCAAAACCGACCCAAGGTTATCACATTGTCTCTTTTGGTCGGGTCGGCCAACTAGCTCCACCCCGCGCCGGAATTCCTCTAGCTCATCGATGCCGAAGAGCTCTACGAGGTATTTTTGGACTGCCAACGTGAAGTCGGTCCCTGGCTTCGCTCGGGAGAATTTTTCGACGGAATGAACTAAGAATTTGTGAGGTAACTTCTGTAATGCCAAGCTTCGCTCTGCGCAAATAGCAGCCCAAACGAATTGTTAGAACTGCAAAATCGGCTGAGCCAGGCCGCGGAAGGTATGATCGCGTCCCTTTTCGACATTTCGCCAACTAGCTCCACCCTGTCGCCGAATTCCTCTAGCTCTTCTACCATCAGAGCTCTACGAGGCACTAGAAGTGCAAGCAGACGCCTGAGAGAACTAGAAGTGCAAGCAGATAACTTCTGATGACATTTTCTGCAAAACTGGAAAATTGCATTTTTGGACTGCCAACGTGAAGTCGGTCCCTGGCTTCGCTCGGGAGAATTTTTCGACGCAATAAACTAAGAATTTGTGAGGTAACTTCTGTAATGCCAAGCTTTGCTGTGCGCAATTAGCAGCTCAAACGAATTGTTAAAACAAAATCGGCTGAGCCAGGCCGCGGAAGGTATGATCGCGTCCCTTTTCGACATTTCGCCAACTAGCTCCACCCTGTCCCCGAATTCCTCTAGCTCTTCTACCATCAGAGCTCTACGAGGCACTAGAAGTGCAAGCAGACGCCTGAGAGAACTAGAAGTGCAAGCAGATAGCTTCTGATGGCATTTTCTGCAAAACTGGAAAATTGCATTTTTGGACTGCCAACGTGAAGTCGGTCCCTGGCTTCGCTCGGGAGAATTTTTCGACGGAATGAACTAAGAATTTGTGAGGTAACTTCTGTAATGCCAAGCTTCGCTGTGCGCAAATAGCAGCCCAAACGAATTGTTAGAACTGCAAAATCGGCTGAGCCAGGCCGCGGAAGGCATGATCGCGTCCCTTTTCGACATTTCGCCCACTAGCTCCACCCTGTCGCCGAATTCCTCTAGCTCTTCTACCATCAGAGCTCTACGAGGCACTAGAAGTGCAAGCAGACGCCTGAGAGAACTAGAAGTGCAAGCAGATAGCTTCTGATGGCATGTTCTGCAAAACTGGAAAATTGCAGTTTTGGACTGCCAACGTGAAGTCGGTCCCTGGCTTCGCTCGGGAGAATTTTTCGACGGAATGAACTAAGAATTTGTGATGTAACTTCTGGAATGCCAAGCTTCGCTCTGCGCAAATAGCAGCCGAAACGAATTGTTAGAACTGCAAAATCGGCTGAGCCAGGCCGCGGAAGGTATGATCGCGTCCCTTTTCGATTTTTCGCCAACTAGCTCCACCCTGTCGCCGAATCCCTCTAGCTCTTCTACTGGGCGCCGGCGGTAAACCGTCAACCTTGGTTACCGCCGGGGAACTCGTAGAGCTTCCAAGCTCGACTTAAGTTGAGAAGACCGACAGCATCTACCCACATTCTCATAGTGAATATTTGTTGACCTCTGAATGCGACAAGCGGACGCGTCTGATTTCTGCGAATCGACTCCTGTCATTACCAGCCCCGCAGCCCCTCTACAGCCCGAGGTCAGTGCAGAAAACCGACAGCATCTCTCAGAATGACTCGAACAATACAATAGTTTCGCGAACCTAGTTCGAGCAGCACACCGAGTTCCGAGCTCTGGATTCGACAGACGGACGCGCACGATCTCTTTAAATCGATTCATATGAGAACCAGTACTGTAGCCCCCTCTCAGTGCAAGTTGAGTGGAGAAAACCGAGAGCACTTCTCAAGATGACTCGACCAATACGAATAATTTCGCAATTCTAGATCAAGCAGAAGATCGAGTTCAGAGCTCTGGATTCGACAGACAAACGCAACTGACGATTCTGAATCAGTTTCTGTAAATGTCAGCTCTGTAGCTGTCTTACAGCTCGAGTTGAGACCAGAAAACCGAGAGTTTCTGTCAAGATGACTCGAATAATACGAACAGGTTTGCGGACTTAGCTCGGCTCACAGACCGAGTTCAGACCTCTGGGTTCAACAGGCGAACGCGTCTGATCATTCTGCATGCATTAGCTGTGCTTACCATCTCTGTAGCTGCCCTAGAGCTCGAGTTTTGCTCATAAAACCGTCAGCGCATATCAAGATGACTCGAAACGGCCGATCCCGCCAGAGTGCTTTTTGGCTTTCAAAGTTACCCGATCGAGCTGAGATCAAGATGGCGAGCGGGAATAAGATCGAATATCACGGGAAAAAATACTAGAGCTCTAACGAATGGTCAAGTTTCGAGAACAAATTTTTCAACCGACCAAAAGTCAGCAAAAGTTCCGTCGAGATTTTTCTTGCCAACTAGCTCTCCAGCGCGCCGGAATTACTCTTAAGCTTCCAGCAACTAGCTTAGGGAAGCTCTACGAGTCACCGTCAGAGCTCTACGAGGCACTTGCTAAGGGAAGCTCTACGAGTTACTGGGCGCCGGCGGTAAACCGTCAACCTTGGTTGCCGCCGGGGGACTCGTAGAGCTTCCTGACACTATATAATGTGGGGAAAAACGCCAGAGAACGACTAGTTTTTCAGCCGAAGCGATTTCGGACCTCTCCAGATGACTCTAACAAAAAACTAGTTTCGCAACACAATTCGGATATCAAACCGAGTTCAGACCTCTGAATGACAGGCGGACGTGTCTGATGTCTTCGAATCGACTCATGTGATTACCAGCCCTGCAGCCCCCCCTACAGCCCGAGTTAATGCAGAAAACCGACAGCATCTCTCAGGATGACTTCAATAATACAATAGTTTCGCGGACCTAGTTCGAGCAGCAGGCCGAGTTCCGAGTTTTCGGTTCGACGGACGGACGCGCCTGATGTGTCTGAATCGATTTCTGTAACCATCAGCACTGTAGCCCTCTCCCAGCACGAGTTGAGTGCAGAAAATTAAGAGCAATTCTCAAGATTATTCGAAGAATACGAATAGTTTCGCGAACCTAGCTCGGGCAGCAGACCGAGTTCAGATCTCTCGATTTAACAGACGAACGCGCCTGATGACTGCTAATCGACTGATGTGACTATCAGCTCTGTAGCTGCCCTACAGCTCGAGGTAAGTACCGAAAACCGAGAGCGTCTGTCAAGATGACTTGAATAATACAAATAGGTTTGCGGACCTAGCTCGGCTAACAGACCGAGTTCAGACCTCTCCATTCAACAGGCGAATGCGCCTGATGATTCTGAACGCGATAGGTGTGCTGGCCAGCTCTGTAGCTGCCGTAGAGCTCGAGTTAAGTACCGAAAACCGAGAGCGTCTGTCAAGATGACTCGAATAATACAAATAGGTTTGCTGACCTAGCTCGGCTAGCAGACCGAGTTCAGACCTCTGGATTCAACAGGCGAATGCGCCTGATGATTCTGAACGCGATAGGTGTGCTGGCCAGCTCTGTAGCTGCCCTAGAGCTCGAGTTAACTACAAAATACCGACAACGCGTATCAAGATGACTCGAAACGGTCGATCCCGCCAGTGTGCTTTTTGGCAGTAAAGGGTACCCGATCGAGCTGAGATCTAGATGGCGAGCGGGAATAAGATCGAATATCACGGGAAAAAATACTAGAGCTCTAACGAATGGTCAAATTTCGAGAACAAATTTTTCAACCGAGCAAAAGTTGTGAAAAGTTCAGTTTTTTTTTTCGAGCCAACTAGCTCTCCAGCGCGCCGGAATTACTCTAAGCTTCCAGCTACTTGTAAGCGTCCAAAACCCGGATAGCGAGGCAAGGCGCGCAGCGCAGAGCGCTCGAAAGCGGCGCACGGCGACCTCTGCCAGGCCGCCCGGAACGATGCGTGGAGCGCTGGAAACCTCGCAGGGGAAACCTGCGGGGGCGTCTTTTACAACCCGCGCGGCTCTGTGAAACCTACCACTGGGCGCCGGCGGTAAACCGTCAACCTTTGTTACCGCCGGGGGACTCGTAGAGCTTCCTGACAACATATAATGTCGAAAAAAATTGCAGAGAACGAATAGTTTTTCAGCCCAACTCGAGTATCAGACCGAGTTCAGACCTCTGAATGCGACAGACGGACGCGTTTGATGTCTCCGAATCGATTCCTGTGATTACCCGCCCTGCAGCTTCCCTACAGCCCGAGTTAAGTGCAGAAAGCCGACAGCAGCTCTCAAGATGACTGGAAGAATACGAACAGTTTCGCGATTCTGGATCGGGCAGCAGACCGAGTTCAGAGCTCTGGATTCGACAGACAAACGCGACTGATGATTCTGAGTCGGTTTCTGTAAGTACCAGCCCTGTAGCTGTCCTATATATAGCTCGAGTTAAGTACAGGAAACCGAGAGCGCCTGTCAAGATGATTCGAATAATACGAATCGGTTTGCGGACCTGGCTCGGCTAGCAGACCGAGTTCAGACCTCTGGTTGGAACAGCGAACGCGCCTGATCAATCTGAGTCGATAACCTGTGCTTACCAGCTCTGTAGCTGTCCTATATCTCGAGTTAAGTTCAGAATACCGACAGTGCGAATCAAGATGACTCGAATAATACGAATAGGTTTGCGGACCTAGCTCGGCTAGCAAAACGAGTTCAGAGCTCTGGGTTCAACAAGCGAACGCGCCTAATCATTCTACATCGATTAGCTGTGCTTACCAGCTCTGTAGCTGTCCTGAAGCTCGAGGTATCTTGGGAAAACCAACAGCGCGTAACAAGATGACTCGAAACGGCCGATCCCGCCACAGTGCTTTTCGATAGTAATATTCAGCCGATCGAGCTGAGATCAAGATGGCGAGCGGGAATAAGATCGAATATCACGGGAAAAAATACTAGAGCACAACCGAATTGTTGAATTTCGAGAACAAAATTTTCAACCGGCCAAAAGTTGTCAACAGTTCAGTCGAGATTTTTCGAGCCAACTGGGCGCCGGCGGTAAACCGTCAACCTTGGTTACCGCCGGGGAACTCGTAGAGCTTCCAAGCTCGACTTAAGTTGAGAAAACCGACAGCACCTACCAACATTCCGACTCATAGTGAATATTTTTTTACCTCTGAATGCGACAAGCGGACGCGTCTGATGTCTCCGAATCGACTCCTGTCATTACCAGCCCCGCAGCCCGTTTCTGTCAGGATAACTCGAATAATACGAATAAGTTTGCGGACCTAGCTCGGCTCACAGACCGAGTTCAGACCTCTGGATTCAACGGGCGAACGCGCCTAATCATTCTGAATGCGATAGGTGTGCTTACCAGCTTTCTAGCTGCCCTACAGCTCGAGTTGAGTACAAAATACCGAGAATTTCTGTCAAGATGACTCGAATAATTCGAATAGGTTTGCGGACCTAGCTCGGCTCACAGACCGAGTTCAGACCTCTGGATGCAACAGGCGAACGCGCCTAATCATTCAAGATGCGATAGGTGTGCTCACCAGCTCTGTAGCTGTCCTACAGCTCGAGTTCAGTGCAAAATACTGACAGTTTTTTGTCAAGATGACTCGAATAATACGAATAGGTTTGTGGACCTAGCTCGGCTCACAGAACGAGTTCAGACCTCTGGATTCAACAGGCGAACGCGCCTGATGATTCTGAGTGCGATGGGTGTGCTTACCAGCTCTGTAGCTACCCTACAGCTCGAGTTAAGTACAAAATACTGACAGTTTCTGTCAAGATGACTCGAATAATACGAATAGGTTAGCGGACCTAGCTCGGCTCACAGACCGAGTTCAGACCTCTGGATTCAACTAGCTAACACAGACCGAGTTCAGACCTCTGGAGCGCAGATGCGCCTGATAATTCTGAGTGCGATAGCTGTGCTTACCAGCTCTATAGCTGCCCTACAGCTCGAGTTAAGTACAAAATACCGACAGCGCGTATCAAAATGACTCGAAACGACCGTTCCCGCCTGCCTGCTTTTTGGCCTTCAAAATTACCCGATCGAGCTGAGATCAAGATGGCGAGCGGGAATAAGATCGAACATCACGGGAAAAAATTCTAGAGCTCTAACGAATGGTCAATTTTCGAGAACAAAATTTTCAACCGACCAAACGTCAGCAAAAGTTCCGCCGAGATTTTTCGTGCCAACTAGCTCTCCAGCGCGCCGGAATTACTCTTAAGCTTCCAGCAACTAGCTTAGGGAAGCTCTACGAGTCACTAGCTCTCCAGCGCGCCGGAACTGGGCGCCGGCGGTAAACCGTCAACCTTTCTTACCGCCGGGGGACTCGTAGAGCTTCCTGACAGTATATAGTGTGGAAAAAATCCAGAGAACGACTAGTTTTCAGCTCAAGCGATTTCAGACCTCGCAAGATGACTCTAACAAAAGAACAAACAGTTTCGCAACCCAGTTCGAGTATCAGACCGAGTTCACACCTCTCAATGCGACAGGCGGACGCGTCTGATGTCTGCGAATCGACTCATGTGATTACCAGCCCTGCAGCCCCCCTGCAGCCCGAATTAAGTGCAGACAACCGACAGCATCTCTCATGATAACTCGAATAATACAATAGTTTCGTGAACCTGTTTCGAGCAGCAGACCAAGTTCTGAGCTCTCGAATCGACCAACGAACGCGCATGATGTGTGCAAATCGATTTCTATGACCCGCAGCACTGTAGCTCTCCCCCAACACGCGTTGAGTGCAGAAAATTGAGAGCACTCTTCACAATGATTCGGACAATACTAATAGTTTCGCGAAACTAGCTCGCGCAGCAGGCCGAGTTCAGAGCTCCCGACACAGCAGACAAACACGCCCGATAATTGCCAATCGATTTCTGTGACTATAGGCTCTGTAGCTGCCCAACTAGCTCTCCAGCGCCCCGGAATTACTGGGCGCCGGCGGTAAACCGTCAACCTTTGTTACCGCCGGGGGACTCGTAGAGCTTCCTGACAACATATAATGTCAAAGGAAATTGCAGAGAACGAATAGTTTTTCAGTCCAACTCGATCAGACCGAGTTCAGACCTCTGAATGCGACAGACGCACGCGTCTGATGTCTTCGAATCGATTCATGTGATTACCCGCCCTGCAGCCTCCCTACAGCCCGAGTTAAGTGCAGCATGCTGACAGTAGCTCTCAAGATGACTGGAAGAATACGAACAGTTTCGTGATTCTGGATCGCGCGGCAGACCGAGTTCGAAGCTCTGGATTCGACAGACAAACGCGACTGATGATTCTGAATCGGTTTCTGTAACTAGCTGTCCTATAGCTCGAGTTAAGTACAGGAAACCGAGAGCGCCGATCAAGATGATTCGAAAATACGAATAGGTTTGCGGACCTGGCTCGGCTAGCAGACCGAGTTCAGACCTCTGGTTCGAACAGCCGAACGCGCCTGATTATTCTGAGTGCGATAGGTGTGCTTACCAGCACTGTAGCTGCCCTACAGCTCGAGTTAAGTAGAAAATACAGAAAACGCGTATCAAGTTGACTCGAATAATACGAATAGGTTTGCGAACCTAGCTCGGCTAGCAGACCGAGTTCAGACCTATGGATTCAACAGCCGAACGCGCCTGATGATTCTGAGTGCGATAGGTGTGCTTACCAGCACTGTAGCTGCCCTACAGCTCGAGTTAAGTACAAAATACCGACAACGCGTATCAAGATGACTCGAACGGCCGATCCCGCCACCGTGCTTTTCGATAGTAATTTTCACCCGATCGATTTGAGATCAAGATGGCAAGCGGGAGTAAGATCGAACATCACGGGAAAAAATACTAGAGCTCCAACGAATGGTCAAATTTCGAGAGCAAAATTTTCAACTGACCAAAAGTCAGCAAACTGGGAACCGGCGGTAAACCGTCAACCAGGTTACCGCCGGGCACTCGTAGAGCTCTTGTGTTGCATAGCGCTCCTCGGAACAGATCAAGAAAGCTTCTGAAGCGAGAGCCGAAAATCAGAAAAAATCACGATTTTCGGTTTTCATCCAAAATCGGTTCCTGCAAGTCTTTCGATAGTAATATTGCAGCTACGCACTGAAAATTTTACTGGCAGACGCGACATAACCCCCTACACGTGAGAAAAATATGTTTTCTGAAAATAAATTGTCAAATATCTTTCAAATCTCAGCAAAACCGACCCAAAGTCATCACTGGGCGCCGGCGGTAAACCGTCAACCTTGGTTACCGCCGGGGAACTCGTAGAGCTTCCAAGCTCGACTTAAGTTGAGAAAACCGAGAGCACCAACCAACATTCTGACTCATAGTGAATATTTCTTGACCTCTAACTGCGACAAGCGGACGCGTCTGATCAGACCGAGTTCAGACCTCTCAATGCGACCGGCGGACGCGTCTGATGTCTGCGAATCGACTCATGTGATTAGCCCTGCAGCCCCCCTACAGCCCGAGTTAAGTGCAGAACACCGACAGCATCTCTCAGAATGACTCGAATAATATAATAGTTTCGCAGACCTGTTTCGAGCAGCAGACCAAGTTCTGAGCTCTCGAATCGACCAACGAACGCGCCTGGTGTGTGCAAATCGATTTCTATGACCCGCAGCACTGTAGCCCTCCCCCAGCACGAGTTAAGTGCAGAAAATTGAGAGCACTTTTCACGATGATTCGGACAAAGAAATAGTTTCGCGAACCTAGCTCGCGCAGCAGACCGAGTTCAGAGCTCTCGATACAACAGCCAAACGCGCCCGAAAATTCTTTATCGATTTCTGTGACTGTAGGTAGCTGCCTACAGCTCGAGTTAAGTACAGAAAATACCGAGAGCGGTTGTCAAGATGACTCGAATAATACGAATAGATTTGCGGACTTAGCTCGGCTAGCAGACCGAGTTCAGACCTCTGGAGTCAAGAGGCGAACGCGCCTGATGATTCTAGTGCGATAGCTGTGCTTACCAGCACTGTAGCTGCCCTGCAGCTCGAATTAAGTACAAAATACCCACCACGCGTATCAAGTTGTCTCGAATAATGCGAATAGGTTTGCGGACCTAGCTCGGCTAGCAGACCGAGTTCAGACTTGGATTCAACAGGAGAACGCGCCTGATGATTCTGAGTGCGATAGGTGTGCTTACAAACACTCTAGCTGCCCTACAGCTCGAATTAAGTAGAAAATACCGACAAAGCGTATCAAGTTGACTCGAATAATACGAATAGGTGCAGATCTAGCTCGGCTAGCAGACCGAGTTCAGACCTGTGGATTCAACAGGCGAACACGCCTGATGCTTCTGAGTGCGATAGATGTGCTTACCAGCACT
Organism: Prorocentrum cordatum; assembly: GCA_963575745.1. NCBI lineage: Eukaryota > Dinophyceae > Prorocentrales > Prorocentraceae > Prorocentrum > Prorocentrum cordatum. Next base: position 52,285 of record CAUYUJ010004230.1, read on the forward strand.
GTAGCTGCCCTACAGCTCGAGTTAAGTAGAAAATACCGACAACGCGTATCAAGTTGACTCGAATAATACGAATAGGTTTGCGGACCTAGCTCGGCTAGCAGAGCGAGTTCAGACCTATGGATTCAACAGGCGAACGCGCCTGATGATTCTGGGTGCGATAGCTGTGCTTACCAGCTCTGTAGCTGTCCTACAGCTCGAGTTAAGTACAAAATACCGACAACGCGTATCAAGATGACTCGAAACGGCCGATCCCGCCAGTGTGCTTTTTGGCAGTAAAAGGTACCCGATCGAGCTCAGATCAAGATGGCGAGCGGGAATAAGATCGAATATCGCGGGAAAAAATACTAGAGCTCTAACGAATGGTCAAATTTTGAGAACAAAATTTTCAACCGAGCAAAAGTTGTGAAAAGTTCAGTTCTTTTTTTTCGAGCCAACTAGCTCTCCCGCGCGCCGGAATTACTCTTAGCTTCCAGCTATAACTAGCTGAAGGAAGCTCTACGAGTTACTTTGTCTCTTAAGGCCGGGTCGGCCAACTAGCTCCACCCCGCGCCAGAATTCCTCTAGCTCATCGATGCCGAAGAGCTCTACGAGGTAAGTTCCGTCGAGATTTTTCTTGCCAACTAGCTCTCCAGCGCTTCGGAACTGGGCGCCGGCGGTAAACCGTCAACCTTTCTTACCGCCGGGGGACTCGTAGAGCTTCCTGACAATATATAATGTGGGAAAGAATTTCAGAGAACGACTAGTTTTCCAGCCCAAGCGATTATAAACCTCCCAAGATGACTCTAAAAAACAAACGAACAGTTTTCCAATCGAGCTCCAGTATGAAACCGAGTTCAGACCTCTGAATGCGACAGGCGGACGCGTCTGATGTCTGCGAATCGATTCCTGTGATTACCAGCTCTGCAGCCCCCCATACAGCCTGAGTTAAGAACAGAAAACCGAGAGTACCTCTCAGGATGACTCGAATAATACAACAGTTTCGCGGATCTCGTTCGAGCAGCAGACCGGATTCCGAGCTCTCGGTTCGACGAACGCACGCGCCTGATCTCTCGAAATCGATTTCTGTGACCAGCAGCACTGTAGCCCTCCCCCAGCACGATTTAGGTACAGAAAACAGAGAGCACTTCTCAAGATGACTCGAACAATACCAATAGGTTCGCGAACCTAGCTCGAGGCGCAGGCCGAATTCAGAGCTCTTGATTCAAGAGACGAGCGCGCCTGATAATTCTCAATCGATTTCTGTGATTATCAGCTCTGTGGCTGCCCTACAGATCGAGTTAAGTACGAAAACCGAGAGCGTCTGCTACAATGACTCGAATAATACGAATAGGTGTGCGACCCTAGCTCGGCTAACAGACCGAGTTCAGACCTCTGGATTCAACAGACGAACGCGCCTGATGATTCTGAATGCATTAGCTGTGCTGACCAGCTCTGTAGATGTCCTGGAGCTCGAGTTATCTTACCAAAACCGACAGCGCGTATCAAGATGACTCGAAACGGCCGTTCCCGCCTGCCTGCTTTTTGGCCTTCAAAGTTACCCGATCGAGCTGAGATCAAGATGACGAGCGGGAATAAGATCGAATATCATGGGAAAAAATACTAGAGCTCTAACGAATGGTCAAGTTTTGAGAACAAATTTTTCAACCGACCAAAAGTCACCAAAAGGTCCGTCGATATTTTTCTTGCCAACTAGCTCTCCAGCGCTCCGGAACTGGGCGCCGGCGGTAAACCGTCAACCTTTCTTACCGCCGGGGGGCTCGTAGAGCTTCCTGACAATATATAATGTGGAAAAGAATTTCAGAGAACGACTAGTTTTTCAGCCCAAGCGATTAGACCTCTCAAGATGACTCTAACACTCAGGATGACTCGAATAATACAATAGTTTCGCGGATCTCGTTCGAGCAGCAGACCGAGTTCCGAGCTCTCGGTTCGACGAACGGACGCGCCTGATGTCTCGAAATCGATTCCTGTGACCAGCAGCACTGTAGCCCGCCCCCAGCACGATATAAGTACAGAAAACCGAGAGCACTTCTCAAGATGACTCGAACAATACCAATAGGTTCGCGAACCTAGCTCGGGAAGCAGGCCGAGTTCAGAGCTCTTGATTCAACAGACGAACGCGCCTCATAATTCTCGATGGATTTCTGTGATTATCAGCTCTGTGGCTGCCCTACAGATCGAGTTAAGTACAAAAAACGGAGAGCGTCTGTTACAATAACTCGAATAATACGAATAGGTTTGCGACCATAGCTCGGCTAGCAGACCGAGTTCAGACCTCTGGATTGGAGAGACGAACGCGCCTGATCATTCTGAATGCATTAGCTGTGCTGACCAGGTCTGTAGTTGTCCTGAAGCTCGAGTTATCTTGAGAAAACCGACAGCGCGTATCAAGATGACTCGAAACGGCCGTTCCCGCCTGCCTGCTTTTTGGCCTTCAAAGTTACCCGATCAAGCTGAGATCAAGATGGCGAGCGGGAATAAGATCGAATATGATGGGAAAAAATACTAGAGCTCTAACGAATGGTCAAATTTCGAGAACAAAATTTTCAACCGACCAAAAGTCAGCAAAAGGTCCGTCGAGATTTTTCTTGCCAACTGGACGCCGGCGGTAAACCGTCAACCTTGGTTACCGCAGGGAGACTCGTAGAGCTTCCAGCTCGACTGAAGTTGAGAACACCGAGCACTTACCAACATTCCGACTCATAGTAAATATTTTCTGACCTCTCAATGCGACAGGCGGACGCGTCCGATGTCTGCGAGTCGACTCCTGTCATTACCAGCCCGGCAGCCCCCCTACAGCACCTCTCAGGATGACTCCAACTATACAGTAGTTTCGCAGACCTAATTCGGGCAGCAGACCGAGTTCCGAGCTCTGGATTCGACAGGCGGACGCGTCTGATGTCTTCGAATCGATTCCTGTAACCACCAGCACTCTAGCTCCTCTCAGCGAGAGTTGAATGGAGGAAATCGAGAGCACTTCTCAAGATGGTTCGACCGATACGAATAGGTTCGCGATTCTAGATCGGGCAGCAGACCGAGTTCAGAGCTCTAAATTCGACAGACAAACGCAACTGACGATGCTAAATCGGTTTCTGTAGATATCAGCTCTGTAGCTGTCCTACAGCTCGAGTTAAGTACAAAAAACGAGAGTTCCTGTCAAGATGACTCGAATGATACGAACAGGTTTCTGGACCTAGCTCGGTTAGCAGAACGAGTTCAGACCTCTGGATTCAACAGACGAACGCGCCTGATGATTCTGAATGCGATAGATGTGCTCACCAGCTCTGTAGCTGCCCTGGAGCTCGAGTTATGTTCAAAAAACCGAGGGCGTCTATCAAGATGACCCAAATAATACGAATAGGTTTGCGGACCTAGCTCGGCTAGCAGACTGAGTTCAGACCTCTAGATTTAACAAGCGAACGCGCCTAATGATTCTGAATGCGATAGGTGTGCTTACCAGCTCTGTGGCTGCCCTACAGCTCGAGTTGAATACAAAATACCGACAACGCGTATCAAGATAACGCGAAACGGCCGTTCCCGCCACAGTGCTTTTTGGCAGTAAAAGGTACCCGATCGAGCTGAGATCAAGATGGCGAGCGGGAATAAGATCGAATATCACGGGAAAAAATACTAGAGCTCTAACGAATGCTCAAATTTCGAGAACGAAATTTTCAACCGAGCAAAAGTCATCAAAACTTCCGTCGAGATTTTTCTTGTCAACTAGCTCTCCAGCGCTCCGGAATTACTCTAAAGCTTCCAGCAACTGGGCGCCGGCGGTAAACCGTCAACCTTTCTTACCGCCGGGGACTCGTAGAGCTTTCTGACAGTATATAATGTGGGGAAGAATTTCAGAGAACGATTAGTTTTTCAGCCCAAGCGATTATAGACCTCTCAAGATGACTCTAACAAAACAAACGAACAGTTTTCCAATCGAGCTCGAGTGAAACCGAGTGCAGACCTCTGAATGCGACAGGCGGACGCGTCTGATGTCTGCGGATCGATTCCTGCGATTACCAGCTCTGCAGCCGCCCATACAGCCTGAGTTAAGTGCAGAAAACCGAGAGTACCTCTCAGGATGACTCGAATAACTGGCGCCGGCGGTGAACCGTCAACCTGGTCACCGCCGGGAACCTCGTAGAGCTCATTTCACGCGTGAGAGTGCTCGGAGTCGAAGGAGAGAGCTTCTGGAAGCATTTCTCGAAAAAGAGAAAAATTATTTTTTTTCGTCTCGACATGAAGGTGGTTCCTCCAAGTGTTTTGATAGTAAAAGTGCGCCTACAGAGCTCATACTAAGACAGAGAGGTCCTCGTAGTCGTTTACAGGTGCGAAAAATCTGCTTTCTCAAAATGAATTGTCAAATATCTTTCAAAAAATTACAAAACCACCCAAAAGTTACCACTTTGTCCTTTCTGGCCGGGTCGACCAACTAGCTCCACCCCGCGCCGGAATTCCTCTAGCTCATCGATGACGAAGAGCTCTACGAGGTATACAGAAGTTTCGCGGATCTCGTGAGCAGCAGACCGATTTCCGAGCTCTCGGTTCGACGAACGGACGCGCCTGATGTCTCGAAATCGATTCATGTGACCAGCAGCACAGTAGCCCTCCCCCAGCACGATTTAAGTACAGAAAACCGAGAACACTTCTCAAGATGACTCGAACAATACCAACAGGTTCGCGAACTTAGCTCGGGGAGCAGGCCGAGTTTAGAGCTCTTGATTCAACAGACGAACGCGTCTGATAATTCTCAATCGATTTCTGTCATTATCAGCTCTGTGGCTGCCCTACAGATCGAGTTAAACACGAAAAACTGAGAGCGTCTGCTACAATGACTCGAATAATACGAATAGGTTTGCGACTCTAGCTCGGCTAGCAGACCGAGTTCAGACCTCTGGGTTCGACAGACGAACGCGCCTGATCATTCTGAATGCATTAGCTGTGCTGATCAGCTCAGTAGTTGTCCTGAAGCTCGAGTTATCTTGAGAGAACCGACAGCGCGTATCAAGGTAACTCGAAACGGCCGTTCCCGCCCGTGTGCTTTTTGGCCTTCAAAGTTACCCGATCGAGCTGAGATCAAGATGGCGAGCGGGAATAAGATCGAATTGTCAAATTTTGAGAACAAAATTTTCAACCGACCAAAAGTCACCAAAAGGTCCGTCGAGATTTTTCTTGCCAAATAGCTCTCCAGCTCCCCGGAATTACTCTTAAGCTTCCAGCAATTACTTGCTAAGGGAAGCTCTACGAGTTACTAGCTCTCCAGCTCCCCGGAATTACTCTTAAGCTTCCAGCAATAACTTGCTAAGGGAAGCTCTACGAGTTATAACTTGCTAAGGGAAGCTCTACGAGTTACTTGTAAGCGTCCACTTGGTAGCGTCCAAAACCCGGATAGCAAAGAGGCACTTACATAAACGAGCATACGCACATAAGCACGCACAAACGAACACGCACATACAAACACATATACATACACAAGAACGCACACATACGCCAGCATGCTCCACACACACACGCACCCATACACACACACGCACACGCAACACATCAACACGCAAACGTCGACACACACGCGCAAACGCGCACGCACAAACACACAGCACATCTCACACACACACAGAGGGACGCGCACACGCACACCAATCACACATGCACATACACACACGGGGGCACACACAAACACTCACACGCACACACGCACACACACACACACACACGCACGTACAACCCACGCACACAGACGCAAACGCAAGCATCCAGGGAAACCCACGCACTGACGACCGCACGATGACGCACGCACCGCAGCCACCTCAGCGCCCCCCCCCCGCGCTCCCCTGCCGCCCCCACGCGCCCCCGCCCTCCCCGCCGGCGCTCCGGAGGGGGGAGGCACCGCCCCATTTTGGGGCCGGCCCTCCCTCCGCTCCAACCACTCCGCCCTCGCGGAGCGCCGGGGGGGGGAGGGGGGAGGGGGGAGGGGGGGCGCGCGGACGGCGGCACCACACCGCGCGCGCACGCGCACACGCACATGCGCAGACGAACACAGACGCAGGATAGCAAACAGGCAGTCACACAAGCAAGCACACGCACATAGGCACGCACACACGGAGACACACAGACTAATACACAAGAGTACACACGTACGCCAGCATGTTCCACACACATGCGCACATACACACACACATACACACACACGCACACACACATCCACACGCGAACGTCCACGCACACGCGCAAACGCGAACACACAAACACACATACATACACAAGAACACACATACGCCAGCATGCTCCACACACACACGCACAAATACACACACACGCACACAGACACACATCCACACGCAAAGGTCTACACACACGCGCAAACGCGCACACACAAACACACGACATATCACACACACACACACGGACACGCACACGCACGCGGATCACAAGAGTACATACACACACGGGGGGCACGGAGCGCCCCCGCCCTCCCCGCCGGCGCTCCAGAGGGGGGAGGCACCGCCCCATTCTGTGGCCCGCCCTTCCTCCACTCCAACCACTCCGCCCTCGCGGAGCGCCCGAGGGGGGCGAGGGGGGAGGAGGGGGCGCGCGGACGGCGGCACATGCGCAGACGAACACAGACGCAGGATAGCAAAGAACCAATCACACACGCAAGCACACGCGCATAAGCACGCACACGCGTACACACACGGACAAACTCAAATCCATACATACACAAGAGCACGCACGTACGCCAGCATGCTCCACACACACGCACACATACACACATACACACACGAGCGCACACACGTCCACACGCAAACGCACACACACACTCACACACACACGCGCATGTGCACCCAGACACACGCAGGGGCACACACACACACATACGAGACACACGCGCCCCCCCCCCACCCACCCACCCACCCACCCCCACACACACACACATACACACACACGCACAAGCGCACACATAGACGCAATGGCGAACACCCACGGATAACCACGCACAGACGACAACGTGGTGACAGACTCATTCCCCGACTGGTCAGCGCACTCTTCCACCGCGCCCCCAAGCCCCCCCCACGCGCCCCCGCCCTCCCCGCCGGCGCTCCGGAGGGGGGAGGCACCGCCCCATTTTGGGGCCGGCCCTCCCTCCACTCCAGCCACTCCGCCCTCGCGGAGCGCCGGGGAGAGGGGTGGAGGGGGAGAGGGGGGGGCAGGAAGGGGCGGGGGTGCCAGCGCCATGCGCCCACACACACACACGCACGCACACGGGCACACGCGCACTTTTCCTCAGGGAGCGCGCAGTGTCGCACACGTACGCAAGCATGCTCCACACACACGCACACACACACATCCACACGCAAAGGTCGACACCCACGCGCAAACGCGCAAACACAAACACACAACACATATCACACACACACACACCGCGGACACACACACACACAACACACGCAAACACACCAGACACACACAAACACACTGACACACACACAGATACACACACACGCTCGAGCACACTCACATCCACACGCGCCCACTCTTACACACACACACACGAACAGACACGCGCACAAAAAGAGATACAAACAGAGATGCATACAGACACACAGACAAACACACACACATACCCACGGACACACAGACAGACACACAGACAGACACACAAACAGAGCCACAAACACACAGACACAAAGACACCACACACACACTTACACACACACGCCAGCAGACACACAGGCAAACACAAACACACGCCAGCGCACACACACTCACGCACTGACAAAACATCCTCATGCACACAGGCACACAAGAACACACATGCAAGACGGACGCGCCTACAGGGCGCCCGTGCCAACCTCCAGTGGCAGCCCAAGCGCCCGGTGCGCTTGAACGGCAGAGCTCTGTCAACGGCACACCCAGGGCCGGCGAGCGCCGCTGCGCACGAGGCGCAGCTCTCAGAGAGCCGCGTCCGACACCGCCACGATCGTTGGCTCGTCATCTCCGCCCCCGCGCAGGCGGCGCAACGTCTGTCGCAGCCTCTCCTCAGTCCACCTGCCAATTCCGACGGGCACGCCCTCCCGACGCGCCACGAAAGCTCCAACGACTTCGCCGATCAAGTCCTGCCGCTGGTTGTGCTCGGCGATGGCCAGGCGCTGCCGCCTCTCATCAGGATCCTCCTGCCGCGCGCGATCCTCCGCAGCAGCGGCAGCGATATCCCGCGTGCTCGCGCGGCTGCCACGCTCCCCGCGCTTTTCGCCCGACGACAGGGCCGAAGCCGCGCTGGGCGCGCCAGCCCCTCCAGCACCGTCGCCGCCCCCTGTCGGCGCCCTCGCGGCGACGCCATCGCTGGCGGGCACCTTGGCGGATCGCCCCTCCGCGGGCCCCCCCGCGGGCGCGCCACTCGCGCCAGCCTCGGCCGCGGGCGCCGCGCGCGGGGCCTTGCCTGCATGCCCTCCCCCCGGAGCCGCCTCTGCACGCGCCGCCCCCCCCCGCCCGCTTCCGCTGGCAGACCCAGCACCTGCTCGCGTGACGACCGCGGCCCGCCCCGCGCCCTCGCCAGTCGCGCCAGCCTCAGCCGCGGGCGCCGCACGCGGGGCCTTGCCTGCGTTCTTCTCCTTGAACACCTTCAACTTTCCCTCCGGGATGGGCCCGTCCACACGCCCATGCCAACCATCCTTGTGCTGCTGCTTGAAATGCTGCCCGCACAGATCCCCGCATCCCTGCTTTGGCGCGCTCCGGCATTGCCCGCCAGCTCCGTCCGCCCAGGTACGAGCCATGCACTTCGCGGTGTCAATGTTTTCTGGCGTAAAGCGACGCCATTCGTCCCCCGCGAGCGACGCCCCCGCGCCTGGCTGGACTCCAGCAGGAGCCGGGTCCGCGGACGGAACGCCAGCGGCCCTGCCAGCGTCGTCGTCCTCGTCGCCCGTGCTGCCCAGAGCCGGCGGGGACAGCCCGCGCTTCTTGCCCCTGCGCAATGGCTGCTGCGGCTGCCCCGAAGCGCCGGGGTCCCCGTCGCCAGCGCCAGGATCCCCGCCACCCGCCCGACGCCGCTTGCCCGGTGGCTCGCCCCCCGACGCCTGCTGCCCGGCGGGCGCACTCGGCGGCGCAGACGGCGCGGCAGGGGCGCTGGAAGCAGCGCCGCCGCCGCCATCGCCGCTCCCCGCAGACCCCGCCGCGCGCCCGCCTGCATGCCCGAGAGGCGCAGTCGGCGGAGCCGGCGGCGCCCCAGAGGGTCCCGCACCACCGCTGCCGCTGGCGCCCCCCGGAGACCCCGCCGCCGCGCGCCCGCCGCCTCCGCCCCGCGGACCCGCCCTGCGCACATACGCAAACACATAGGCGCCAACGTGCACCTGGTGGTCTCTGGCAATCTGCGCCCAAGTCCTGGGCTGAACAGCTTCGTCGTCGAATTTGGCGTATTCGTTCACACCCACGGCTGCACGCGCATAATAATGGCCGCTCTTCGCGCTTTCGCCCTGATGCACAACGACCCCAGAGAAATCGTACTCGCACTCGGCATCCACAGGCCGCAGAATCTGAGGAAAGCGCACAGGGCGTCTGTCGTACCACTCGCTCCGATCAGCGCGCGTGACCACCCGCTCCACGGTCGCGAAGAGCACCGGCGGCGATCGCTCCCAGCGATTGCCCGTATACACCCTGATGCCTTGACAGACCCCGGCCGCCTCCCTCTGCGCGCGACTGAGGTGTGCGTGCGCCGGACATCCTTGACCTGGCCCGCCAATATGCCTCAATTCCAGTCGGATCAAATCCTCCAGATCGCAGGCCCCCCGGTGGTCGGGGCCGAGCAATTCGGAAGGGACCAGCTTCAAGCGCGAATCAATCACCCCCGTGTCCGAACTTGCCCGGCACACGTCGCATCGCCTCCGCTGCCGCAACGCAATGCCGCAAACGTGCTGCTGGAGCGCAGTGCGCGCACCGTGATGCGGTGTCGGTACCTGATATCCAGCCTCGGTGACAGCACGAAGGGCGGCCAGGAAGAACTCTGACGCGTCGCATTGCTTCGGTCTCCCTTGCTGATCGAATTCTGTGAATTCTCGCTGACCGAAAAGCCCCGCGCGCGCGGCAGTAGCGAGCGGCGCGACGGCGTCGACCCCCACGCCCTGGACAGAGAGAGCCGCGGCCTGAGCTCCGAGCGCACACACCGGGCAAGTTTCTGTGTTCAAAGGGCAATTCTGGCCGTGCTCGTGGAGAAGCCGACGGAAGGGAGCCAGGCGCAGCAGCACCTGCGCGACTGCGCTCACGAAGCAAGTATTGCCGAGGTTTGCGATGCCCACGCCAGAGCCGTGGCCGCAGTGCCACTGCAGCTCCCTGGTGACATCCTCCTGGGACACGCCGTAGGCTGCCATGCACAGATCCCGGTCCAGCGGGAGCAGCTCTGGCGGCTCTGCACCATCGCCAACAGTCGCCGCCGTGCGAAACATGTCCCCCCAAAGATCCCTCGGCACTACGGCGCCCCTACCAGCACCGCGGCCGCCACCCGCGCGCCCGCGCCCCCGCGAAACAGCGCTCCCCGTCGACGATGCCGCCGCCGCATCTCCGGTCCCCGTCGCGTCGCCGCCGCGGCCGCGGCCCCTGCCCCGCCCCGCAGGCCCAGCGTCCGGCGCAATGTATGCCGGCGGCACCGTCAGAGCCTGGCCCGGGCGCAGCGCGTGCGAGGGCAGAGGCGTATGCACAGACGCCGCAGGGGCCGCCTCCCCGTCCGAAGGAGCTGATCCGTCGTCGTCGTCGTCGTCGCCCGCCCCCTCACCGACGCCCGCCGAGCTCCCCGCGTCACGAGACGGGCCCAGCGGCGACGGCGGCGGCACCGGCGGCGGCGCGGGCGCCGAGCTCGACTCCTGGGCGCCCCGTGCGGCGGGCCCATCCCCCACGTCCCAGCCGTAATCCTGCGCCCATTGCTTCGCGATTTCGAAACTCTCCCCCATCTTTTTCTCAAAGCGTTGGACCCCTTCGCGGACGTACTGCGGCGGGCCCCGCTGCAGGATGTCCCAGGGCGGCAGGTTGTAGACGAGCACGCGGTGGGCCACGCGAACGCGACTGAGCATGACGTACAGGTGCAGCCACCAGTCATCGGCGCCCATGTTCATGGGCTTCTGGAGCACCATGGTGGCCGCATCCATACCCAGGCCCTGCGCAGTCTGCACGGTGCGAACTTTCTCTGGCAGCAACGGGATCTGGTACCTCGTAACCTTCACCTTCCGAAGCTTTCGCTCGCCATCGTCGTCGTAGTGATGATTCCACTCCCAGGACGCCCTGTGCGGCGCGATCTGCACGACCCCTTGCCCGAACCCAAAGTCCTTCTTGAGGCCATCAAACTCGACGAGGACACCGCGCGGCAAACGCTTGCATCGATAATAACCGAGCCGGTGGGCGTCGTGAAGCTTCTTTTCGCGCCAATCCGCGTCCGGCGTCTCGAACTCCTGCGGGTGGAACCTCACGTCCTTGACTACCCCCACGGCGTCCTGCACGATCTGGTGCTTCGCCGACAACTTCACGTTCAGCCGCACACGCATGCCGATGTACAGCGGGCACATGCCGATGAGGTGACCAGTGTTGTTCACGTTCGGCACCTGCAGCATGGCCTTGTAATGCTCCTCACCGAAGTCCCTGTTTGGAGGCAGGTCCACGGCCTGCACGTACAGCAGCATCTGCCCTTTATCCCTGGCCTCTCGCACGGCCCGATACTGCATCTGCCTGTGCACGGCCTCCCAGGCGATGCCCATCTCGAACCCGTCCTTGACATGGGGGTCCTGCAGCCGCTTGTCGTTCTTACCGGGTCGGACCACCCACCCTTGCACCACCATTTTCTGCTCGGCCGTAAACTTCTTGCCCTGCCTCATGGTCTTCAAGAACCCGGGCATGAAGGGGCAGGGCGCGTGCGGAGTAACGAGACGGTCCTTGAAGCGGTGCGTCTCGTACAGAAACATGGCGTGGGTGACACCGTCCAGGAACATGGACTGCCCATTGCGGACGTGAATCGGCGCCTCGGGCGACTCACGCTGCAGCAAGGAAGACCTTCTGCCCTTGCCGCTCACCGGCCCCAGCTGATAAAAATCCCCCAGGAACATGACAATCGGAACCTTCCCGAACATGTGCCCCCGCGCCATGTACAGGTTCACATCGCAATTATACTTAGCCTTACGGGCTTTGCACATGCGAAACGATGCAGCGCCGAGAAGCTGGGGCGGCACCATGGACACCTCCTCCACGATGACGGCCTTGAGGTCGTTCATGCGGTCCACGATGTCATCGACTTTCTGCCCCGAGAGCCTAGCGATGGTCATGGCCTGCTGGCCGCTCAGCCCGAAGCCGCTGTGGATCGTCTCCCCCCCGATGACGCGCGCAGCGCTGTTCGACGAGGCCACGGCGATCTCCGATCCCGCGCCGAACACCTCGTTGAGCAGACGTCGCAGCAGTTTCACCACCTCCGTCTTCCCCGTCCCGCCCTCCCCGTGCAGCAGGAGAGCCATCTGCTCCACCGGCTTGGGGCTTTTTCCGCTGTCCACATCTTGCTGGTATGCCACGATGGCCTCCACCTGGCCCACGACCAGGGCGACCACCGCCTTCTGCTCCTTATTGAACGTCACGGGGTTGTCCGCCCTGGTCGCCCACTCGTTAAACAGCCCCTCCGCGATGTCGCGCGCCCGCCGCGGAGGCTCCGCGTCGCCGGCAACCGCGGGCGGCGGCGGCCGACCAGGCACGAGCACGGCAGGCGCCGAACCCGCGAGGCCGCTCCGCCCGTCGCCATCCCCAGGCAAGCCCTCAGCTCCCTTTTTCCTGTATCGGAACGCCTCCTTCTGCTGTGCTTTGCCCTCCTCGAACTGAGAGTCGCCCAAGTCGAGACCGCAGAAGCCCGTCTGCGTTCCAGTACTCGCGGCAGCAGGCTGAGGCTTATGGTCTTTCGCATAGCCCTCAAGGAAGATATTCTTATAGACCAAGCTTTGCGACGACCCACGAATCTGCTCCAACTGGGCCACCGCGGGCACCTGGCTATCCGGCACGGCGAACGCGGGCATCTGTCGGTGCGCCGCCCACGCTTCGTCCGCCTCGCCCTCGTCCACCTCCTGAGCCAAACCGTCAGGCGCTCCGCCGCCGGCGCCCGCCCCCTCCTCCTCGTCCGCCTCCCCGGCAGGCCGATTCCCCACTGCCTGCAGCTCAGCAGACTCCTCGAAATCCTTGGCCTCCGGACGGATCTTGATTCGCGGCCGCCCTTTCGCCTCCGCCTCCACGTCGAGGTTCGTCGCGACCTGGACGGTCCAGCGTGCCATGAACTCGGCGGCGCTGGGTTGCTGTGCAAAATGGCCCGGGCCCTCCTCTGGGCCGCGTTTCAGATCAATGTCCTCGATCGTGAACCACTTTCCAGCTCGCCGCTCGCACTCCTCGTACTGCCTGGACAACGCCACCTGCTTCGCCCACCACTCCTCCCAGGCAGGCCGATGCTTCCCGACCGCGTTGACACCGGCCCTGTAGGGCGCCCAGGCCGCAGCCTCCTTCTCAGCCGGCTGCAACGGACGGAAAATCACAGACTTGAACAGCGCGTTCACCTCTGGGTCTTTCTCCTTCGAAGGGATCGTGAAGCCGAAGAACTTGGGCACCCTGAACGGCGCGCCGACGCGGAGCTTCTGCGCTCGGGAGGCGGCGGCCGGGTGCGTGTCCGCGAACGCGTACGTCTCGAAGTCCTGCGGGTCGAAGTGGAGCGGGTTGGCCTGCGCGGTGTACACGTACATGGCGTAATGGTACATGCCCATGGACTTCAGGGGCCCCCTGTCGCCGCGATGCAGCCAGTCCATCTTCATGTCGTGGTCCAGCCGCGCGCTGTATTCGACACCCTGCTGCTGCTCCTGCTCGGGCTGCCCCCCCCAGCAGCACCGGCAGCCGCGCCCTCCCCGACAACGCCGTCGACGACACGGGCGTGCAGCGTTGCGAGCGCCTCGCCCAGCGCATCCATGACACCGCACCCCCCTCGCCGTCCTCTTCTCCCGCGGCCGGCTGGTCCACCTCGATGTGGTCTGCGCGCGGGTCGGTCCAGAAGTCGTCCATTTTCTGATGAACGGCGGAGCTTGCCTGGAACGCCAGCGCCACGATCCCCTTGCAATACAGAGTCCAGGTGTCATGGGAGCAATAGCACTCGTGGCCATACTGCATCTGGAACATCATCTCGGGCAGCTTCTTCAGGAGCGCCCGGTGCGAGCTGGTCGTGAGCTTGATGACAGTTCGCCTGGCAGAGTCGAGCACTCCGCCCCAGCCGCTGCGACGAGCGGCAGCAGCGGCCCGGGCCCCGTCGACGTCCTCCTCGCCCTCCGCCTTCGCCGCCTCATCCGCCTCCCGCTCCGCCTTCTGCTGGAGTCGGAGCCACTCCAACCCGGTGCTCTGCGCGTGCAGCACTCCGAGGTCTCCCGCGATCGGCCCCGCCTTGGTCGTGTAGTCCGTCTGGTAGTGCGCCATATTGATGGCGTCCATGAACACGGCCTCCAGCGAGTGCAACACGTGCTCCCGCAGGCTGCCGGGCGGACCGCTGCCGCTCGCGCCAGAAGCTGCGGCGGCGGCGGGCGACGCGGGCGCGCTCGATGCAGGGCTGCCAGACGCCGCCGCGCGCGACGCGGCGCGGCCTGGCGCCCGCGACCTCGGCTCTGTCTCGACGGCTGATTCTGGCAGCTCGCGCTCCGCGCGCCGGTCGCTGTAGTAGCCCAGGCCCTGCTCCCCATTCTTGAACACGAACCCGGGCCGGCTGCCGTCGTAACACGAAGCCGCGCTGAACCCAGCGATGTCCTCGAATTCCGGCGTCGGCGGAGGCGGCGGATCCAAGCCATACGCATCGGCCAAATCCCACGGCTCGTCATCCTCTTCTCTGAAGCCCCAGATATCCCCCGCGTTCGGATCGTACATCGTGGTCGGCGCCCCGCCGAGCAAACCTCCTCCCCTGGGCAGGCCGAGGCGGCGCCCCACGGGCACGCGCCCGCCCCCCGCCGCAGCCGCGCGCGCCGCCCCCTCGGCCGCCCCGCCCCCGCCCTGCGCTGCGGCCGACGCCCCGGAACCCGTGGAACCTCAGCTCTGCCCGGTGCCCTCGTCGCAACCGGTGCCGCCAGTCCCGGCGCCAGCCAGCGCGTCCGATGCCTCGCCGACAGGCTCGGCGAACGCACCGGGCTCCGGAGGCGGCGGCACAACTGGGTCGCTGGCGGGCGCGCGCCCGACGCTGTCGTCGCCCGGCAGGTCGAGCACCACGCGGTCCAGGCACTGGACGTCCAGGTTGCTCCGCAGACACACCTGGCCCACAGGGTTCGTGCTCCCGTGGTACGGGTGGTACCGCACCACGTCGACGCGACCAGCTCTGCCGTACCTGTTGCAGCGGTGCGGCCACGGGCCGTAGCCTTCAGCCGGAACGTCGTCCAGATCCAGGCGCTCGCCAGGAGGGTTCCACTCCCCCTCCTCCAACGGACCGCACGCGTACTGAACCTTCGCATCTTCCGGAAGCACCAAATCCTTCCCCTTGCGCAGGCGCCGCCAGACGAAGGCGGCGGCTGGACGCTTCCTGGACGGGTGGCTGTAGACCGCAGTCTCGTACTCGTGGTAGAAGCCGAGCCGGCACACCTTGCAGTGCTGAGGCACATCGTCGTTCGTCTTGTGCTTCCAGCACGTGGGACCGCACCTGTGCAGGTGGCCACTGATGATACACTTGCGCGCGTCCCGCGCGAAGCAGTGCGCCCAGGTCCGCGCCTCATCCCCCGGGCACTCAGCAAAGTGCATGGCCGCGGCGCCGTCCGCGCGCACCACGCGGTACGCAGGCTTGCGGCGGCACTGCGGCTGCAGCGTCACGTGCGCACCCGTGAGAGGCTCTCCAAATACCGCCGGGTACTGTGCCCGCTGCTCATGGGGATCGGGCTCTGGATCTGCCAGCGGCGCGAACGCGCGCTGCCGGAGCGGACCCTCTATTGCGGGCTGCTGCTCCAGCATCGCCCGCTCCTCCACGAGATCGACGTTCATCATGGCCGCAACCTGATTCCGCAGCTCTTCTGTGGACAGTTGGTTGTCAGCACGGACGGAGCGGCGGCCCTCTTCGTACGCCCTCTTGCACAACTTCCCGAGCTGACGACGCGAGGCGCCAGCGATGGCATCGTACTTCAATTGGAGGTCGCTCTCCTCTCGCTTCCCGTCCGCGAACGCGAGACGTCGATCCCGCGGGACGAGCGGAAGCGGCGGCAGACGGTCCGGCCCGTCCAAGCCCAGCTGCCGGCCCACCTCCTCCGCCGCGTCGAACTGCACGCTGCCGACCCTGGCGAGCACGGCCTCCCTCCACCTCCTCAGACGCTCCTCGAGGACTTCGACGTCCCCCGCGCGCAGCTTCGCGAGGAACGCGCCGGTCATCGGGTGCAGGCGCCACAGGTGGATGTGCGGATGGATGCCGCCGCGCCCCTGCGACTCCACGGGCCCGAAGAACGCGCGGACGAGCCCGAACGCTCCACACGCCCCCGTGGCGGCCACGCCGTCGGAGACGCCCGTGGCCCCGCGCTGCCGCGTGACGCCGACGACATGCTCCAGGAACAGTTCAGCATGAGGTTCGTGACCATGGCCTGCGACACCGGGTCAGCGGCCACCCGCCGCAGCATGTCCCGCGTTGAGGGCATCACAGGAGCAGTCTCCTCCAGCAGCCGCCATCGCTGTACGGAGGCGCCCTCGTACATCAGGGACACCATCAGGTTCCGAGTGCCCGCGATGTTCGGCGTCGTGAACACCAGGGGAGGCCCGAAGAGCCGGGTGTAGCTGGAACTGATGTGCCGCAGCGTGGTCCGGTGCGCGTCGGACCCGACGACATCACGGTTGCTGAGCAGCATGCTGCGCAGCGCGCTCTTGACGTTCCGGGGCAAGCCCTCGAGGCCCAGGGCCACCTTGATGCCCGCCCCCCTGCCGAGCACGGCCACGACCTGCGCCAGATCCTCCGGCGTCAGTGCGGCGAGGTCCGCGATGCTTTCCCCCAGACGCTGCTTGCGCACGACTAACCTAGCCGACTGAATGATAGCCTTTCTGCGCCAGAGGCAATACTGGGCCGTGAGCAGGTCCGCGTGGCGACGCCAGCGCGGCACGGGCGACTCAGACGCGGCGGGCGCCCGCGCAGCGTCGGGCGCGGGCGCCCGCGCAGCGTCGGGCGCCGAGACGTCGTCAGGGACCTCGTACTCGAGCTCCTCGCGAGCCATGAGGCACCTGCACCACTCGTCGTACGTCAACTTCGCCTCCCTGTCGAGTCCGAAGACGCCGTCGCCGTAGGGAAACGCGACGGGGTCGAAAGCACTCCAGAAACCGGGGGGGAACATGCTGACAGGCTCGGTTCCAGTGGGCACGACGACCCGCACCGCGCGCCTCGCCCCCCCGCCCTCAGCGCCCCCGGCCGGCGCGCCGCCGCCGCCGCCGCCGCCACCGGCCGCGCGTTTCCCGGCGACTCCCGGAGGAGGCCGCGTGGCCTGAATCTTCTGCTCCGTCTGCTCCCGCTTCTTCGTGAGCGCCTCCTTGTTGCAGTTGGTGAGCGCCTTCGCAGCCTTGTGGGCCTCTTTCGCGGCTTCCGCCAAGCGCAGGTCGGAATCTCGGTCCTGGAAATTTTCCATGTCGTCGAACTGCCGCGTCAGTGCCTCCACACGCCGCTTCTCGCGCGCAATCACCTCCGCCTTCTGGAGGCTGAGGGGCACGGTCTGCCACTGCTTGTCCAGATCGGCCAGCATGTCGGCGTCCGCGACGGCGGCGCAGTACTCGCCCTCCTCGACACCCTCGCCGCCCTCTCCCTCACCAGCCTCGCCCTCGTCGCCCTCTGAATCCTCCCCGCCAGCGCCAGCCGCGTCCTCACCGGTGGATCCCCGCACCCGCCCCCTGCCTCGCCCCCGCCGTCAGCCGCCGCGTTCGCTTCGCCCTCCGCGCTCGCTGCGCCTGCACTCGTCCGCTTCGGCGGGGCCGAGCCCGCGCCGGGCTGCACGGCATCGGCCGGGCCCTCCTGGCGAGCGTCGCCGCCCTTACCCCCCACGGCAACGCACGCCGCGAGACAGCGAGGCAGGCCCAGGAGCGAGGAGCCGTCGCCATCGCCGTCGCCCTCGGGGTCCGCAAAGTTTTGCGCGGCCTCTTCGTCCCTCCGCACCGCGGCGTACTGCTCGTTCGTGTCGCGGAGGTACTCGTAAGCGCGCTTGAAATCGGCGAGGGGCACGCCGAGCTCCTCCAATAGCGCCTTCTGCAGGGTGGCGGGGTCGGACCCCGCGAAGACAATCTGCACGAACTCGACGAGGTCGCTCTCCCGCGGCGGCAGCGACAGCACCTGCCGGCCGCCGTCCGCCTGCGGGAACGCCACGAAGTTCCCACGTACGCCTTGATCTTCTGGTCGATCGGAGCCCACTCACCAGAGTCGGCCTTGCAGTTGAACCGCCGCACGATGCCCCGCGCGATGGGCAGCAGAAGCTTCGCGCCCCGCGTGAGATTCCGCAGCGGCGGTGGCAGCCGACCGATCCAGAGATCGTTGGCCAGCGCGCAGGGCGGCATCGTGGGCAACCTCTTGGAGAGCGCGCCGTGACACCCTGCGCAGATGGGCACCTTCTGCTTCGCGTCGGCCACGAGCACCCCGTCTGACTGGCGCCTGTCAATATTGAAGCACTTCTTGTGCAAGAGCCACAGCTTACCGTCTGGGCCAGGGTCGCGCACTGCGGACGCCTCCAGCTCCTCGAGGGGGATGCCGCCCGGGCGCTCGACGCCGTTGGGGCCCTCGCGCACGAAGCGCCACCGAGCGTGGTACCGTGCCGGGTCCAGCAGCGCGTGGGCGCGCTGCCGCTGCGTCAGGCGCTTGGCCTGCGCCTGCGCGCCCGCGGCCTCGGATGCCTCTCCCCTCGCCGCCTCGAGCTCGGCGCGCGCGGGCGGCTTCGGCACCTGGTCGCAGAGCAGCGAACGCTCCCCGGCGCCGTCCGGCTGCTGCCAGAAGTGCACGCGCTGCAGCTCGTCCGCCCAGTGGAGACGAGCGCAGACGCAGCAGGCGACCCTCGAGCGCACGGCGCGGCGACTCTGCCCGGGCTCGGGCCCCTCGACGTCCGACGCCGCTGGCGCAGCGCCCAGCGCTTCCAAGTCCACGGGCGGCATGTCCACGCCCGCGGGCGGCACGGCCCCGTCCGCGCCTGGCGGCTTCCACCAGGCGCGCGGCGCGTCCGGCGCGGCAGCGGCGGCGGCGGCCTCCCCCGAATCGGCGGGCGCTGCGCAGGCCGGCCAGTCGTGAGACCCCGTGACGAGGTGCTCAGAGAAGGCCTCCACGCACTGCCGCACTCCTGGGGCCTCACGGGCCGCACGTCGTCGTCCTGCTGGGGCCACTGCTCGGCCAGGTAGAACAAGCGCTTCCTATACTCCGGCCACCCGTGGTGCTTTTCGTGCACGTGCGTCATGAAGCCGGCATGCGTGGCGAAGTTCTTGTCGCAGAGGCGGCACGGGAACGGCGGGAGAGCCTCCCGGGCCTCTTTAAATGCCCGCAGAGGACGGCGCTCGCCACACGGGAGGGCCACATACTCGGGCTGGAGCCTGGGCACGCGCGCCTTGCGAGCGGCAGCGATGGCCGGGGTCGGCGCGGGCGGGG